>JAVMKO010000043.1:2694217-2761574 GCA_032164245.1 Sternotherus odoratus | reverse complement strand
TGCCTGTGTGCGCAGACGCATTGTAATTTGCATATGGATTCTGCCCCTCGCCACAGGTGGCTCCTCCAACTGGTTGGAACATGCCAGAATCTCCTCGACTTTGCCATGTGACATTCACACTGCTCCCATGTGACAGCAGGACCCCTGTGGGAAGCCCCACCCCCACCCCCCCGCATGAGGAAGGGAACGGCTGTTCTGTTCTCTCCGGGTGACAGGCAAACTTGGACGTACTACAGCCGGCTGCGGGGTTCGATGTCCTGCCCTGGGACAGAAACTGCAAATCCCAATTCGGGACCCACAGTTAAAATATCAATGAGCTCAGATCCGACTGTGCACGTGTGACTGCCTGTTGAGTGTG
This sequence comes from Sternotherus odoratus, assembly GCA_032164245.1. Classification (NCBI taxonomy): domain Eukaryota; kingdom Metazoa; phylum Chordata; order Testudines; family Kinosternidae; genus Sternotherus; species Sternotherus odoratus. Next base: position 2,761,216 of record JAVMKO010000043.1, on the reverse strand, counting down.
TGTGTGTGTGTGTGTGTGTGTGAGAGAGAGAGAGAGAGAGAGAAGGGGGGGGAGACTGCCTGTCTCTGGGCTTTGCGTCTGACTGTGTGTGCATTACCATCTGTCTTTGGGCTCTGTGTTTGTGTGACTGCTTGTTGACTGTGTGTGCATGTGTGACTGCCTGTCTCTGGGCTCTGCGCCCGATGGTGCGTGCGTTACCACCCGTCTCTGGGTTCTGTGTTTGACTATATGTGTGTGGCTACCTGTCGACAGTGTGAGACTGCCTGTCTCTGGGCTTTGCGTCTGATTGTGCGTGTGTTACCATCTGTCTCTGGGCTCTGTGTTTGTGTGACTGCTTGTCGACTGTATGTGCATGTGTGGCTGCCTGACTCTGGGCTCCACGTCTGGCTGTGTGTGTTACCACCTGTCTCTGGGTTGTGTGTTTGACTGTATGTGTGCCTGTTGACTGTGTGAGACTGCCTGTCTCTGGGCTCCGCATCTGAGTGTGTGTGTATGTCTGTGTGTATGTTTCTGGACTCCGCTTGTCGGGGGGGAGGTAGAGAGAGTCTGACTGTATGTGCACAAGTCCCTGGTATCTCTTTCTGAGGGATGTGTGGGCTTCGGCTGTGCGTGCGCCTGTTTCTGGGAATTTCCTTGGAAGGGGGGGGTGTCTCCCCCCGCACTAGCCCTGTGTCTCCCAGACACTGGGGTAGGGATGAGCGCCGGGGGGGGGGGGGGGAAAGGGGTTGGAGGACCCAGGAGTCCTGGCATTTCAGAAGGGGAAGCTGAGGAGACCTCAGCGTTGATGGGAACCCAGAAATCCAGGTTCCCCAGGCCAGGGGTGATCTCTAGGGATAGGCCCCAGGAGCCTTTGGTGGGTTTCTGAGAAGAAGGGGGGTAACTTTGAGCGGGGGGGGGGGATGGACACAACAGACTGGGGGGCGGGGTTCCCCGATGCCCACCGAGCGGGGACGTCCCATCCCAGCTCTGAACCCTGGGGGGGGGGGGGGAGGGTGGAATAAAAAGCCCTGGGCAGACGAAAACTGTGGGGGCTGCGCTGCTTGGCCTTGGGATCCCCAAGGGGGCTGGATGGGGTGAGTCCGCAAGGGGGCAGGGCCCTACTACTGGGAGTGGGGCAACCGTCCTAAAGAAGGTGGGCCATCGGCGCCGGAGCTGTGCCCCCCCTTCTCTGCCCCTGAGGCCCTGCCCCCACACCGCCCCTTCTCCCCAAGACCCCACCCCCCGCTCGCTCCTCTCTGTCCCCTCACCCCCCCCCCGAGGCCGGGCCCCCTGTTCTAGTGTCCCTGCCTAAGACTGTACCTCATTTGTGGTGGTGTGTGTGTGTGAATCAATCTTTAGTTAGTTTAGTGTGTGTGTGTAAGTGAATCAATGTTTAGTTTATTGTGTGTGTGTGTTTACCTGCTTTAACCTTGTCAGTTGCTCTTTCTCCTAGTGAATCAATTGTTAGTTAGTTTATTGTGTGTGTGTGGTGTGTGTGTGTGTGTTCACCTGCTTTAACATCGTCAGTTGCTCTATTTCTTCCCCCAGTTTAAGTGTGTGTGTGTGTGAATTAATCTTTAGTTAGTTTAGTGTGTGTGTGTGGTGTGTGTGTGTGTGTGTGTGTGTTCACCTGCTTTAACCTCGTCAGTTGCTCTATTTCTTTCCCCTTCCTAGTGAATCAATCTTTAGTTCATTTATTTCAGGAATCTCTTGTCCTGGGTGTGAGATGGACCCGGGATAAGTGACCGGCCCTTAGGGACGGGCAGTCACCCGAACACTGCTGTGAGTTCTGGCGAAAGGGCCCGTCTATCACACGGGTCGGCTCACCTGGGTGGCAGGACAGAGTGGCGCGCCCCGCGGCACTGTCGGAGGCTCCGGGTTAAGGCGGGGGTAGGGCCTGGAGCGTTCACACCGGGATTGTGGCTGGCACAGTCGGATTACAACACTCACAACCAGTTGGGGGCCCGTGCCCTGTTTCTTGACAGTCTGCCCCGAGGTGTGTAGGCGCGGCCGTGAGCCGCTCCAGACTGTGAGGGAAAGAAAGAGGCCTCCAGGGGAAGGGGAGCAGGGGGATGTGGGGGCAGACTCTGGGAGGAGAGTGGGGTGTAGCATGGTTGAAGCAGGGGGACAGGGTGGGCTTCGGGACTCCTGGATTCGAATCCCAGCTCCCTCTGTGACCTCAAGTGAGACCTTCCCTTCTGTGTGCCTCAGTTTCTCTCACTGCAGAGCAGGGAGTGTGCCAGCTCCCTGCAGGGACTACAACGTTTCTCCTTTCACCTCCAGACAGGCGGTGATCACCTGAGAGATCACTCCCATTTCCTCCTGCTGCTGCTCAAATCCTTCTTGCACCCCGTCTGGGAATACCCTCCTATAGCGACCAGTGCCCCCAAGTTCTTGTGTAACGACCGCCATTCTATATGGACTGGCTAGCCGGCCCGATGCCAGGCACCCAACACAAACCTCTCTAGCATAGAGACCAGTTATATGAACCACTCCGATGGAGGATGCCAACCCACAGAGGCCCCTGTCTCATAGAGACTTGTTATATGGACCACTTCAATAGATTACTCCACCCCACAGAGCCCCCTGTCTCATAGAGACTGGTTATATGGCCCACTCCGATGGATTGCTCCACCCCCACAGAGTCCCCTCTTTCATAAAGACTGGTTATATAGACTATTGATACACACTGCTCTATCCAGGCCTTGCACAGAGACTGCCTATCTGTACAGACTGATGCCAAAAGCCCAACACATACCCCTCTAGCATAGTGACTGGTTCAATGGACCACTCACATGGACTGATCCACCCCCACGGACCTCCATCACACATAGATACTGGTTATATGGATTATTCATACACACTGCTCCATCCTCCCCGGCTTGTATAGAGACCGGTTATACGGACCATTCCACCCACACTTAGTCCACCCCTGCATAGAGACTGGTTATATAGACTGCTCATACGGACCACTCCATCCAAGCCCTTACAAAGAGATTGCTTCTCCATATACACTGACTATCCAATGTCAGGCACCCAACACAAACCCCTCTAGCATAGAGACTGGTTATATGGACCACTTATATGGACTGCTTCACCCGCACCGAGACCACTCCACCCTGATGAAACCTCCCCCTTGCAGAGAGGCTGGTAATATGGACCACTCCACCTGTATAGCCCCCATCGCTCATAGATACTGGTGATATGGACTGGTCATACAGACTGCTCCACTGTCACAGTTCCCCCATGTATAGAGACCAGTTATATGGACTACTCCGCCCTCACAAAGCCCCTCACTCGCATAGAGACTAGTTATATGGACTGCTCATAGAGACCACTTCTCCCTCACCGCGCTCCCCTATAGTAGAGACAGCTTACATGGACGACTCAATCTTGCTGGAGCCCCTCCTAGTACAGAGACTGCTTATATGGGACGGTTCAACCCCACACTGTAGAGACCAGTTATATGGACCTGTTTCATCCAACCTATCTCGGAGATCCTCACAGGAGCTCCAAAGGCCAGGTTTCACCATCTCCTACAAACAAGAGGCTGCTTCCTTGCACGACAACTACCTCTATGGACTGGAACATGTATACGGACCAGTGTCCGGACCCAAATGAAGCCCTGTTTGTCTGCCTCAGCCATGCACTGCACCTTGGGCTCGCTATGTCTCCTGCTGGGCTGCTTCCCAGCCGTGTTCTGGGCAGCGTACAGGCCCCACTGAGGGTATATGGACCAGTCATGTCTGGAGGAAGGCGGGTGGAATACCGAGAACTAAAATAGTGCCCATCTCACGAGGGGCAGGTGGCAGGGACCGAGGGAACGCTGGGACCTTCAGCTCCCCAAAGCGCCGGAAGAGGCATTTTGGGAAAGGCAAGCGGGATGCCCCAATTCCTGCTCCGCCGGGGATGCCAAATGCCCCTGGCGGAATAAGGGATCAGCCCCAGAGAATGGGGACAAGGCCGTAACACTGCTGGGGGGGAACGGAGCTAGGAAATGGGGAAAGGGAATCAGAGAGATTAGATAGATAGATAGATAGATAGATAGATAGATAGATAGATAGATAGAGGATGGTGGATGGGGATAGATAGATAGATAGATAGATAGATAGATAGATAGATAGATAGATAGATAGATAGATAGATAGATAGATAGATAGATAGATTGGAGGGAGATGGATAGATAGATGGATAGAGTGGAGGGAGATGGATAGATAGATAGAGGGTGGATGGGGATAGATAGATAGATAGATAGATAGATAGATAGATAGATAGATAGATAGATAGATAGATAGATAGATAGATAGATAGATAGAGGGGGTGGATGGGGATAGATAGATAGATAGAGGGGGTGGATGGGGAGAGGGAGGGTGGACGGGGGATAGATAGATAGAGGGGTGGATGGAGATAGATAGATAGAGGGGGTGGATGGGGATAGATAGATAGATAGATAGATAGATAGATAGATAGATAGATAGATAGATAGATAGATAGATAGATAGAGGGTGGATGGGGATAGATCGATAGAGGGGGTGGATGGAGATAGATAGATAGAGGGGTGGGGGGATAGATAGATAGAGGGGGTGGATGGGGATAGATAGATAGAGGGGGTGGATGGGGATAGATAGATAGATAGATAGATAGATAGATAGATAGATAGATAGATAGATAGATAGATAGATAGATAGATAGATAGATAGAGGGTGGATGGGGATAGATAGATAGATAGATAGATAGATAGATAGATAGATAGATAGATAGATAGATAGATAGATAGATAGATAGATAGATAGATAGATAGATAGAGGGTGGATGGGGATAGATAGATAGATAGATAGATAGATAGATAGATAGATAGATAGATAGATAGATAGATAGATAGATAGATAGATAGATAGATAGATAGAGGGGTGGATGGGGATAGATAGATAGATAGAGGGGGTGGATGGGGATAGATAGATAGATGAGGGGGTGGATGGGGGTAGATAGATAGATAGATAGAGGGGGTGGATGGGGATAGATAGAGGGGTGGATGGGGATACATGGGGACGGATGGACGAACGGATGGACCTGTGTCTGGGGACGGATAAATCCTGTAGATCATGACAGAGAAATTCCCGGTGCTGTTTGACAGTCAAATGGCCTCTGCACAAGCCCCTCACACAGCCCGAAACGCACAATCCGTCTGTGCCTATTGCACCTGCAAAATAACCTCGGTGTGTGTCTGTCTGTTTGGGTCAGGGTGTCTATTGGTGTGTCTGAGTGTGGGTGAGGGTGTCTGTGTCAGGGTGTCTCTGTGTCAGTCTGTGTCTGTGTGTCAGAGTGTTTGTGTCTGTCTCAGGGTCAGGGTGTCTATTTGTGTGTCTCTGTGTGTCAGGGTGTTTGTGTGTGTGTGTCAGGGTCAATGTGTGTCGGGGGTGTTTGTGTGTCAGGGTTGCTGTGTGTGTGTGTCAGGGGATCTGTTTGTGTCAGGGTGTTTGAGTGTGTGTCTGTGTCTGTGTGTTAGGGTCAGTGTGTGTGTCAGGAGGTCTGCGTCAGGGTGTGTGTGTGTGTCAGGCTCAGTGTGTGTGTATTTGTGTCAGGGTGTGTGTGAGTGTGTCAGGCTCAGTGTGTGTCAGGGTGTGTGTGTATGTGTGTGTGTGTGTCAGGCTCAGTGTGTGTGTGTATTTGTGTCAGGGTGTGTGTGTATTTGTGTCAGGGAGTGTGTGTGTGTGTGTGTGTCAGTCAGGGTGTGTGTGTGTGTGTGTGTCAGGGTGGGTGTGTGTCTCAGCCCTAGCCCAGGAGGAAGGGGAAGCCTCTTACCTTTTCATGACACCTCCGTGGCACGGCGGGGCTGGGAGCTCGGGATCCTCTGCAGCAGAAGCCGGAGCGGCGCAAAATCCGGAGCGACACCCGCTCCGCAGCCCGGGCAGCGCGGATCCCCTCCCCCTCCCCCTCCCCCTCCCCCCCGTGTCCTGCCGGGAGAAAGCCCCGGGCTAAGCCCCGCCGCGGGGAGCGCTCCCGGGAGGCGCCATGGCCCCCCCCCCCGCCGCCCCCCGTCTGTCCCTCCTCAAGGTTGCGGCGGCGCCCGCCCCGCCGCCCGCCCGCCGCTACACATGTTGCATCCGAAGTTAGCGCGCCGCCAAACGCGTCTGCCTCGGATCCGGGCGCCCGGAGCCCCGAGCCTCCTCCCCCTCCCCCCCCCCCGCCCCGGCTTCTCCGGCGGGGGGGGGGCGGACCCCCCCGCCTCCTTCCAGAATGGCCGATCCGCCGGGCCGCCTCTCCTCCCTCCGCGGCGGGTCTGCCCCCCCCCCCCCGGGTCACCTTCCTCCGCGCGCAGCGGGGACGGGGGGGTTGACCCCCCCCAATGCAGAACTGTACACACACACACACACACCCTGCCTGGGACACACACACACACCCCGCCTGGGACACACACACACGGGAGACACACACACACCCTCACCCGGGGACACACACATACACCCCGCCTGGGACACGGACACACACCCGGGAGACACACACACACCCTCACCCGGGGACACACACACACACCCGGGAGACACACACACACCCCGCCTGGGACACACACACACCCCGCCTGGGACACACACACACCCTCACCCGGGAGACACACACCCCGCCTGGGACACACACACCCCCTCACCCGGGGACACACACACACACACCGCCTGGGACACACACACACACCCGGGAGACACACACACACCCCGCCTGGGACACACACACACCCCGTCTGGGACACACACACCCCGTGGGACACACGGACACACACACACACACCGCCTGGGACACACACACCCCGTGGGACACACGGACACACACACTCACACACAGCGCCAGGGTCATTAACATTCACAGCCCATCGCCGCCCAGCCGGGCGAGCGCAGGTTGGAGCCGCGGCTGCCTGAAGCGCCCCCCCCCCCCGCCCCAAGCCAGCGACCGCCGGAGGAAGGGGTGCGGGGTGCGGGGGGGGGTGCGGGGTGCGGGGACAGGAATCACCCCTGTAGTGAACGGGGGGGGCTGTAAGGGGCGGAGCGCAGGGGGAGGGGGGAGCTTGGAGCAGAAGGGGGGTTGGGGGGGAGAGATCCCTTTGCCCCCCCCCATCAGAGCAAGGCCAGGAGAGAAGGTAAGCGGGGGAGGGGCAGGGGTTGCCCAAAGGGTGTATGGAGCAGAGGTGTGTGTGTGTGTCCAAGGGTGTTTGTATAACAGGGGTTTGTGTGTGTGCAAGGGGTATATGGAGCAGAGGGGTGTGTGTGTGTCCAAGGTGTTTGTATCATAAGGGTGTATGTGTGTGCGCAACGGGTGTGTGGAGCACAAGTGTGTGTGTGAGTGTGCAAGGGGTGTATGTATCACAGGGGTATATGGAGCAGAGGGGTGTGTGGGAGTGGATGTGTCAGAGGAGTGTGTGTGTATGTAGCAGAGGGGTGTGTGTGTGTAGCAGAGGAGGGTGTGCATATGTGTGCACAAGGGATGTATATCTCAGAGGGGTGTGTGTGTGTAGCAGTGGAGGGTGTGCATATGTGTGCACAAGGGATGTATATCTCAGAGGGGTGTGTGTGTGTGTGTGTAGCAGTGGAGGGTGTGCGTATGTGTGCACAAGGGATGTATATCTCAGAGGGGTGTGTGTGTGTGTGTAGCAGTGGAGGGTGTGCATATGTGTGCACAAGGGATGTATATCTCAGAGGGGTGTGTGTGTGTGTGTGTGTAGCAGTGGAGGGTGTGCGTATGTGTGCACAAGGGATGTATATCTCAGAGGGGTGTGTGTGTGTGTGTAGCAGTGGAGGGTGTGCGTATGTGTGCACAAGGGATGTATATCTCAGAGGGGTGTGTGTGTGTGTGTGTGTGTGTGTGTGTGTGTAGCAGTGGAGGGTGTGCATATGTGTGCACAAGGGATGTATATCTCAGAGGGGTGTGTGTGTGTAGCAGTGGAGGGTGTGCATATGTGTGCACAAGGGATGTATATCTCAGAGGGGTGTGTGTGTGTAGCAGTGGAGGGTGTGCGTATGTGTGCACAAGGGATGTATATCTCAGAGGGGTGTGTGTGTGTAGCAGAGGAGGGTGTGCGTATGTGTGCACAAGGGATGTATATCTCAGAGGGGTGTGTGTGTGTAGCAGAGGAGGGTGTGCGTATGTGTGCACAAGGGATGTATATCTCAGAGGGGTGTGTGTGTGTGTGTGTGTAGCAGTGGAGGGTGTGCGTATGTGTGCACAAGGGATGTATGTCTCAGAGGGGTGTGTGTGTGTGTAGCAGAGGAGGGTGTGTGTATGTGTGCACAAGGGATGTATGTCTCAGAGGGGTGTGTGTGTATGTGTGTGTGTAGCAGAGGAGGGTGTGCGTATGTGTGCACAAGGATGTATATCTCAGAGGGGTGTGGGTGTGTGTGTGTAGCAGAGGAGGGTGTGCGTATGTGTGCACAAGGGATGTATATCTCAGAGGTGTGTGTGTGTGTGTAGCAGAGGAGGGTGTGCGTATGTGTGCACAAGGGATGTATATCTCAGAGGGGTGTGTGTGTGTGTGTGTGTGTAGCAGAGGAGGGTGTGCGTATGTGTGCACAAGGGATGTATATCTCAGAGGGGTGTGTGTGTGTAGCAGAGGAGGGTGTGCGTATGTGTGCACAAGGGATGTATGTCTCAGGGGGGGTGTGTGTGTGGGTGTGTGTGTGTGTAACAGAGGAGGGTGTTCGTATGTGTGCACAAGGGATGTATATCTCAGAGGGGGTGTGTGAGGGAGACACAATGCCACACTCCCAGAAAACCCAGCCGCCAATTTGCCCCTATAGCACCCCCAGTTGGCTAGCGGCTGGTCTCTGCAAGCTAAGCAAGGCCGGGGAAGTGAGGAGGGTGGAGGAGAGACCCGAGGGGGAAGTGGTTGGGAAGGGGGGGGGGGGGTGAGTGACCTCTATGGGGTGTGGCTGGGATCTTCCCCCTCAGCCAGGCTGAACCTAGAGGCTGCTGTGCTGAAATGGGGGGCCGGCCCCCTAGCTGGCTGTGAGCCCTGAACCTAAGGTGGGGCTTGGTGGCCGGGTGCCTCAGGATCTCACAGGCCCAAAGCTGGGGCCCATGAGGATTCACCCACCCAGGGGGGCGCTCCCTGCCTTGGGGCAGCCCTACCAGGGGTGAAGAGTGCCCCCCACTCCACACCCACCCTGCAGCAGTGACTGACAGAGAAGAGCCCCCCCCTGCCCAGCACCCCCCTAGCACCTCAGTCCAGCTGTCTCCTCCCCGGGCACCGGCCGGTCGCCCTGCTGGAGCGGGCACGCCGAGGGCTGCTGTGGTGGATGGCGACTGGGGCTGGGTGGGAGCAAGGCAGCTCACAGGAACAAAGGCCCCGTCCCCCGATTGGTGACGCTCGGGCTCTCCGCAGAGAACAAGGGGAAGGAGGAAGAAAGGAGGAAAAAATAGCCACGGCCGGGAGAAAATGTAACGGCAGAGCCCCAGCGGGGGGCGAGGCGAGAACCGCTCAGCTCGGGCAGGGCAGTGGGGTCTAGTGGTTAGAGCTGGGAGCCAGGACTCCTGGGTTCTCTCCCTGGCTCGAGGAGGGCCTAGGCGCCCCAAGACCCCCTAAATCCCCTTCATTAGGGGCTAGGAACTGTGGGAGTGGGGAACTCATCCCACCTGCAGCTCTGCCGGTGCCCCTCACTCTGGCCCAGGCCCGGTGCCAGGGTCAGCCCCCATCCCTTGGCATTTCCCCTCCCAAAGTGGTGCTGTGAACCCAGGTGTCCTGCACCAATCCCATCATTCCCCTGCCATTTCCATGGGAAGCTTCATCTCCTGCCCCAGCTGTGCCTGTGAGCTGTTACACGGCTCCCCCGCCCCACCCCAGAGGGGGCGCAACGGGGTGAAGGGTCCCCATGTAACCGGCCCCTGCACTCCACCCCAGACGTGGCCACGTTCCAGCGCCGGGCGAGGGGTCCCGGTATAAATAGCATCTGGGCCCCACCCCAGAGGCAGCTGCATTTGAGAAAAGCTCTCACTGGGAAGTTATTCGTCTCTCTTTAGCCTGTTCTGAGTGCCCAGGCCTTTTAGAAACCTCAGTGAATTTCTTCTCTACAAGCCCCAGGAATCCCGGCTCCCAGCCCCCACTGCTCTACCCACTAGTCTCCCCTCCCCTCCCCGAGCCAGGGAGAGAACCCAGGAGTCCTGGCCACGCCCACCCACCGCCAGCAGGCTGGCGGTTCTGCTTACCATTCCCCTCGTGTGGCTCTGAAAGCAATTCACCAGCCTCGTTAGCAAACAGGGGAGCATGGCTGTTGTGGGGCACCAGCTGCTCGACCCTGGCAGCGTGAGAAGAATAGCACCAGCCCGCTCCCCCCCCAGCACCAGCTGCCTCCCCCCTTTTCTAGCCAGAGGCAATAAACAGCTGTGCCCCTCCCCCAGCCCAGGGCACTGCCTCTGGGGTCCGCAGCTGCTGAGCTGCCCGTGGGGACAGAAGAAAGTGCTGAGAACCAGGACGCCTGGGTTCTATCCCTGGCTCCGGGAGGGGAGTGGGGCTTAGTGGTTAGAGGGAGGGGGTGGTAGCCAGGACTCCTGGGTTCTATCCTTGGACCTGGGATGGGAGTGGGGCCTAGTGGTTGGGGTGGGGGGTGGCCAAGACTCCTGGGTTCTATCCCTGGCTCCGGGAGGGGAGTGGGGCCTAGTGGTTAGAGGGAGGGGGTGGTAGCCAGGACTCCTGGGTTCTATCCCTGTACCTGGGATGGGGAGTGGGGCCTAGTGGTTGGGGTGGGGGGTGGCCAGGACTCCTGGGTTCTATCCCTGGCTCCGGAAGGGGAGTGGTGTCTAGTGGTTAGAGGGAGGGGGTGGTAGCCAGGACTCCTGGGTTCTATCCCTGGACCTGGGATGGGAGTGGGGCCTAGTGCCTAGTGGTTAGAGGGAGGGGGTGGTAGCCAAGACTCCTGGGTGCTATCCCTGGCTCCAGGAGGGGAGTGGGGCCTAGTGGTTAGGGGACTCCCAGGACTCCCGGGGTTCTATCCCCAGCCCTAAGAGGGGAGTGGGGCCTAGTGGCTAGAGCTGGGAAAGCCTGGCCCATGGCCTGACAGTATTCTGGTGCCAGGCCCTGTCTGCCCCAGTGCGTGCTGGGTTTGGGAGGCAGGATGCCGGGGGTCCGTCCCCATGTAACGGGGCAGACGCGAGCGCTTTGCGTCTGTACACGCCGGTGGCTGGCGTTTGCCCAGGGCTCAGGGCCAGCTGGCTGGGTAGCACACCAAGGACGGCTAGCTCCGTTCCTGAGCTGGCGCTGCCGCCTGCTGGCCAGAAGTGGCTCAGCTACCTGAACTGTGGATGGGACCGCAGGGTCTTTCCCCCCTCAGCGGAGCCCGGTGCCCGGGCCATGCCACATCCCGAGGGACTCTGCGTAGCCCTCCCTAAATCCCCCGCTGGAGCCGGCCTCTGACGCTGGCTTCTCCTTCTCTTCCTGCCTGAAACGTTGTGTGTGGCTGTTACACAGGCCTGGTGCCGCACCCCAGAGGAGCCGCATCTCCACCCTGGGTAAGGGATCCCCGTCTAACCAGCCTCTCCATACAGCCAGACCCCAGGCCAACCCAGAGGGGCTGGGCAAGGGGTCCCTGGAAAGGGTGTGTGGAGAGTTAGAGCAGGGGGGGCTGGAAGGGGAATGGGGTCTAGTGGTTAGAGCAGGGCTTTAGCACAATTTCTTCACCGTTTCTGCCCAGCCCTGCCCGGCACATCCCTCCCAGCCGCTCCCTGCATCAGCTGGAAGCAGGGCACGGTGACCCTGGCAGCTTGCGTCCGCCACCTGGCTTCTGCCCATGGCGGGGCAGGGCCGAGCCGGCTCCCCTGCAAGGCACGGCCTGTGTTCTGGGCATCACCCCACCCCTGTTAGCTATGCCCATCCCCCCCCAGGCTATGTTCTCTGGGCCCACCCCTCCTGCCCCAGGGGACAGGCAAAGCCCAGCTGGGCTGCACCTGTGGGGTTGTTTGGGGCTGGGGGCTAGATACTCCCATGGCATGACCCCTGGGGCAACCTGGGGGAAAGAGGTCGGAGTTATACCCCACCCCCCTCCAATGGAGGGGAGAACCACAGAGCTAAGTCACAGCCCCCTGCTCTAACCACCAGGCCCCACTCTCCTCCCAGAACCCGGGAGAGGACCCAGGAGTCCTGGCTCTGCTGTGCTCCTCTTAGCAGTAAGGTGGCCACTGCAAAAGCACAGCGCCCCCTAGCGTTGCTTTAGGGCATCGAGGCAGCCTAGACAATAGGGGATAGCCCCCCACCCCACTCCCCCTGCTGAGCCCCCCACCCCGCAGCCCAGCGCCCCCTAGCGCCCCCCTGGGGCATCGGGGCCAGCAGGGATTGTCAAGGCGACATCACCACCCATTTGGTTGGGTTGAGATTTGGGGGGCAGGCGTGAGGGGTGTCCCTGTGCTGAAAGCAGGGGAGGGGGAGAACGTCCCATTTCTCCTGGATATCCCCTGTGGGGCTGGCGGGGGGAGGGTTGTTGCAAAGAGAAGGGGCACTTGGATGACAGCAAGTGTGGGGAGCAGTGGGGTGGCGTTCAGGTCATTCAGCTTGGTTTCCTGAAGCAGGGGAGTGGGGGAGCCGGGACTCCTGGGTTCTCCTCCCAGCTCCAGGAAGGGGGTGGGGTCTAGATGTTAGAACAGAGGGGGCAAGGGAGGCAGGACTCCTGGGTTCTTTCCCCAGCTCGGGGAGGGGTGGGTCTAGTGGTTAGAACAGGGGAATGGGGGAGCCAGGACTCCTGGGTTCTCTCCCCAGCTGGGGAGGGGAATGGGGTGGGTCTAGACCAGGGGAATGGGGGAGCCAGGACTCCTGGGTTCTCTCCCCAGCTGGGGAGGGGAATGGGGTGGGTCTAGAACAGGGGAATGGGGGAGTCAGGACTCCTGGGTTCTCTCCCCAGCTGGGGAGGGGAATGGGGTGGGTCTAGACCAGGGGAATGGGGGAGTCAGGACTCCTGGGTTCTCTCCCCAGCTGGGGAGGGGAATGGCGTGGGTCTAGAACAGGGGAATGGGGGAGTCAGGACTCCTGGGTTCTCTCCCCAGCTGGGGAGGGGAATGGGGGAGCCAGGACTCCTGGGTTCTCTCCCCAGCCCCGGGAGGGGCAGGACACGTTGTCATCTCCCGGCCCAGCCCCGCCGGGGGGAGGAGATTTTCTTTGCTCCTCCTTCCTCGACCTGCTCGGGCCTTGTCTCCTCGGCCCCACACACTCCAGCCGGGCCCTCCCCAGACAGTGAGGGGCGCCCCTCCCCCATCTCGCCAGCCAGCCCCCCCCCCCCAAAAAAAAACCCCACGGCGCCCCCTCCCCACACCAGCCATGAACATCTTCCGATTCCTGGGGGACATTTCCCACCTCCTGGCTATTATCATCCTGCTGATGAAGATCTGGAAGACGAGGTCCTGTGCGGGTAAGGAGGGCCCCCCTTTACCCCTCCTGCACCCCCAAACTACCCCAGGGTCTCCCCTGGGAAACTGCCCCCGGCTCTCACGGGGTGGGGGCGGGGGTGGGGGCTCGCTGGCTCGGCTCAGCCTCTCGCCTGGAGCAGGGTGGTTCCCGTATAACAAAGGGAAATTATTGGGGTGCATGCCCCCGCCAGCGTACCCCCCCGTCACTGACTTGGGGGCGCCTGGGCTCCCCAGCCCCCCCATCCTTCGGCGGCCTGGTCATCCCTCCTGTTTGCTCTCTGCACATTTTTTTGGGGGGGAGCGATAAAGCCAAAATACAGGGGGGGTCCTTGATTGGGGGGGCTGGGAAATGGAGGGGACCCTGGGGGAGCAATGTGGCCCCTGAACTATATGGGGAGCACGGAGGTGTATAAGTACATTGGGGGGCTCCTCTCCCCACAAACAGACCCCCCCCCGTTTTGAGATCGGACTTAGAATTGAACTGCTGGGGGGAGAGATTTGGGGATAATTAAACTTCCGGGGGGGTTGATTTGTGGGGGGAGGGCGCTGATAGGGAAGCGGGGTGAGACCGGGGGGAACAGATCCCACAAATTACCCCCCTGCCCCCCATCCTCTCTGTTGGGAACATCGGTCTGGGACACAGCCCCCCCCGGCACCCCTCGTCCCAGCGCGGGCACACGGCGGGGGGCCAGGATGGGGGGGGGGGCAAAGGCCTGGTCTGTGTGGGGCAGCCCCGGGCTGGCGTCAGCAGCTTCCCCGGGGCTGCGAGCGATCCGCGGGCAGGGCGGCTGGGAAAGGCCCTGGACTGAGTAGGCCTGGGACTGCCGGTGCCCCTCAATCCCGACCTGCAGCCTCCCCCCTCCCCCCCCCCCACTAACCCAGCCCTGGGGCCCCCACTTCATGTCCCGTCTCTCCCCCCGGGCAGGGATCTCTGGGAAGAGCCAGATTCTCTTCGCTGTCGTGTTCACCACCCGCTACCTGGACCTGATCACCAACTTCATCTCCTTCTACAACACCTCCATGAAGGTAACGCCTGGGCACCGGGCCTGGGGGTCCCCCCAGCTGCCCCCATCCCCTGGGGTTCAGTTGGATGCTTGGTTCATTGTCACCCCCGTGTCCGCTCCGGGGGAGGGGTCCCCATAAAACCAGCCCCCGCGTCCCACCATAAACGGGCCATGTCTCAGTGAGGGGGTCCCTGTGTGACCGCATCTCAGTGCTGGTGAGGGGTCCCCCATGAGAAGCCCACCATGTTCATCCCAGAGGGGCTGCATCTCAACACCGGGCGAGGGGTCCCCATATAACCAGCCCCCGCGCCCCACTCCAGAGAGACCATGTGTCAGCGAAGGGTCCCCATATAACCAGCCCCCGCGCCCCACTCCAGAGAGACCATGTGTCAGCGAAGGGTCCCCGTATAACCAGCCCCCGCGCCCACCCCAGAGAGACCATGTGTCAGCGAAGGGTCCCCGTATAACCAGCCCCCGCGCCCACCCCAGAGAGACCGTGTGTCAGCGAAGGGTCCCCGTATAACCAGCCCCCGCGCCCCACTCCAGAGAGACCGTGTGTCAGCGAAGGGTCCCCGTATAACCAGCCCCCGCGCCCCACTCCAGAGAGACCGTGTGTCAGCGAGGGGTCCCCATATAACCAGCCCCCGCGCCCACCCCAGAGAGACCATGTGTCAGCGAAGGGTCCCCATATAACCAGCCCCCGCGCCCACCCCAGAGAGACCGTGTGTCAGCGAGGGGTCCCCATATAACCAGCCCCCGCGCCCACCCCAGAGAGACCGTGTGTCAGCGAAGGGTCCCCGTATAACCAGCCCCCGCGCCCACCCCAGAGAGACCGTGTGTCAGCGAAGGGTCCCCATATAACCAGCCCCCGCGCCCACCCCAGAGAGACCGTGTGTCAGCGAAGGGTCCCCATATAACCAGCCCCCGCGCCCCACTCCAGAGAGACCATGTGTCAGCGAAGGGTCCCCGTATAACCAGCCCCCGCGCCCACCCCAGAGAGACCGTGTGTCAGCGAAGGGTCCCCGTATAACCAGCCCCCGCGCCCCACTCCAGAGAGACCGTGTGTCAGCGAAGGGTCCCCGTATAATCAGCCCCCGCGCCCACCCCAGAGAGACCGTGTGTCAGCGAAGGGTCCCCGTATAACCAGCCCCCGCGCCCCACTCCAGAGAGACCATGTGTCAGCGAAGGGTCCCCGTATAACCAGCCCCCGCGCCCACCCCAGAGAGACCATGTGTCAGCGAAGGGTCCCCGTATAGCCGGTCCCCGCGCCCACTCCAGAGAGACCATGTGTCAGCGAAGGGTCCCCGTATAACCAGCCCCCGCACCCACTCCAGAGAGACCATGTGTCAGCGAAGGGTCCCCGTATAACCAGCCCCCGCGCCCCACCCCAGAGAGACCGTGTGTCAGCGAAGGGTCCCCGTATAACCAGCCCCCGCACCCACCCCAGAGAGACCGTGTGTCAGCGAAGGGTCCCCGTATAACCAGCCCCCGCACCCACCCCAGAGAGACCGTGTGTCAGCGAAGGGTCCCCGTATAACCAGCCCCCGCGCCCACCCCAGAGAGACCATGTGTCAGCGAAGGGTCCCCGTATAACCAGCCCCTGCACCCCACTCCAAAGAGACCGTGTGTCAGCGAAGGGTCCCCGTATAACCAGCCCCCGCGCCCCACCCCAGAGAGACCGTGTGTCAGCGAAGGGTCCCCGTATAACCAGTCCCCGCGCCCACTCCAGAGAGACCGTGTGTCAGCGAAGGGTCCCCGTATAGCCGGTCCCCGCGCCCACCCCAGAGAGACCATGTGTCAGCGAAGGGTCCCCGTATAACCAGCCCCCGCGCCCCACCCCAGAGAGACCGTGTGTCAGCGAAGGGTCCCCGTATAACCAGTCCCCGCGCCCACTCCAGAGAGACCGTGTGTCAGCGAAGGGTCCCCGTATAGCCGGTCCCCGCGCCCACCCCAGAGAGACCATGTGTCAGCGAAGGGTCCCCGTATAACCAGCCCCCGCACCCACTCCAGAGAGACCATGTGTCAGCGAAGGGTCCCCGTATAACCAGCCCCCGCGCCCACCCCAGAGAGACCGTGTGTCAGCGAAGGGTCCCCGTATAACCAGCCCCCGCACCCACCCCAGAGAGACCGTGTGTCAGCGAAGGGTCCCCGTATAACCAGCCCCCGCACCCACCCCAGAGAGACCGTGTGTCAGCGAAGGGTCCCCGTATAACCAGCCCCCGCGCCCACCCCAGAGAGACCATGTGTCAGCGAAGGGTCCCCGTATAACCAGCCCCTGCACCCCACTCCAAAGAGACCGTGTGTCAGCGAAGGGTCCCCGTATAACCAGCCCCCGCGCCCCACCCCAGAGAGACCGTGTGTCAGCGAAGGGTCCCCGTATAACCAGTCCCCGCGCCCACTCCAGAGAGACCGTGTGTCAGCGAAGGGTCCCCGTATAGCCGGTCCCCGCGCCCCAGCCCTGAGGGGCCACGTCTCCGCGCTGGGTGAAGGGTCCCTGTCCGCGCTGGAGGCATACAACCCACGTCGTTGCACTTGGGGCGGGGGCTCCTCTCTGCGGCTGCTGCCCCGCTGCCTGGGATAACCAGCGGGGAAGGATCAGGCCCCCACCCAGCGCCGCCTCTCGTCTCCAGGTCGTGTACATCGCCTGCTCCTACGCCACGGTTTGGCTGATCTACAGCAAGTTCAAGGCCACGTACGACGGGAACCACGACACCTTCCGGGTAGAGTTCCTCGTGGCGCCCACGGCCGTGCTGGCCTTCCTGGTGAACCACGACTTCACCCCACTGGAGGTAAGCGGGGGCACCCCCAGGCTGTTTGGGTGGGGCTTGCAGAGGGGGAGGGCCTCATGGACCCCGGCGTGAGTTCTAACCGGGTCTCTCCCCATCGCCGCGTGGCTAAGATCCTCTGGACGTTCTCCATCTACCTGGAGTCAGTGGCCATCCTGCCGCAGCTGTTCATGGTGAGCAAGACGGGCGAGGCGGAGACCATCACCAGCCACTATCTCTTCGCCCTGGGCATCTACCGCACCCTCTACCTCTTCAACTGGATCTGGCGCTACCAGCAAGAGGGCTTCTTTGACCTGATCGCCATCGTGGCCGGACTAGTGCAGACCATCCTCTACTGCGACTTCTTCTACCTCTACATCACGAAAGGTTCGTGCCGGAGATTAGGGACGGGGGGTCTAGTGCAGGGGTGGGCAAACTATGTGGCCTGTGGGACTGTCCTGCCCCGCCCCCGCCTTCTCCCAGCAGTGCTCTGGGGGGCGGGACAGCGTGTCTGTGGTAAGGGGGCCGGAGCCGGGGGGTTGCGTAACGGGTGGGGAGTCCCTGGGGGCAGTCTGGGAGCAGGTGGGGTTGGATGGGGTGTGGGAGTCCTGGGAGTCTGTCGGGGGTGGATAGGGGTCAGGGCAGAGTGGGGTCGGGTTGGGTAGGGAGGTCTTGGGAGAGGGTGGTCAGGGGACAAGGAGCAGAGGGGGTTGGATGAGTTGGGGATTCTGATGGGGGCAGTCAGGGGGCGGGAAGTGGATGGGGATTGGATAAGGGGAGGGGCCAGGTTGTTTGGGGGGGCCCAGCCTTTCCTACCTGGCCCTCCATGCACTTTTGCAACCCTGTTGTGGCTCTCGGGCCAAAAAGTTTGCCCGCCCCTGCTCTAGTGGTCAGAGCTGGGGGGCTGAGAACCAGGACTCCTCGCTTCTATCTCCGGCCGTGGGAGGGCAGTGGGGTCTCGTGGCTGAGAACCAGGACTCCTCGCTTCTATCTCCGGCCGTGGGAGGGCAGTGGGGTCTCGTGGCTGAGAACCAGGACTCCTCGCTTCTATCTCCGGCCGTGGGAGGGTCGGGAGCCAGAACTACTGGGTTCTGCCCTTCCACTTGGAGGAGAGTGGGGTCTAGTAGTTGCAGGGGGGGCAGCTGGAAGTGAGGACTTCTGGGCTCTGTTTTGGCTCTGTCACCTTCGCTGTGTGATCTGGGGAGAAAACAAGTCGCCTCCGCTCGCTATACCCCACGTAGCACTTCTGGAAACTGAGCCGCGCTCACCGACCTCTCCTGTGTGGGGAGCTGGAGCCCAGTGACCTGCGCTTGTGGGGCTGACACTGGGAATTCAGTGGGGATCTGGTATGGTCATTAAAGGCTCTGTGGGGCTTTACTGGGGGAGTCAGACTGGAAATCCCCACAGTGGCGATTTGATCCCATGGCCCTGTTGCCCCTGCTGTGCCAGCCCGCTGCGCCAGCCAACCCTGTCAAACGCTGCTGCCTAAAATGAGGCATCAAAATCCGCCCCCGGGGAGGAGGCTGGATCTTGTCAGATGGACCAGGTGCTCCAGGGTCGATGGGAGCCGAGTGCGTTCAGCCCCGCTGCGAATCAGGCCCTTGGCTGAGTGCCTAAAATTCAGGGCTTGGCATCTGGTCTCTGCTCTCGCTTGTCCTACTTTCCTAGTGTGGCTGTATGCTGCTAAGTAGCTGCCATGCCCCCGCCCCAGAGGTGGCTGAATTTCCCCTCTGGGTCAGCAAGTCCTTTGTGAACAGCTATCGCATCCCACCCTAGAGGGGGCTGCCTCTCCGTGGTGGGTGAAGGTGTAAATGCCTTGAGACCAAAGGCGTAAGAATCGCTGAAATCCTTCCTCCCGCAGTTCTAAAGGGGAAGAAGCTGAGTTTGCCAGCGTAGCGGCATCCGGCTCCCGCTGCCCTCCGTCGGCCCCAGGAGGAAGCCTGTTCTCATGCAGACGAGAGACACGTACCGTTTCTGACTCTTTCTGTTTTCTGACCAACCGAACCAGCCACAAGTCGAGCTGAGCTCTCCTGTATTTACTGTCACCTGGAACTGGTAGCCACTCAAGCGAGAGACCGTGGGGATTTGGGAGGAAACGGCCGACGGGCCTTTTTTGGTCCAGACGGATCTCTGGGTTTGACTGTTTGTAGTTTTTTGCCTTTTGAAAACACCCATTTCCCCAGCCCCGTCTCTTCTTTTTCTCCCTCTTCCCTTATTTTTATAAAGAGCTGGGGACGTTTGAAATGGGCTCCTCTCTTCCCTCTTGGCTGATTCCCCGGGTGTGTAGCCAGACAGGCTGGCCGAGTTCTTTGGTGCCTGCGGGGTGGTTTTGCTAACGTCTGCTTGGATGGAGGCCAGATTTTCTGGGGTGCTGTTTTCGAGGCATAGGATGGGGGTGTTTTCACACTGCAGCGAAGGCATCGAAATAGCCTCTGGTTCCTTTTGATAAAAATCCAATTTTTTTCATTTCGAGGTGGGAATTGAATCTGTCTCTCCGTTTATTCCTTTTTTTTTATTGGCAAAGAGGGTGCAACACACTAAACTCTGTAAATCTCCTTTGTTTTGTACATAATTGATGGTTAATTCCTTGTTCACTTTAAATAAACAGAAGAAAACAATTTTTTTTTTAAATCAACTTAGTGCCTTTTTTTGGAAAAAAAATCAATAAAAGAGAAACCTGCTTTGTTTTCCTGTCCTGTGTGTGGTCACCTCTTTGTCTCCCCTCTGTTCCTCTGGCAGTTTCGATTGGATACAGGGCTCCCCATCTCTTTCTGTCCTAAACATGGTGGTGTTGTGTGTACCATTGAATGTTTTTCATTGGAACATTTATTTTTTTTTCATGGAAAAGTGGGATTTTGATTAAAGGGATTTTTGTTGAAAAAGGGTCTTTTTTCCCCACTGGTAATTTTGAGTTGTTTCAGCCAAAAATGAATGCCCCAAACCGAAAATGTTTTGATTTGATTTTTCACACAACACCCAGTTAACCGGTGGAACTCATTACCATGGGATGTTGTGATGGGCAAAGGTATAACTGGTTTCAAAAAAAATGGTATCAGTTCATGGAGGATAGGTCCATCACTGGCTATTAGCCAAGATGATCAGGGATGTTATGTTTCTGGCAACCTGAAAGCTGTCTGCCAGAATGCGGGATGACAAGACAGGCCCGTATCTCTGCAAAATTGTCCTGTGCTGTACGTTCCCCCTGAAGCCCTGGTACTGGCCAATGTCGGAGGAAAGATACTGGGCTAGATGGACCATTGGTCTGACCCACTCTAGCAGTTCTTATGGAAATGATGCTGCCGTGCATCGTGGGAATTGGTAGTTTGGGTGCCTCAATATTTCCAGTCTCCACTATGGGCTGGGCTTCCCAGCTGAGTTTCATTTCCCATGATGCACTGCCTCCCTTCAGTGAGAGGGGAGATGGAATCCAACCAGGGAACCTGTCTTATGGAGCAGAACGGCACCCAAATGACAAATTCCATGAGGCACTGCAGCAGCATACTTGAACCGAAAGATTTCAGGTTTTGATTTATTTTTTTCCTGCCAAAAAGTGGAAATTGTCTGTGCCCAGCAGTAATTCTGAGTTCTGTGGAAATCACTTGTTTCCACTCAGCTCAAAGTAAGTGATGTTCCAGGGGGTTCAAATGAACTTACAGCCTATGTGCCACATTCAGACGATGCAGAATCTCAGCGTTACTCATTGTTTTCAAAGTAAGTTTCCAGCCCTCCTGGTTGTGAAGAAAACCTTCCCCTGGGAACTGAGGTTAAACCAAAGCAGCGCTGCCTACTTGAGTCTGCATGCAGCCTGAAACAACTGCTTGGAGATGCATGAACTCCCTGCTCCTGCATCTTATTGACATGTTGATTCAAATGCTGCGTCATTGTCAATGTAACTGTGCTGCCGCTCGTCCTTTTAGCAGAAGCAGCTGGTGCAGGGAAGGAAATGCAGCAGAAAGGACAGCAGAGCCACAAAGATAAGGAGGAGGGAGAGAAAGGAGGGTGGGGAAAGGAAGCGCAGAAATACCAGTGACCCCTAAGGAGGTGGGTATATCTTCCTCACTTATTGTCACCAAATGTGACAAAAAGCTAACTAATTTAAACATCTTCTACCCTCGATCTTTGCAAACGTCCAATTGGCATCAGCAGGGTGGCAGGGGAATGGAGCCCTATAATTAGGGCCATAACTATATGTGGAATTTGTCCCTTTGCATCCAGTGAGTTTGACACCCATGGTTGTTGGCTTTCATCTCAACACTGCTTCTCAAGTCTCCTTCCCTATTGCCTTATGATTTGAATGAAGCCACTCGGGATCTGGTTGAGAAAGCAAAAGCCTCTCTTTATTTACTGCAGAACGAAAAAATAGATCTCTAATTGTTATTCAGGAAAGTGAGCTGGTTTCCCTTGGGAGTCTGCGAGAAGGGGGTGGAACTGGCGCGTCTGCCTTCGGTGGGGCTATGATACTCCATTCTTTTGGGGATGGAGGTGTTGGTGACAGAAGAGAGCGTGGTCAGGGCCACAGGGCCTTCATCCAAGGACTGTTTGTAGGGAATGGGGTACTCAGCCCACAGGTCCCTCAAGGCTTGGTAGCCCAGGTACACCTGCAAGGCAGAGATGGGGAGACCTGTCACACATGTCATTCTCAGTCTGAGCATCTCCCTTTAAATGGCCTCACTTCAGAGTTAACTCAGGTTAGCTACACTCAAATGACAACTCAACTACCAGCTGTGTCCGCATTGGTGCATGTGTGGTGCTAAGACCCGGGGGACACATCCAGCAGTTCTGAGCACTGCAGTAAACTGAGCCGCTCTGTAATCTTTCCCAGTGAATTACAGGAGAACTGGTCTGTCCTTTCTGGGCACAAGGGGGGCTGGGGGGAGGATTAGCAGCACTTGAGTGGAGCTAGGCTGTCTACACTGGAAAGAGGTTGTGTTAGCAGCTGATGAGCTGTGCTTTCTAGAGTTTTAGTGTATGCTCCCTCTCAGGCCAGGAGCACCCCCCCCCCCCCACACACACACACTCCAGGGCTGTTGTGTGTATGGGACTCAAGTTAGGGGCAGCACTCAGATTAACTTGGCCGTGAAGACAGGTCCTCAGAATTACTTCCAGGGATAGTTCCCCAGGTGGTGTAAATCTGTATAGCTCTGTTGACTTCACTGGAGTGACAACTGATTTACTCCAGCTGAGGATCTGGCCCTCAGTTCATAAACTGGTCAGTTCAGCCCTTCCTGAGGAAGGCTCCCCCAGCTGGCATTGGAGCCCCCCACTTCCTGATCTGGGATACTAGCTGAATCCTGAATCACATGTGGTGCCCGCGCATGAGTGAGTGAGTGAGACAGGGAAGGTCCGGAACATATCTTGTGAGAAGGCCCCTCTTGACAGCCTGTGACTAGGTCAGCAGCCTGTTGAGGAAAGTATGAGTCCCCCAATTGCAGATGGTCTGTTAAGGGCTTGATCCCAAGAGGTGCTCAGCAGCTGCTGCTCCCCTTAGACAAAGGCATCGGGTTTTCTTTTTGGCACCTCAAGGAAGGCCTGAAGAATGGACTAGCAAAATATGGAGGGGGTAGTGTGTTGGTATGAAACAAGCCAAGGATTCCTGTCCTTAGGATGGGAAGTCACAGCTGTAGGTAGGACCTGTGTAGACTAGTGGGATAAACATTGGTGCTGGCAGCAAAGGAGCCAGGCACGCTTGGCTTCTTACCACAGCTGGCTCTGTGCCTTGGTTTCCCCATATACCTGCTTACCTCCAGAGTGTGTTAAAAGTGTTACCGTATTTTTCGTCTTATAGGACGCTCCGGCCTATAAGACGCCCCATCGTTTTTTAATAAAAAATCCGGACCAAAAAAAAAAAAAAAAAAGCGCCTTGCTCTCCCGTCCCCGCCGCGCGGGCGGGCTGCCAAGGATCCCCCCTCCCCGCCGGACCAAAAAAAAAAATGTGCGCCCCGGTTCCCCCCCTCCCCGCCGGACCAAAAAAAAAAAAAAAAAAAGCGCCTCGCTCTCCCGTCCCCGCCGCGCGGGCGGGCTGCCGGGAGCGTCCCGGTTCCCCCCTCCACGCCGCGGGCAGGCTGCCGGGAGCGCTCCCGGCAGCCCGCCCGCGGCGGGGAGGGGGGAACCTCGGCAGCCCGCCCGCGCGGCGGGGACGGGGGAGCGAGGCGCTTTTTTTTATTTTATTTTTGGTCCGGCGGGGAGGGGGGAACCTCGGCAGCCCGCCCGCGCGGCGGGGACGGGAGAGCGAGGCGCTTTTTTTTTTTTTTTTTTTGCCCTATAAGACATTCGCCCTATAAGACGCACCAACTTTTTCCCCCCCGTTTTGGGGAAGAAAAAGTGTGTCTTATAGGGCGAAAAATACGGTAATTGCTTTGGAAATGTAAAGTGCTATGCCCATGTTAAGTGATGAGAAGGAGGAGCCCCCAATGCAGAAGGACAGAAATAGACAGGGATCACAGTAGCACCCCACTTTCATTCTTAAGTTAGTGTTGTTTCCCAGAAAGAGCCAATTCTGTCTCAGTTAAGAGGGGAAATCTTCTTTCCTTCCCGCCCAGTAGTGAAACATTCCTTTTACAATGCAGCGCAGCAAGGGCTTTGCTATGATTGCTGGATCAACGGGGTGTATTCGCTCTGGAAAAGGACTGGAGTCGAGAAAGAGAAGTGAGAATTTCTTACCCAGCAGGGGATGGAGAAGAAAGCAAAGGCAATGCTGGCACGGGCTGAGCTACTTCCCAGCAGGTAGCGGTGAGCAGACCTGTTCCATTGATTGGCCAGGAAACAGAAGCCAACAAACCATACGCACGACCAGATGACTGGAAAGACAGGGAGCGGGATTATGGGCAATGCAAACAGGTGTGTGGGGAGTTACGGTGAGGTAGGAATGGAGCTGTCAAAGGTCCATGCAAAAGCCCAGGGTGAGTGTTCCACTTGCCATTTGTCTAGGGCAAACCTCCACACATGACTGAGATAATGGGGCTGCATTTCAAAGAATAAAGCAGCTGAAAAATATCATAAAATGCTCCCCAGTGGTTATTGTACTAACTAAGTGAATGGGAAACAATGACATCTACTGCTCCACAGGATAAGCTGCCTGAGGGACTGGGGGGAATTTTTTATCTCTGATGAACATCAATGGAAAATTGATGGGGGTATTAAAGAGGTGTTTTGCCTTCCTCTGAGACATTAGAAGGAGACAGAATACCAAGCTAGGTGTGATCACTGGATTCTCCTGAAGTGGGATTCAGGAGATCTGGGTTCAATTCCTGTCTCAGCTATGGGTAAATCCCTTCACTGCCTCAGTTTCCCCATCTGTGAAAAGTGGATGATGATATTTACCTCCCTTTGTAAAGTGCTTTGAGGACTACTGATGAAAAGAACTAGCTAGGGACTATTTGTGTGATTCAGTGTCGCAGACTAGACGGCTTATTAGCCTGATCAGGTGAGCCAGGGATACCGCACTTCTGCTCAGACATGGTGGCGGGGGTATTTGCCTTAAACAGGCTGCTTTTCTGATTGCAAATGTCTGCGGCGAGGATATCATGCTTAACAGACAGTTGATCTGATGTGGTACTGGCAGAGGGTGAAGACCGACCAATGGGTCTGATCCAATCCAGCATGGGAAGTGGGACAGCAGCCAAGATGTCTCAATGCCAAGATTTTTAGCCCTTTGGCTCAGACCAAAGTGGAAAGGGTTGTAAGTGCGTGAGTGAAGAGGGGCTTGCTGCTGAGCTATACTGAGCTGTTGGTGACCAACCCCACAAAGGGACGTTTTGGGGGAGTAATCACTTACTGGAGAAGATCAGGTCCAGACTCAGGATGACACATTTGACCTTGTGGCTAATGATGATGATGTCGTAAGCATCAAAGGCCAGGAAGAGGAGGGACTGTAGGAAGGCCAGGACCCCGGCTATGATGGCATAGTTGCAGGCCACCCCATTGTCATTCAGCACGCAGCGCAGCTGGGATGAAGCTGTCAAGTTCTGGTAGCCGTCGGTCACCAGGGAGGCAAATATGATCAGCGAGAAGAGCTGGTGTGGCAAAAAGGGAAAGAGTTAATCACATGTAGACAGACACACTGCTGGGATTGTGTAGGGCTGGGGCAACTGGGGAGTAATAAGATTGTCCTGCCAGCTCCTCTTTTTGATTGTAAGATCTTTGAGGCAAGGACTGTCTCTACCTGTTCAGCACCCAGCACAATATGTCCGCAATCCTGAACGGTGTGATTCTTTAATATACACGATCAATAAAATGAAGTGGTGAGCACTCAAGCTCTCCAGAGCACGCATTGTCTATTTGTCCTCTGTTTGTACAGCACCTGGTGCCAGAGGGGTCCTGGTCTGTGATTGGGACTCCTACACCATCACAATACAAATAATAAAGAGGAACAAAAATGATCAAAGATTTGGGAAACCTGACCTAGGAGGAAAGGTTACAAAACAAGGTATGTTTAGTCTAGAGAAAAGAAGCCTGAGGGGGAACTTGAGAAGAGGCTGTAAATACGTTAAGGGCTGTTACAAAGAGGGCTGTGATCAGTTGTTCTCCGTGTCTACTGAAGGTAGGAAAGAAGCAATCGGCTTAATATGCAGCACGGGAGATTTAGGTTAAATATTAGGGGAAATGTTCTAACTCTAAGGGAAGTTAAGCTGTGGAATTGGTTTCCAAAGGAGGCCGCCAAATCTCCATCATTACAGGTTTTTAAGAACAGATTATAGACTATAAGGGCAGAAGAGTCCATCATAATCATCTGGATTGGACAAACACCTGTCAAGGATGGTCTAGGTTTACTTGGTCCTGCCTCAGTGCAGGGGGCTGGACTAGGTGACCTCTTGCGGTCCCTTCCAGACCTGCATTTCTACGATTCCCTGACTCCAATCAATATACCTCAACAGTTGCTGAGGTTGCTCAGCGCCTCGCAGCACTGGGCTCTGATAAAAGATTATTTATCAGCTTGGGCAGAGCAATCCTTGGACACTTTTTTGCTTGTAGCTCAGGAGTTGCTGGGGTGCCTGAACTCTGGCCTCCCACTCTGCTGTAGCAAAAAAGGTTTTGCTCTCATGAGGATGCTCTTGGGGTTAGGGCAACAGACTGTGACTCAGCAGATCTGAGTTCAAGTCTAGGCTCTGTGTGTCCTCATACCTGCGTCCCGCTCTGTGAAATGGGGGCTGTAGTCCTGCCTGTCTATTTAAAGCGGTCCTTACTCCAGAAAAGCTTATAATGTGTTCTGGGGTTTTGAGGCGCCTCTGTGATATAATGAACACTGATAATAATGACTGCAGGACCCGAGCACTGGTCAGAATACTTGCATCCCAGCCACCATGCAAAAATTAATGTGGTTGGAGGAATCAATAGCTAGCCAATGAACAGTGAAAGTAATAAGTAGCTCCTAGCTAGTACTTTTCATCAACCACTATTAAAGCACTTTATAAAGGAAGTCAGTATCATTATCTCCATTTCACAGATAGGGAAACTGAGGCACAGTGAGGGACAGAGTCACTCAGCAGGCCAGTGGCAGACATGGGAATAGAACCTAGGACACCTGAGATCCATTCCAGTGGGACCACCCCTTTTACACAGACAGATGGGCTGACCTAGCTTGGTTGAAATAGGAAGAGACTGGGTGTCTTGCCCAAAGTTTGAGTGAACTCTGAGGTTTGAAAATGTTTATTACTTTGGGGTGTTTTATATTTTCAATTGCCCTGGTTTCATACAGAATTGGAAACACCATGAGAGGGGGATGTAGGTAGGGGTGTGTTGTTCATCCATCTGCCCGGGGAATGGAGGACTTCAGTTTGCAAGCTCTCTAGAACTTTTTATCTGAGTTTGTACAGCACCGAGCACAATGGGACCAAATCCTCCTTGGGACCTTTTGACCGCTACTATCATATACATGTTCATATTTAATTATTAGGACACATTGTGTCAAGGTTTAAGCCAGTGTCGTTTGTGAGGCTAAATCTCCACCCCCGGGGCTTGGAGGTGGGCTTTCTCGCTTGGTTTCTCTCACCCCAGCTAGGATCCTAGCAATGGTCTGAGGTTGCGTCAGGAACTGGACCACATTGTTCTCCAAGAGCTCCTGCAGACTGGAGCTCACCCTCCTCATCCTGCTGTTTTCTCACCTGGCTCGGGGTGAAGATGGATCTTCCGGGTCCTAGAGGGAGGCAAGGAAATAGACAAGAGATTAGAAGTGGTGCTGGACAGCAAGGAGAGGTGTCTAGTGTTCTCATTGCTAGGTGATCTTTAGTTTCCTCAGTCACCCAGGAAAAAGAGCCAACAGCTGAACCCTAACAATGCTCCCCCATCCTATTTTCAGTGGGATGCCCCTGGTTTTCTGCCATGG
The DNA here is from genome assembly GCA_032164245.1 of Sternotherus odoratus. Taxonomy (NCBI): domain Eukaryota; kingdom Metazoa; phylum Chordata; order Testudines; family Kinosternidae; genus Sternotherus; species Sternotherus odoratus. The sequence goes on along the minus strand of JAVMKO010000043.1, from coordinate 2,733,776 downwards.
AATTCATGTAAACCTGGCTCTCCCCTCTCCTACTTCTGGCTAACCCTGCTTGGCTGCAGGGGATTTGGCAGGAGACATTCCAGAGTAATTGGTGGGGGAAGTATGACATTCCCTTCACTCGCTAAATTTCCCTCGCCCCCAGCCAAGTATCTGTGAGTCAGAGGAGAAGGATTTTACCCTGGTTCTGCCCTTTCACCCCTGGCAGCCAGGTAACTGTGGTTGTGGCAGGGCTCAAGGACCCTGGCTCTGTGCTGACCCATCCAGCTATCCCAGACCATACCAGGGTTTGCCTGAACTGGGGTTGGCAAGACCCCAGTTCTGCTGTCTGATCCTCCCAAGCCAGGGACCTCCTCCCAGGTGAGTATCCAGGAATATGGCAGGGCTGACACCACGCTGACTCCTGGTGTCCCTGGCCACGGTAAGGGATGGGGTTAGCGTGACCCTCTGGTGGGAATAATCCTGGCTTTTCCCCCCAGCCTCTCTCATTCCTGACAGCTGCAGGCTTGGCATGGCCCTGTCTTTGCCACCTGAGCCCCCCACCCTGCTGCACCTAACCAAGGCAGGCTTGGTGTGATCCCCACCTGTCCTTTGACCCCAATGGCCTTGTTATTGCTCACTGGGACTGCACTGGCATCACCCCAGCTGTGCCCTCTGCCCTGTCACTGACTGCACCAGGGTTAGCGTGATCCCAGCATTGACCGCTACCATCCTTGATCTCCTTTGTTGCTATGAGGGGGGTGAGGCCCCAGCCCTGCTGCTGACCCTCTAACTTCTAGGCTCCCCATGATCGGGGTGGGGTTGGTGTAACCCTGGCACTGCTCTCTGACCCATCCCTGGCGGCTGTGGGGTTAGCGTGTCTCTGGCAGAGGCAGGATCAGTGTGATTCCAGTTGTGCCCCCATCACATCCTGCTCTCCCTCACAAACAGGTGCACCATCTGATGCGAGGAGGCTGCCATCCTCCCAGCACCCATCACATCCCAACCCTAATCTCTGGCAGTGGCAGTGATGCCAGCTATGCCCTATATACCCTTTCAATTCCAAGCCCTGCTCCCTTTGATGTTAGAGGGGTTGGCATGACCCCGGTTTTGCCTCCTATCACCCGCAGCTCTCTCTGACATTGGGGTGTTGGCATGATCCTAGCTGTGCCCTTCTCAGCTGACATTGGGGGGTTGGCATGACCCCATCTGTTCCCCTCACATCTCTGACACTGGGGGGGTAGCCTTGACCCCAGCTGTGCCCCCCCATGTCTCTCTGACACGGGGGGGGGGTTTGGCATGACCCCAGCTGTGCCCCCTCAGCTCTCTCTCACTGGTGGGGTTGACATGACCCCAGCTGTGCCCCCCTCATGTCTCTCTGATAATGGGGGGTTGGCATGACCCCAGCTGTGCCCCCTTCATGTCTCTCTGACACAGGGGGTTTGGCATGACCCCAGCTGTGCCCCCTCAGCTCTCTCTCACTGGTGGGGTTGACATGACCCCAGCTGTCCCCCCCTCATGTCTCTCTGACACTGGGGAGTTGATATGAGCACAGTTGTGGCTTCTCTATGGGGCCCGGTACTGGGGGTTCATGGCAGGTTGGGGAGCAGCTCTCACCTCAGAGACCCAGCTCCCTGCTCACCACCTGTTCCTGTCCCCCCTCAGAGTCCCCCCTCAGTCCCCTTTTCCCGCCTTTTCTCTTCAGGCACATTCCTCCCCCCATCCCTGATGGGAGAGGGAAGGGGAGGGAAAGTGAGGGCTCGACGCCTGATTGGCTAGCCCCTGGCCACGCCCCGATTCCGAACTCTGCCGCTGAGGCGGCGGTTGGAAACGCCCGTTGGAGTCAGGTGGGTCGGAGCGCGCGCCGGGTTTTCGAATCCGCCGCGCGGGCTTTCCGGGAAAGGGGGCGGGAGGGGAGGGGAGGGGAGGGGGGGGGGCGGGGCAGCCGTGCTGGTGCGCACGCGCAGCCTGGGCGGCGGGAAGGCAGGCACGCATGCGCACGCGCAGCCTGGGCGGCGGGAAGGCAGGCACGCATGCGCACCGTGGAAAGGCCCAGGCCGGGCAAGAGGGAAGGGGAGCGATCGAGCGAGGAGGTGGTCCTGCTGCGCATGCGCAGGCTCAATGTCAACACCGCCTTGCCCAAGGTTAGGGGGCTGCCGCTGGTGCCTGGGGGTTGCTGCCTGCGCTGCACGTTGTTAGCCCAGCCCCCGGGGCCTGGCCGGGTCGCGGTCTTTGGGCGGAGGGGGCATCCACCTTGAGTGGGGGAGGGGTCCGCGCCCCCCCCCCCCCGCGGCGGGTGCGTTTGACCTCTGACTGGTCCCTGCAGGGCTGGTGACCTTTGACCTTCCCGCAGGGGTGTCAAGCCAGGTGCACAGAGGTGACCTTTGAACCCTGCACAGTGGCCAAGACGCCGGCCCTCTGCTGCCATCCCATGGCCGGCGACCTTTGAACCCTGCACGGCGGCCCAGAGGCCCTCCGCGGGTGATGATCTTTGAACTCTGCACCCATGGTTGGTGACCTTTGAACCTTGCCCGGTGGCCAAGACGCCTTTGGTGCTGCCATCCCTCAGGTGGTGACCTCTGAACCCTGCACCCATTGCTGGTGACCTTTGAACCTTGCACAGCCCCAAGCCAACTCTGCTGCTCCTGCCTTGGGGCTGGTGACCTTTGAACTCTCCAGAGGTTCCCTCTCTCCCAGATCAGCTTCTCTGCTGGGGCAGTGGGATTAAATGGTGCCATGGAGGAATCTGAAGAGTCTCCCGAGACCTGACTCCTGGGAACGGACACAGCAGAGAAACAGGCTCGCACTGGGCAGGGATATGGTCGCTGGGAGGAGGTGGGTGGTTTGGGATTGGGGGGGATGGGGCCTTTCCCCTCTAGGGGGCACCAGCACCTTTCTGGCCCCAGAGACTGGCCAGTTGAGTGGAGCAGGGAATGGGACACATGGCCTTTCTCTCCAGAAGGTGCTGGCTCTCATGTGGCCCCATGGCTGGCTCGTGGGGGGCAGAGAATGGGACATGAGGCCTGCCTCTGCCAGAGGGTGCTGGATCCCCTCTCGCAAACAGTGCTAAAATTCATTCTCATGTGATCTCTGCTTGCTCGACCCACGTGTGAACTGAGTGGCTGGGTCTCAGCCACTCCTAGGCAAGGGATCCTTGAATAAACAGCCTCCATGCTCGACTCCAGACAGGCTATATGTCACCACTGACCAAGGGGTTGCTGTATAAACAGCTGCTGTGCCCGACCCCAGAGAAGTTGCATTTCAGTGCTCAGCAAGGGATCCCTCTATAAATGGGCCCCGTGACCGGCAGTTTGGTTGAGGACTGAGCTGGAGCTCCGGCTGCAGGGCTAGGGCGACTGTGTTGTGTTGAGCTGATGCCTCCTCTCTTGCAGGATGCTGGGTGCGGCTTGGGCCGTCCTGGCGACGGGGGTGCCAGGGCTTCCCTGCCGTGGCACGGCTTCCCTCGCCTCCCGGATGGCAGCATACCGCCGGATGTGGAAGCCTGTGGAGCCCCAGGGGTGGACTGAGCAGTACAGGGAGCGGTTCATTCCCTTCTCCAAGGGGCAGCTGGTCAGCACCCTTCTCAAGGTACAGGGCACTCCCCGGGGGCCACAAAATGGAAGCTGAGGCAACACACAGAGGGGAGACCGTTGGGAAACACCTGGCAGCAGCAGGGAGCAGGGTGGGTGACTTGGTACAGGGCAGTCCCCTCTGAGTCAGAGCCGATCTCACCCCAGAGGGGTCGCATCTCAGTGTGGTTCAAGGAGTCCATGTATAAAGAGCCCCACCCCAGAGGGGTTGCATCTTAGCGCGGGACAAACAGTCCCGCCCCAGAGGCAGTCGCAGCTCAGTGCCAGGCAAGGAGTCTTTATATAATCAGCCATAACGCTCCACCCCAGAGGTGCCTGCCTCTCAGGCAGTCGGAGCAGCACAGGGGCCGGCTCTCACACACAGCACAGGATATGCCTCTGAGAGCCGGGGATGCAGGTCCCTGGTGAATCCACAGTTGGCGTTAACTCTTCCTCCAGGAGTTCCACTCTTCCAGCGACGCCGAGCGTGCCTCCTTCCTGGCCTTCGTGGCGCGGGTGGACTCTTCCCTCCTGCATCACTACCATTCCCTCCTGGGGCACTTGCAGGTAAGGTGTCCTCCGCACGGCGTCCCCTTCGGAAATAGCTAAGCCGGGCTGGGGTTCGGATGGGAGCTGGTGAAAGAAAACACGGTGGATAGGGGGCGCTCTCCACTGGCAGTCAATGCTGGCCCCAGGGCAGCCCTGCAGGGAGCAGGGCAGGGGCTTGGTAGCGGGGCTCATTTATGGGATTTTCTCTAGAGACAGTTTCTTTGCTCCACCCCAGAGGCAGTCACATCTCCGCGCCGGGTGAGGGATCGCTGTATAAGCAGACCCTACTCCCCACCCCAGACCCGGCTGCATCTCAGCGCCGGGTGAGAGTCCCTGTATAAACAGCCGCAGGGCTCCACCCCAGGGTTGGCCGCGACTCCGCGTGGAGCAAACCGATCCCTTCTCGGACACAGTGCTGGGGGATCCTTGGGGCTGGGCGTCCCACACAGACATATCTTCCTGCTGCCCCTCCACAGGCTCTCTACGACCCCATTAACCCCGACCGCGACACCCTGCCCGAGTTGGCTCTGAGCGACACCGAGCGCCTAGCTAAGGAGCAGCAGGTCCTGGCTGAGCTGGAACCAGTGCTGGATCAGGCCAACTTCAACAGCCTGTCGGAGGACGCCCTGGCCTACGCCCTCATCGTGCATCACCCTCAGGATGACGTCCAGGTGCGGCCACCTCTGGGGAGGGCAGCGGCCCGTCTGGCACTGCCCCAGTATAACACATGAGAAAAGCGAATTCCTTTCTGCCCTTCATCCTGTGCCCTGCTTCTTGGTTACCGCTTCAGGACAGACCCTCCTACCTGTCAGGAATACGGGATTTCCCCTCTCTTCCTGAACTGTGCAACGAAGAAGCCCTATTCCCCACCCCAGAGTCAGGCGCATCTCAACAACTGGCGAGGGGTCCCTGTATAAGGGGCTGCGTCTCAACCCAGGGCAAGGGATTGCTGGAGAAACAGCCCCCCATACACCACCCCATAGGGGCCACGACTCCGCGCCTGGCAAAGGGTCCCCTTATAACCAGCTCTTGTGGCCCTCCCCAGAAGCGGCCACATTCGAGGGCCGGTTGTATCGGGAGGACCCCGGCTTAGCAACCCATCCCGCCGTGTGTTGTGGCTGTAGGTTCCCCTTTGTTCCCCAGGTTTCGGTGAACCTGGATCAGTACGAGTACATCCGGTTCTGGGCCCTCGGCCAGCGTGTTGGAGTCCTGCCGATTAAATCCACCCTGGGCCCCCGGAAGGGGCTGTTCGGGACGGCACGGACCCCCGCGGAAAGGCAAGGACACCCCCCCTTCTTACCCCTCCCGCCAGGTGTCACAGAGCGCCCGGGCGATGGTCTGGAACCGCTCCCTAGGAAGCCAGACCGGACTCCGGGTGAAGGGCCCCTTCTCCGTACACAGCCTGTTTCCCAGGCCAGGAGCTTCAGGGGTCCCCACTTCCACCTTCCTGGGTCTGACCTCGGAGCATTCAGCACCTTCTGCCCCTCCGTGTGCTTTCCCCAGCAAGCCCGCTTGGGCAGGGTCCTGGGGGAGCCCATGGGTTCTGCACCCCAAATCCACAGTCAAACGTGACTCTCAGCCAGCCAGCAGAATAGACGGTTTATTTGAGATGTCAGGAACCATCCAACTCACAGCTTCTCAGTCTCAACAGGGCCCATCCAGTCAGGCAGGTCCTTCTGGGGTGCTAGGAGAATGAGACCCAGATTCTGGGCTCCTGCTTCTTCCCCAGGTTTATTCGATGACTTCCATCTGCTCTAACACAGACCATGCAGCGAGCGAGTGTGAGCCCTCAGCTGGATCCATCTTGGGCCAGAGAGCGAGTTGGCTTCTCTCCCCTTCCCAGCTAGACCCAGACTGACCACCCCCTCCCCAGCCCATCCCTGCTCTCCTTTGTCTGTTTCCTGGGCTAGGAGGCATCACCTGACCTTTCTCCAACAGGTTCAGCTGACCTCCCTCCCCCACCTGGGGTCAGTTTACAGCTTCACCTTGGCTTTGCTTTGCATCAGCTACACATTCCTTTCCCTCCACATAGACGCCCAAGAAATGCATAGGGGAAACTGAGGCGCGCACACACACTCACAGTACTCCCACTTCATCACACCAGGATCTTTAGGAGCTGAACGGCTTGGGGGCGCTGTGCTGCAGGAATGGGGCAGGGGGACTCCAATAGGGGGTGGTGTCCCTAAGCAGTCAGCATTCGCCCCAAAGCCCTAGGGGGCGCTGTTCCGCTAGGGCCTCAAGAGGGGGCGCTCTCCCCTCACCATCAAGGTTGACCCCAATGCCCCAGGAGTGGAGGAGGCGGCAGGTAGGGAGCACTCTCCTCCAGCAATCAGTGCTGGCCCCAGGGATTCATCCAGGGTCGAGACCTCCCTTCCCTGTCCCCCCTGTCGGTCGCGGCCCCAGCCATGATCTTGGGAGGAGGGGGGGCTGCACCCGCTGACGGTGCGGCCCCCTCCCCAGGCAGTATTTCAAGCGGGTGCTGGTGGCGGCCCGGCCCAAGAACGCCCACCTGGTGCTGAAGTGCTTCAAGGACATCCCCTTGGAGGCGCTGGAGCAGCTGCTGCCGGCCGTGAGGATCCGCACGTCCATCTTCTACAAGACGCTGCTGAACGTCACGCTGGCGGTGAGCGGGCTCGTTCTCTTCGTCAACGTGGGCATGGTGGTGCTGTCCGACCTCAAGATCGGCACCAGCCTCCTGCTGTTCTGCTTCGCCGCCTTCATGACCTTCCGCGCCTGGAAGGTAGGGGCCCCGGCGGGGAGGGAGACTGGGGGGGGCGTCCACGTTGCCTGAACTCGGGGCCCCCGTCATGCCGCGTGCTGCGCAGACCCTCCTCGCTCCCGAGATTGGGGGCCCCCTTCGTGCTAGGCTCCATGCAGACCTCCACCCACCCGAGATGGGGGCCCCTGTCGTGCCACACAGACCCCCCCCGTCCTGCCTGAAATCGGGGCCCCTTCACACTAGGTATGAACAGCCCCCCCCTCCTGCCCGGACGGGGGCCCCCATCTCGCTAGGCGCTGCACAGACACCCCCCCCCGCCTGAGATTGGGGGGCCCTGTTGTGCCACATAGACCCCCCCCGTCCCGCCTAAGATGGGGTCCCCATCACACTGGGCGCCAGGCAAACCCTGGGAGGGAGATGGGGCCCCTGTCACACCGGGCACCACGCAGACCCCCCACCCCAACCCACCCTGAGATTGGGGTCCCTATCACACCGGGCGCCAGGCAGACCCCATTGTGCTGGGTCCTGTTTCTATGAGTACACAGGTCCTGTGCCAAAGAGCTCACAGGGAGGAAGAGGGGAAACTGAGGCACAGATGAATGAATTGAATTGACGGCATCCCACAACAGGTCAGGGGTAGAGCGGGGCTCCAGTGCCCTACCCATGAGAGCACGCGGCCCGAAGGCTCCCGGAGCCACCGAATTGCCAGGCCTTGCTACGCTCCTCCCAGAGCGGGGAGATAGAACCCAGGAGTCCGGGCTCCCCGCTGTAACCACGAGACCCCGCTTCCCTCCCCGGTGTCCTGACCCCCGGCTCCCCGCCCAGGTGTTCGGGCAGCGGCGGAACATCCACTCCCTGGAGCTGGCGCACATGCTGTATTACCGCAGCACCTCCAACAACTCGGAGCTGCTGGGGGCGCTGGTGCTGCGGGCCCAGGAGGAACATGCCAAGGAGCTGATCCTGGCCCACAGCTTCCTGCGCCGGCTGCCAGCACGGCCCCCACACGGCCCCGCAGGTAGGGACCAGCCGGGGGCGCACTCAGCGTGGGGCGGGGCTCAGAGATGGGGTCTCCCCAGCAGGGGGCGCTCTCAGTGGGGGGGGGCAGGGCTCAGAGATGGGGTCTCCCTAGCAAGGGGCGCTCTCAGTGGGGGGGGATCAGGGCTCAGAGATGGGGTCTCCCCAGCAGGGGGTGGTGCTAAGAGACGGGGCGGGAGGGGCAGGGCTCAGAGATGGGGTCTCCCCGGCAGGGCGGGGGGGCAGGGCTCAGAAATGGGGTCTCCCCATCAGGTGGCAGTCTGAGCAGGGGGCAGGGCTGACAGTGGGGGGAGGGGTCTCCCCGGCAGGGGGTGCTCTCATGGGGGTCGGGGCTGACAGTGAGGGGGGGTCTCCTCAGTAGGGGGTGCTCTCCTGGGGGGGGTGGCTCAGTGATGGGGTCTCCCCATGAGGGGGCGCTCTCCAGGGGGGTAGCAGGGCTCAGTGATGGGATCTCCCCACCAGGGGGCACTCTCATGGGGGTCAGGGCTGACGGGGGGGGTGGGGTCTCCCCAGCAGGGGGTGCTCTCCCGGGGGGGGGTGGCAGGGCTCAGTGATGGGATCTCCCCACCAGGGGGCGCTCTCCTGGGGCGTGACCCACGCCTCCTCTCTCCCCAGACCCGGAGACCATGGCCGGCCTGCAGGATCACGTCCAGTCGTGGCTGCGGCTCCGCTCGGGCCTGGACGTCTCCTTCTGCGCCGACCGCGCCTGCCGGCACCTGCTCAGCCTGGAGAGGGGGCGCCGGGCCGATCCCGCCATGGCCCCCGGGTCCCACTGACGCCCCCTGGCCATTTGCAGCGTGGGCACCCCGATCCCTCCTCCCGGCGGTGCTACAGCCGCTCGGCAGGGAAGGGCAGGGACGGCCCTGGAGGGGGGCCCCATCTGGAGCATTCAGCACCTGTGGGGGATGGAGAACTGAGTCCCCCCCCCCCCCCATGCGGACACACTGAGCGTGTTCCTGGTGCATGCTGGGAGTCCCGCCAACTCCCATGCTTGGCAGGGCAGGGCTGTTACCCAGCGACTGCCAGGGCTGGACGGCTGGGTCGTTAACCCCGCGGGGTTCTGCCCATTCAAGGAGGATGCTGGGAAGTTGGCAGGGGGGCGCTGGCCCATTGACACCAATGGATCAAAGCCCGTTCAGCTGGGAGGGTTCCGGCCCCCATTACAACCCCCCCACCCCAAGGGATTTGGACCCTGGATCCACCTGGCCGGGCCCCCCACTTCGCACCTGGTGCTTCCCTTGGAGCCAGCGGCTGCCCCGCTGTGAGGAGCCGGATGTACCCGGCCTGCAGAATTCGGGCCGCTTCGCTCGCGCTCCTCCCCCACCTTCCTCTGCCGCTGGTTTTCCCTGCGCCTGGCCTCCATGTGTCAGCCAGAGACTTTGGGGCCAGAGCGGAGGAAGGCCAGGTCTCCTCCCGCCCCCCATGAAAGCACTTTAGTGGCCACCAGTGGGGCCGCACGCAGCCCACCCCCCATCGCCTCCGAGGGAGCCGGGGTCGCTTCATGCCACGTTGACCCGGATGAGTCGGGCTCCACGCCAACACCTTTCCCTAGAGCGGGGAGAGAACCCAGGAGTCCTGGCTCCCTGCCCCCCTGCTCTCACCACCAGATCCCACTCCCGGCAAAGCCAGGGGTCCGGACTGCCACCCCCCTGCTCTGAGCATCAGCCCCCCTCCCCTCTCGGAGCCAGGCTCCCCCCCGCCCCCCAGCACTGGTAAGGGTTTCTGCTGTATTTGCAGTGCAATAAAGAGGTTTCTTGGTTGATCCCTGATCTTCGCAGGTCGTGCCAGCCTGGGGGCAAAGCCGGTGCCACCCCTCCCCCAGCAGGGGGGCGATTTCCACCCCCAGCAGGCAGCCTAGAGAGCCGGTGTGGCCGGGGATGGGGGAGTCCCTTAGCCTGACCGTACCCACAGTGCCTTGCTCCAGGCACAAGTGTCAAAGCCGCCAGGCGGGTAGAGAAGGTCACTTTTTTATTGTCCAAAGGTACAAACGAGGGAGCCCGGGCGCGGGGCGGAGGCTGGCACATGGCCGGACGGAAGCTGTGCCCTGAGATGCCGCCGAAGGAAGGCTGCCCGTGGCCCCATGGGAGCCTGGAGAAGAAGGGGCATCCCTGCCTGGGTACCACCCCCTGGTGCCTACCTCCTTCCTGCGGAGTCCCTGTGGGACTGCCCCCCATCGGGGAGGTCTGGGCCCCACGTCTGTAAGTTCTGGACCAGGGGGTGTGGCGTGGCTAAGCCCTGCCCCCGTCCCTGCCAGGCCCCGGGCAAGGGCCGTGCCCACCTACCCCCCACATTTCTACACGATGTTCAGGGACTGTGGCCCCCGGATTTGGAAGGCCCCGTCCCCAGCATGTTCCGCGAGATGATGGGACGGTGTCACCCCAGCCGGGGGGGAGCCCCTCCATGAGCGGGGGCTGTCTGGGGGTGTCCCACCCACAGCGGGCTGGGGAGCAGGGGATGGCCGGGGGCCCCGTCATGGGGGCAGGAGGGAGCCCTGGCCATGGGCGGGAGGAGAGGAGGTGCCCATGCAGAGGGGGCCCCGACCCTGGGGGCCCCGCCACAGGCAAGGCAAAGGGACAGACCCCAGGGCCCCAGCAGCGTGTGATGACCCGGCCGCTGTGGGGCAGCGGGGAGGGATCAGCCCCTGGGGGTGACTCCCCCTCCCCCAGCACGGGGCATGGTCAGGAGCAGCCCCCCCGCGCCGGGGGTCACTCCCTCTTGCGGAGGTGGATGTACATGACCCCGCTGAGCAGCGCCAGGGGGAAGGCCAGCCAGGCCAGCACGAAGCAGTAGCCGAAGGAGCCGCCCGGCTGCCGGCTCTGGTGGAATTCGTCCACGTGGATGGCGTAGATCAAGGCGGCCGTGAACACCGAGAGACCTGCACCGGGGGGGGGCATGGAGAGAGGAGGGGTGAGGGGCAGCTTCAGGCCAGAGCAGCCAGGAGTCCTGGTTCCAGCATCCCCGCTCTAACCACTACCCACCACTTCCCTCCCAGAGCCAGGGATAGAACCCAGGTGTCCTGGCTCCCAACCCCCCCACCTCTAACCACTAGCCCCCACTCCTCTCCCGGAGCCAGGGATAGAACCCAGGTGTCCTGGCTCCCAACCCCCTGCACCTCCCACTCCCCTCCCAGAGCCAGGGATAGAACCCAGGAGTCCTGGCTCCCAGGCAGGGGAGCACCTCTAACCACTACCCCCCACTTCCCTCCCAGAGCCAGGGATAGAACCGCTCCCAGGCCCCCCGCCCCATCACTAGCCCCCACTCCCCTCCCAGAGCCAGGGATAGAACCGCTTCCAGGCCCCCCGCCCCATCACTAGCCCCCACTCCCCTCCCAGAGCCAGGGGGAAAAGTGGTGCTGTGATGCGGCCCCTCTGGGGCACCGGGGCCCGCGGCGCAGGCTGGGCACTCACAGGCCAAGAGCTGGCAGACGCCGGTGGCATAGAAGAGCCCCCCGCGCTCCATGGTGTAGAGCTGGTACATGAAGAGGACGAAGGCGAAGCTGGAGAAGAGCAGAGCCAGCACCATGAGGGCCTGGACGGTGTGGAGCCACTCTGGGGGGGGAGGAACAGGCGCTGGTGAGACCCCAGACCCCTCGCCCGGCGCTGGATATAGGGGGACCCCTCGCCCGGCGCTGGATATAGGGGGACCCCTCGCCCAGTGCCGGGACGTAGCCCCCCTGGGGTGGTGTGTGTGTGTGGGGCAGTATAGGGGGACCCCTCGCCCGGTGTTGGATATAGGGGGACCAGGGTATAGGGGGACCTCGGGGGGGGCAGTATAGGGGGACCCCTTGCCCGGTGTTGGATATAGGGGGACCTCGGGGTGGGTGGGTATAGGGGGACCCCTCGCCCGGTGCTGGATATAGGGGGACCAGGGTATAGGGGGACCTCGGGGTGGGTGGGTATAGGGGGACCCCTCGCCCGGTGCTGGATATAGGGGGACCAGGGTATAGGGGGACCTCGAGGTGGGTGGGTATAGGGGGACCCCTTGCCCGGTGCCGGAACGTAGCCCCCCGGGGTGGTGCATGGGGGGGCAGTATAGGGGGACCCCTCGCCCGGTGCTGGATATAGGGGGACCAGGGTATAGGGGGACCTCGAGGTGGGTGGGTATAGGGGGACCCCTCGCCCGGTGCCGGGACATAGCCCCCCTGGGGTGGTGCGTGGGGGGGCGGGTATAGGGGGACCTCGGGAGGGTGGGTATAGGGGGACCAGGGTATAGGGGGACCTCGGGAGGGTGGGTATAGGGGGACCCTTTGCCCGGTGCTGGGACGTAGCCCCCCTGGGGTGGGGCATGGGGGGGGCGGGCATAGGGGGACCTCAGGTGGGGCGCGGGGCCTGGGTATAGAGATCTGGCCCCTCTGGGGTGTGGCACGGCTGGCCCAGAAAAAACGGGACCACCTCTTCCTATCATCCCTCCCCCCCCCCCCCGGCACTCCCCTACCATCCCCCTCATACTTACACCCCCCTTCCCCCCAGCCCAGAATCCCTCCCCCATTCCCTGCCCCGCTGCGGGACCCCCACTCACGGCTGTCGGCCACAGAGGCGCACATCCAGCTCTGGGTGGTGTTGTCGTACAGACAGTCGTACCACAGGTTGACGCTCTCATTGTCCGGCAGCACCCACCATGACTGGGGGGACAAGGGGGGTTAGCACAGGTGCCCTCCCCTCCCCCAGCCTCACGACTTCGGCCAGGGCTCCTGGGTTCTCTCCCCGAGTGGGGGCTGGCGGTTACAGCAGGGGGCTGGGGGCCAGGACTCCTGGGTTCTCTGCCTGTCACTGGGAGGGGAGTGGAGGCTGGTGGTTAGAGCAGAGGGGCTGGGGGCCAGGACTCCTGGGTTCTCTGCCTGGCTCTGGGAGGGGAGTGTGGGCTGGTGGTTAGAGCAGAGGAGCTGGGGGCCAGGACTCCTGGGTTCTCTGCCTGGCTCTGGGAGGGGAGTGGGGGCTGGTGGTTAGAGCAGAGGAGCTGGGGGCCAGGACTCCTGGGTTCTCTGCCTGGCTCTGGGAGAGCAGTGGGGGCTGGTGGTTACAGCTGGGGGCTGGGGGGCCAGGACTCCTGGGTTCTCTGCCTGGTGCTGGGGGGGGGGGTCTCACCTTGTCCAGGGTGGCGACGAAGAGCAGCACGAGGATGAGGATGTGCAGGCCCGTGATGGCGAAGAGGAGGAAGCTCATGGTGAGTCCTGGGGGGGGGGGGGGGGTCGGGGAGAGGGGGTGACAATGGGGAACCTGGCCAGGCCCAAACACCTCCTGGGGCCACAGCCTCCTCCTCAGGACACCCCCAGCCCGCCCCCCAAACCAGCCCGCCCCCCTGTCCCCCCGGATTCCTGCACCCCCTCTCCCCAGTCCCCACGCCCGTCCCAATCCGAGGGGGACGACTAACGCTGAGGCGGGAAGTTCCCAGCCCCCCCAGGCACCGTCCCGCCCTGAATCTCTGACTCCCCCCCCCCCCCCCATACACACACAAACATCCCTCTGTCTCAGCCTCCCCTAATAGGTTCCAGATGCTCCGGGATCATGTGAGCCACAGCGCTGGGTGTGGGGCTGTGTTGCCCCACAGCCAACCTAGAGCACGCCCAGCCAGCAAGCCCCCCCCCCCGGGCCTTCTGCACCACTGGACCCCACTCCCCTCCCAGAGCCAGGCAGAGAACCCAGGAGTCCTGGCTCCCAGTCTCCCCTTTTATCAGATGGCAGGGCGGGATACTGGGGTAGATGGGCCTGGGGGGCAGGGAGGGGGCAGGATACCGGGGTAGATGGGCCTGGGAGTCTGATCCGGGGGGCAGGGAGGGGACGGGATACCGGGGTAGATGGGCCTGGGAGTCTGATCTGGGGGGCAGGGAGGGGGCGGGATACCGGGGTAGATAGGCCCGGGGATCTGATCCGGGGGGCAGGGAGGGGGCGGGATACCGGGGTAGATAGGCCCGGGGATCTGATCCGGGGGGCAGGGAGGGGGCGGGATACCGGGGTAGATGGGCCTGGGAGTCTGATCTGGGGGACAGGGAGGGGACGGGATACCGGGGTAGATAGGCCCAGGGCTCTGACCTGGGGGGCAGGGAGGGGGCGGGATACCGGGGTAGATAGGCCCAGGGGTTTGACCTGGGGGGCAGGGAGGGGGCGGGATACCGGGGTAGATAGGCCCAGGGCTCTGACCTGGGGGGCAGGGAGGGGGCGGGATACCGGGGTAGATAGGCCCAGGGGTTTGACCTGGGGGGCAGGGAGGGGGCGGGATACCGGGGTAGATAGGCCCAGGGGTTTGACCTGGGGGGCGGGGAGGGGGCGGGATACCGGGGTAGATAGGCCCAGGGGGTTGACCTGGGGGGCAGGGAGGGGGCGGGATACTGGGGTAGATAGGCCCAGGGGTCTGACCTGGGGGGCAGGGAGGGGGCGGGATACCGGGGTAGATAGGCCCAGGGGTCTGACCTGGGGGGGCGGGGAGGGGGCGGGATACCGGGGTAGATGGGCCCATCAGTTTAGCACTGAATATTTCCTCCTACTAAGGAATTCCCAATTTGTTCTTGGCCTCTCAGCCGGGCCGTGTGTGGGAATCGCCCTCCACCCCGGCTCCAGCCGCCTCTGGGGCTGGACTCAGGCCAGCCCCCCACCCCATGGTTCTGTGCTGGACGCCTCTTTAGACGGGGACCCCTCACCCGGCACGGAGATGCGACCCCTCTGGGGTGGGACGTGGGTGCTGGGTATACGGGGAACCCCTGCCGGTGAATTGAGACAGGCCCAAATGACTCGGTTGGGGACTGTGGCGGGGTTCACGCCCCAGTTTGTGGGGGAAATCGGGGATATTTACTGAGCATAGACCCAGGATGACAGCTCAGTTCCCCCCCCCCCGCCCCTCTCCCCACAGCCCAGCACCCCCTGAGCCCCCCGTCCTGCTCCCCACAACCCAGCGCCCCCCGCCGAGCCCCCCCCCCGCTCCCCACAACCCAGTGTCCCCCGCTGAGCCCCCCCCCACTCCCCACAGCCCAGTGTATCCCCGCCGAGCCCCCCACCCCACTCCCCACAGCCCAGTGTCCCCCGCTGAGCCCCCACCCCGCTCCCCACAACCCAGCGCCCCCCGCCGAGCCCCCACCCCGCTCCCCACAGCCCAGCGTCTCCCGCTGAGCCCCCCACAGCCCAGTGTCCCCTGCTGAGCCCCTGCCCTCTCCCCACAGCCCCCCACTGAGCCCCCCACAGCCCAGCACCTCCCGCTGAGCCCCCATCCTGCTCCCCACAACCCAGCACCCCCGGTGAGCCCCCCACAGCCCAGCGTCCCCTGCTGAGCACCCGCCCTGCTCCCCACAGCCCAGTGCCCCCTGCTGAGCCCCCCACCCTGCTCCCCACAGCCCAGCACCCCCCAATGAGCCCCCTGCCCCGCTCCTCACAGCCCAGCGTCCTCTGCTGAGCCCCCCTACCCCATCCCCAGAGCCCCCCACTGAGCCCCCCGTCCCTCTCCCCACAGCCCAGCGCCCCCCCAATGAGCCCCCCGCCCCAACCCCACAGCCCAGCGCCCCCTGCCGAGCCCCCCGCCCTGCCCCCCAGAGGGGCACTGTGGACCGTTCTGAGTCACAGTAACCCCCCCCCTCCTCCAAGGCCGGCCTGGCTCCCGGCCCAGCTCCCGGCCCAGGGCCCTTCAGCCACAAGTTGGTATTTTCTGTTCTAAATCCAGACACCATTGAAGAGACACAAACAACCGACCATTGATGCTGGCCTGGGTGTGCCGGGCTACCCCACTGAATGGGCTGGGGCCTCTCCCCTCTAGGGGGCGCCGGCTCCCATCCCGCCCCAGGGCGGGGCCTGGCTGGCTCAGAGGGGCAGGCAATGGGGCCCAGGGCCTGTCCCCTCCAGGGGGCGCCGGCTTCTACCCCATTGTGGGTGTCGGTTCTCGTGGGATGGGGGTCCACAGACACCAAGTGGAGCAGGGTCCCAGGACGGGATGGAGACGGAGACGGAGCCCCCCCACCCCCGGGGACTG
Source organism: Sternotherus odoratus (assembly GCA_032164245.1). NCBI lineage: Eukaryota > Metazoa > Chordata > Testudines > Kinosternidae > Sternotherus > Sternotherus odoratus. Next base: position 2,717,978 of record JAVMKO010000043.1, on the reverse strand, counting down.
TGTGTGCTGGGGGGGGTGAGGGGGAGGGGAGTTGGGTGTAACTGGGGGGTTGGGTGTTCCAGGGGGATTGGGTGGGTTGGGGGGGCGCTGTGTGTGTTGCGGGGGGGGGGGGTTGGGTGGGTTGGGGGGGCGCTGTGTGTGCTGTGGGGGGTGTTCTTGGGAGGATGCTGTGTGTGCTGGGGAGGGGGTAGGTGTTCGGGGGATGTGTGTGCTGTGTGTGCTGGGGGGGGAGGGGGACAGGTGTTCCTGGGGAGGCACAGTGTGTGTTGGGGGGTTTCAGTGGGCTGGGGAGTTGTGTGGGCTGGGGGGATGGGTGTTCCTGGGGGGCGCTGTGGGTGCTGGAGGGGGTTAGGTGTTCCGGGGGGTGCTACATGTGCTGGGGAGTGCTGCGTGTGCTGGGGGGGGGGGTGTTCCTAGGGGGGTTGGGTGTTCTTGGGGGGGGTGCGCTGTGTGCACTGGGGGGGTTGGGTGTTCTTGGGGGGGTGCGCTGTGTGCACTGGGGGGGTTGGGTGTTCTTGGGGGGTGCGCTGTGTGTGCTGGGGGGGTTGGGTGTTCTTGGGAAGTGCGCTGTGTGTGCTGGGGGGGTTGGGTGTTCTTGGGGGGGTGCGCTGTGTGTGCTGGGGGGGTTGGGTGTTCTTGTGGTGCGCTGTGTGTGCTGGGGGGGTTGGGTGTTCTTGTGGTGCGCTGTGTGTGCTGGGGGGGTTGGGTGTTCTTGGGGGTGCTGTGTGCACTGGGGGGGTTGGGTGTTCTTGGGGTGCGCTGTGTGTGCTGGGGGGGTTGGGTGTTCTTGGGGTGCGCTGTGTGCGCTGGGGGGGTTGGGTGTACTTGGAGGTGCTGTGTGCACTGGGGGGGTTGGGTGTTCTTGAGGGGTGCTGTGTGCACTGGGGGGTTGGGTGTTCTTGAGGGGTGCTGTGTGCGCTGGGGGGGTTGGGTGTTCTTGGGGGGTGCTGTGTGCACTGGGGGGGTTGGGTGTTCTTGAGGGGGTGCTACATGTGCTGGGGTGCGCTGTGTGCGCTGGGGGGCTCAGTGGCGGGGTGTTCTGGGGGGTGCTGCATGTGGTGGGGGGTTTGTGCTGGGGGGCTGGGTGTTCTTGGTGGGGGTGCTCTGTGTGCTGGGGGGTTAGATGTTCTGGGGGGGCTGCGTGTGGTGGGGGAGGGTGCTGGGGGGCTGGGTTTTCTTGGCGGGGTGTGCTGGGGGGTTAGATGTTTGGGGGGGCTGCGTGTGGTGGGGGAGGGTGCTGGGGGGCTGGGTTTTCTTGGCGGGGTGTGCTGGGGGGTTAGATGTTTGGGGGGGGCTGCGTGTGGTGGGGGAGGGTGCTGGGTGTTCCGGGGGGGTGTGTGTTGCGTGTTCTGGGGGTGGGGCTGTTTGTGGCGGGACAGGGATGTGGGGGGCAGGAGGGGGTCCCAGAGGCCGCATGGTGGAGGGGGGAGGGGCTCAGGGGTTCAGGGATTGTTTGTTCTCCTCTAAACCAAAAGCACGGGGGGGGGGGGGAGCACTCAGCGCCCTGGGACGACCCCCCCCCCCCGCAGAGCAACCCGCGTAGAACTTCCATACTCCGCAAAGGAACCGTCCCCCTAGAGACCGACCGACCCCCAGACGGACAGACAGACAGACAGTCCCCCTCTGCAGGGGGCAAAGGGGCAGGTCCCCCAGAGGGGAGTTAAGGGGGGCAGGGAGCAGGTCCCCCAGAGGGGAGTTAAGGGGGGCAGGTCTCCCAGCAGAGAGTCAAGGGGGGCAGGGAGCAGGTCCCCTAGAGGGGAGTTAAGGGGGGCAGGCCTCCCAGCAGAGAGTCAAGGGGGGCAGGGAGCAGGTCCCCCAGAGGGGAGTTAAGGGGGGCAGGTCCCCCAGAGGGGAGTTAAGGAGGATAGGGAGCAGGTCCCCCAGAGGGGAGTTAAGGGGGGCAGGTCTCCCAGCAGGGAGTTAAGGGGGGCAGAGGGCAAGTCCCCCAGCAGGGAGTTAAGGGGGGCAGGTCCCCCAGAGGGGAGTTCAGGGGGGGCAGCTCCCTCCCGCGGGAGGGGCGGGGGATACCTGGCGCTGCAGTCGGGTTTGGGGGGGTCTCTCCTCTTTCGCGCCCGCCGTCTCGATCCCTCTCTCCGCCCGTCTGAATCCTTCCCCCCCCCCCTCCCCAGCCCTACCCCTGCAGCCGCCCCAGCAGGGAGGGGCCGGACGGGGCTGGCGTGTGTCTGGCGAAGTACAGCCCCCTGGATTTCCACTCCCGCGGGGGGGGGGTCCCCGAACGCGGGGGAACCCCCAGAGCCTTCCACCCCCCCCAACACGCTAACCCCCCCCCAGAACAGTGCCCAGAGGCCCCCCCATTCAGACTTTGCTGCCCGCCAAAAATCATTCATCCCCCCCCCCCGGTAAAGTCGGGAAGCAAACGGCAGGAGTCTGTGCCCCGCCCTAAAGACCCCCCAACATTTGACCAGAACCCCGTACATTTCACAGCCCCCCCCCGCAACCCTCCCCCCCATGGGCGGCAGATGGGAAGGGCTATGGGACACCAGCCCCCCCCTCTCCCCCGGGCCAGCCAGGTTCCCCCATCCTGGACAGCAAAGAGGGCAGGTTAATGGGGTCTCTGATCCCCACTTTTAAAGGGTTAATAGGATTCGCCCCCCTCCCCCCCCCGGAACTGGGACTTTCACTTCCCCCCTGAGGTTCGCCCAAAGTAAAGAGTCGGTGCCGGGGAACCAGGAATAGAAATAAACGGCGCTTTTTCTTGGGTAGTGGTTACAACACGTGGAGGGGGGCTGGGAGCCCGGACTCCTGGGTTCTCTCCCTGGCTCTGGGAGGGGAGTGGGGACTGGTGGGTTAGAGCGCGCGGGGGGGGGGGGGGGTTGTCTGGGAGCCAGGACTCCTGGGTTCCACCCCAGCTCTGTGCAGGCAGTGGGGTCTGGGAGCCAGGACTCCTGGGTTCTATCCCAGCTCTGTGCAGGCAGTGGGGTCTGGGAGTCAGGACTCCTGGGTTCCACCCCAGCTCTGTGCAGGCAGTGGGGTCTGGGAGCCAGGACTCCTGGGTTCTCTCCCCAGCTCTGTGCAGGCAGTGGGGTCTGGGAGCCAGGACTCCTGGGTTCTATCCCAGCTCTGTGCAGGCAGTGGGGTCTGGGAGCCAGGACTCCTGGGTTCCACCCCAGCTCTGTGCAGGCAGTGGGGTCTGGGAGCCAGGACTCCTGGGTTCTCTCCCCAGCTCTGTGCAGGCAGTGGGGTCTGGGAGCCAGGACTCCTGGGTTCTGTCCCAGCTCTGGGAGGAGAATGGGGTCTACAGCTGCCTGCCCCGAGCCCTAGCTGTTGTGGGGGCCCCTGGTGGACACCCCGGGTAGCCCAGGCTGAGAGCCCAAGGGGGCGGAGATGGCAACAGGAAAGCGGACCCATGTATCATCATCTCCCCACCCAACATCCCGGCCCCCGAAACCGCTGCCCAATCAGGCCCGCGGTGCCCTGGCAACAGGCAGCCCGGCAACCGCTGTGATGGGACAAACACGGATGGGTGGGTGGGGTGTTGGGGTTTGGTGGTTTCCTGTGCTGGGGTGTCGCGTGGTGGGTGTGTGACTAGAGGTCTGAGTCACAAAGCCCCCAGCAGCCCCGCCCTTTGCTGGGGGTACTCACGCAGCTGGACCTGCTTCCCAATGCACTCCCCGCCCCCAGCTGTGCACCCCCCTCCCCAATGCACCCAGCTGTGAACCCCCTCCCCAATGCACCCCCAGCTATGCACCCCCTCCCCAATGCACCCAGCCCCCCAGCTGTGCACCCCCCTCCCCAATGCACCCCCAGCTGTGCACCCCACTCCCCAATGCACACGGCCCCCCAGCTGTGCACCCCCCTCCCCAATGCACCCCCAGCTGTGCACCCCCTCCCCAATGCACCCAGCCCCCCCAGCTGTGCACCCCCCTCCCCAATGCACCCCCAGCTGTGCACCCCCCTCCCCAATGCACCCCCAGCTGTGCACCCCCTCCCCAATGCCCCCAGCTGTGCACCCCACTTCCCAATGCACCCGCCCCCCAGCTGTGCACCCCCCTCCCCAATGCCCCCAGCTGTGCACCCCCTCCCCAATGCACCCAGCTGTGCAACCCCCTCCCCAATGCACCCCCAACTGTGCACCCCACTCCCCAATGCACACGGGCCCCCAGCTGCGCACTCCCTTCCCCAATGGACCCAGCCCCCCAGCTGTGCACCCCACTCCCCAATGCACCCCCAGCTGTGCACGTCCCCCAGTGCATCCCACCCCTCTAGTTGTGCACGTGTCCCATGCAGCCAGCCCCCCAGCTGTGCAGCGCGCGCACTTCCCAGGTCCGGCACCCAACCCCCGTCCGTCCTCCCGCCACAGGAAAGGGAGGAAGGGACCGCGCATGCGCGGGGCGCCCGCGGGAGGACCGGGTGAGCCGAAAGGGGCGGGGTTTGCGCGCTGGGCGCGGCCTCGGGGGGAGGGTGGGGGAAAGAAGGAGGGAGCTGTTGGGACAGCGCATGCGCAATGTCGGCCTGGGCCTGCTCACAGTGATGGTTCAGGAGCCTGGGGGAGGGAGAGAGGCTGGGCTCCGCCCCTTGAACTAGCCCCGCCCCCTGGGTTGGCCTCCTGGTGAGACACCCCCTCACCCCCAGGGCAGGGTAGGGGGCCTTGGCGTGCCAGGGCCTTGGCGTGAGCTGACGGGGCCTTGGCATGACGAGGCCTTGGCGTGAGCTGACGGGGCCTTGGCGTGACAGGGCCTTGGCGTGAGCTGACAGGCCCTTGGCGTGAGCTGACGGGGCCTTGGCATGACGTGATGGAGCCTTGGCATGACAGGGCCATGGTGTGAGCTGCCAGGACCTTGGCGTGACGGGGCCTTAGCATGATGGGGCCTTGGCGTGATGGGGCCTTGGCGTGAGCTGGCGGGGCCTTCGCGTGAGCTGACGGGGCCTTGGCATGACGTGATGGAGCCTTGGCATGACGGGGCCATGGTGTGAGCTGCCAGGACCTTGGCGTGATGGGGCCTTGGCGTGACGTGACAGGGCCTTGGTGTGACCTGACGGGGCCTTCGCGTGAGCTGACGGGGCCTTGGCATGACGTGATGGAGTCTTGGCATGACGGGGCCATGGTGTGAGCTGCCAGGACCTTGGCGTGGTGGGGCCTTTGCGTGACCTGATAGGGCCTTGGTGTGATAGGGTCTTGGTGTGAACTGCTGGGGCCCTGGCATGATGGGCCCTTGACGTGACTGGCCAGGTCCTTGGTGTGACAGGTCTTTGGAGGGATGCGGCCTTGGCGTGACCTGTCAGGCCCGTGGTGTGGTGGGGCCATGGCGTGACAGGGCCTTGGCTTGCTATGGGCTGCGGTAGCTGGGGCACGGCGGGAGCTTCTGGGGCCATGGTGAGATGGGACAGTGTCTTGATGCGACCTGACGTGGCTTTGGGGTGACTGGGTCTTGGTGCGACCTGACGTGGCTTTGGGGTGACTGGGTCTTGGTGCGACCTGACGTGGCTTTGGGGTGACTGGGTCTTGGTGCGACCTGACGTGGCTTTGGGGTGACTGGGTCTTGGTGTGTGGCATGACAGGAGGGGGCAGACACGGGACCTGAGGGTGCCCAGGTGAAATGAAACAACCCCGAGCAGCAATGGCGCCCCCTTTGGTCATGACAGAGAAGCCATCCCATCGGGTCACAGAGCCGCCAGGGAAGGGCACAGTGTCACGTGTCCCCCTCACCTTCAGCTCCGCTGCCCCTCGGCTCCTCCCCCACATCCCGGTGTCCCCCACACTGAAGGGGGGTGCCCTGATCCTAGCTGGACCCTACCCCAACCTGCCATCCCCGTACAGGCACCTGGGGTCTCCCTGTCTTGGAGATAAATACCTCCTGAGTCCCAGTTAACCCAGCCATCGCTCCCCCTCTAGCCACTAGGCCCCGCTACCCTCCCAGAGCCGGGATAGAACCCAGGAGTCCTGGCTTCCAGCCTCCCCATCCCACAGACATTCTGCATGGCTGAGGGCGGGAGTGATGAGGGGGACGGGGGGGGGAAGGAGGGAGAGGGGATGGGTGTGGGGTGGAGTGGAGGGAAGGGGGTGTATGGGGTTGAGGGGGGGACTAAAGGGGATTTTCCAGCATGGCTCTCCTGTTCCCCCAATCTGACACCTCCCCCTTTTCTCCCCCCTAGGGCTCCATCTTCTTCCGTCATTGGCTGAGTATTTCTACTTCCTGGAGACGGTTGCTAACAACTCGGGCAGTGCGGCGTGGGGGGGGGGGGTGATGCTGGCAGGCCAGGGGAGGCCAGGCATGATCCCCCCATCTCCCTGTGCCTGGTGCGGGCTGGGGTCCCCCCAAGCCCACTGACCATCCCCCCCGAGCCTGCTGACCATCACCCCCCCTGTACTGGCTGCTGGAGCGTGAGGTAAATCCCTGGATCCAGGGGTGGGGGGAACGGGGGCTGGGAAGGAAATTGGATCCCAGATCTCCCTCCCCTCCCCGAACTTTCCCCCCAAACTCTCCCGAGTCTCCAAACCTTCCTCACAGCTCACCACCGAACTCCCGTACCTTCCCCCAACTCACCGCTGACCCCCCGAACCTTCCCCAACTCCGTACCGACCCCCCAAAACTTCCCCCCAAACTCTCCCCTGAGCCTCCAAACCTTCCCCCAACTCCCCACTGACCCCCTGAACCTTCCCCAACTCCCTACCGACCCCCCAAAACTTCCCCCCAAACTCTCCCCTGAGCCTCCAAACCTTCTCCCAACTCCCCACCGACCCCCCGAACCTTCCCCCAACTCATCATCAAACCTTCCCCCAACTCCCCGAGCCTTCCCCCAATTCACCACCGATCCCCCGAACCTTCCCCCAACTCTCCACTGACCCCCCAAACCTTCCCCCAACTCCCCACCGACCCCCAAACCTTCCCCAACTCCCTACTGACCCCCCAAAACTTCCCCCAAACTCTCCCCTGAGCCTCCAAACCTTCCCCCAACTCCCCACTGACCCCCCTGAACCTTCCCCAACTCCCCACTGACCCCCCAAACCTTCCCCAACTCCCTACCAACCCCCCCAAACTTCCCCCAAACTTTCCCCTGAGCCTCCAAACCTTCCCCCAACTCCCCACCAACCCCCCGAACCTTCTTCCCAACTCACCACCGACTCCCCGAACCTTCCCCCAACTCCCCACTGACCCCCCCGAACCTTCCCCCAACTCCCCACCGACCCCCCGAACCTTCTTCCCAACTCACCACCGACTCCCCGAACCTTCCGCCAACTCCCCACCGACCCCCCAAACCTTCCCCAACTCCCCACCGACCCCCCAGACCTTCCCCCAACTCACCACCAAACCTTCCCCCAACTCCCCAAGCCGTCCTCCAATTCACCACCGACCCCCAAACCTTCCCCCAACTCCGTACCGATCCCCTGAACCTTCCCCCAACTCTCTACCGACCCCCTAACCTTCCCCAACTCCCTACTGACTCCCCAAAACTTCCCTCCAAACTTTCCCCTGAGCCTCCAAACCTTCTCCCCAACTCACCACTAACCCCCTGAACTTTCCCCAACTCACCACCGACCCCCCAGACCTTCCCCCAACTCACCACTGACCCCCCCGAACCTTCCCCCAGCTCCCCACCAAACCTTCCCCCAACTCCCCGAACCTTCCCCCAACTCCCTGAACCTTCCACCAACTCACTACCGACCCCCCAGACCTTCCGCCAACTCACCACCGAACCTTCCCCCAAACTTTCCCTGACCACCTGAACCTGCCCCCAGCCCACACAACAAACCTCCTGATCCTCTGCTCCCAAATGGCCCCCTCCAAACGCCACAGCTCCCTGACCCTTCCCCCCAACCCCACCCCACCTCCAATTCCTTAAATCCTCCTGGCCCCTATGCACCAGCCCCACACCTTCCCCAGCCCCTTCAAAGCACGAGGTGGGGGCCTTGACCTGCGATACCCCACCCCAGAATCAGCTACAGGCCTGACAGCGCAAGAGCTGCCCCAGAGCTTCGGGAGGTTGCCCCGTCTCCTGATGCCCCAGTGCTGGGCTGGGCACCCCCAATGTGCCCCCAGTGTCTAGCCATGCCCCATGCAACCCCGTCTCTCTCTGGGCCATGGCAGCCGTGGGCCAGTTAAAAGCCACCTCTCTCTCTTTCCCCACCGTTCTTTCTTGGCCACCTGTCGGCGAGGAGGAGGAGGAGATGATGCCGTTGCACCGATCCGCCTCGAGTACCCGCTCGGAGGGCAGCGACCTGGACCTGGAGGGCATTGGTAATGGCTCCGCCCCAGGGCATTGTGGGAAGGCTACGGGTTGGCGTCTCCTGCCCGCCACCAGACAGAATGGGAGCGACCCCGCTGCTGGCCGGCAATGCCCTCCGCGTGGCCCTGCCCCCCGTGCTCTGCCTCCTCTGCGGTCTGCCCCCTGGTGCCCACCACATGACTCCGGATTGACCCCAGGGGGCTGAAATGAGAACCTGGTCCTGCCCCCATTGCAAACAGGAGTGACTCCGGATTGACCCCGGGGTGGGGAGGGGCTGAGATCAGAACCCAGCCCTGTCCCCATTGCAGTCAGGAGTGACTCCGGATTGACCCCAGGGGGCTGAGATCAGAACCCAGCCCTGTCCCCTGCCTGTAGCCCCTCCGATCCCCTGATATCCCACCCCCAATTCCGTCCTGGCCCGGGGCATTGCCCCACGGCTGGGATGAGGCCAACGCTTCACCTTGGAATGAGGGAGGAGGACCTTGGTATGATGAGGGGCCTTGGCGTGATGGGGCGTGGCCCTGGCGTGATGTCACCGGGCCTTGGCGTGATGTCACGGGGCCTCGGCATGACAAGACAGAGAATCTTGGGCTCAGGTGACAAAGGCCTCAGACGTGTCTGCTGCCTTTTCTGACAATTCCCTTCCCCCTTTTTTGATACCCCCCCATCTCACCCCGCCCCCAGCGGAGAGCGAGCTGGCCAAGCTGCAGCGCCAGTTCCGGCTGCTAGAGGGCGACCGCCATGCCTACTCCCTGCAGTCCCAGGAGACCATCCGCAAGCAGCTGTAGGTACCCCCTGCGGTCCCTGGGGCCGGGGTCAGCGGGCTGGGGCAGGAGACCCGGGAACGATCCCTGGGGCCGGGGTCACCGGGCTGGGGCAGGAGACCCGGGAATGATCCCTGGGACCGGGGTCACCGGGCTGGGGCAGGAGACCCGGGAACGATCCCTGGGGCCGGGGTCACCGGGCGGGGGCAGGAGACCCGGGAACGATCCCTGGGGCCGGGGTCACCGGCCGGGTTCAGGAGACCCGGGAACGATCCCTGGGGCCGGGGTCACCTGGCTGGGGCAGGAGACCCGGGAACGATCCCTGGGACCGGGGTCACCAGGCTGGGGCAGGAGACCCGGGAATGATCCCTGGGACCGGGGTCACCGGGCTGGGGCAGGAGACCCGGGAACGATCCCTGGGGCCGGGGTCACCGGGCGGGGGCAGGAGACCCGGGAACGATCCCTGGGGCCGGGGTCACCGGCCGGGTTCAGGAGACCCGGGAACGATCCCTGGGGCCGGGGTCACCTGGCGGGGGCAGGAGACCCGGGAACGATCCCTGGGGCCGGAGTCACCGGGCGGGGGTACGAGACCCGGGAACGATCCCTGGGACCGGGGTCAGCGGGCTGGGGCAGGAGACCCGGGAACGATCCCTGGGGTCGGAGTCACCGGGCGGGGGCAGGAGACCCGGGAACGATCCCTGGGGCCGGGGTCACCGGGCTGGGGCAGGAGACCCGGGAACGATCCCTGGGGCCGGGGTCACCGGTTGGGGGCAGGAGACCCGGGAACGATCCCTGGGGCCGGGGTCACCTGGCGGGGGCAGGAGACCCGGGAACGATCCCTGGGGTCGGGGTCACTGGGCGGGGGCAGGAGACCCGGGAACGATCCCTGGGGTCGGGGTCACCTGGCTGGGGCAGGAGACCCGGGAACGATCCCTGGGGTCGGGGTCACCGGGCGGGGGCAGGAGACCCGGGAACGATCCCTGGGACCAGGGTCACCGGGCGGGGCCAGGAGACCCGGGAACGATCCCTGGGGCCGGGGTCAGCGGGCTGGGGCAGGAGACCCGGGAACGATCCCTGGGGCCGGGGTCACCGGGCGGGGGCAGGAGACCCGGGAACGATCCCTGGGGCTGGGGTCACCGGGCTGGGGCAGGAGACCCGGGAACGATCCCTGGGGCCGGGGTCACCGGGCTGGGGAGCAGGTTCAACACACAAACCTATACAACACAGCTGACACCCCCCCACACACTGTCACAGACTGACACACTCCCCTCTGCACACTGATGCGTTAATTGATGTAACACTCAGCCCCCTAACAACCCATGTGGACCTAGCAACACTCCCCCCCCCACACACACACTTGCCTGGGTCACTGCCCTCTGCCCTCCTCCCCACTTCACATGCTCACACTCACTGGGATGAGATCACACCCCTGAGTCCCACACTGTCTCACATGCAGTGGATCACACAGACAGGCTCTCACTAGATCACACTCACACACAGGAACAGCCACACTCTCCCCTTAGCTCAAACCACAGCTCAGATGCAGACACCAGGCAACCCCGACACACCTGCCCAAAAGATCCCACATTAGATCCACTTCCACATGACACTGGGCACCCACCAGATCCCACCAACACATGCCAGATCCCCATAGATCACACGCCGGATCACACCCCCTCATCTAATCACACATCAGATCACACTGGATCCCGTCAACACATGCCAGATCCCCATAGATCACACACTGGATCACACCCCCTACATCTAATCACACACCAGATCACACTGGATCCCACCAACACATGCCAGATCCCCATAGATCATACACTGGATCACACCCCTACATCTAATCACACACCAGATCACACTGGATCCCATCAACACACACCAGATCCCCATAGATCAGACACCGAATCACACCCCCTACATCTAATCACACACCAGATCACACTGGATCCCACCAACACATGCCAGATCCCCATAGATCACACACCGGATCACACCCCCTACATCTAATCACACACCAGGTCTCTCTGACACCCACCAGATCACAGTGCACACCCCATTTCTCACTGGATCCTGCACACTGACACCCACCAGATCTCACACCCACACAATCACACACACTAGCTCGCACACCCTCCCACGAGTTCTCTCCTCCCCCCTCCCCCGATGCTCCACACCCTCCACCAGCCTCCATCACCCCCTGCGCCATGGGGCCCCACCGCTGCCACCATCCCAGCCCGGCGCCGCCCAGCACCCGGCGCCTCTCCCTGCCGCCCATCTCCACTGGCCGCCCTGGTGTCTCCGGCAGGGCTGACCTGCAGCGGCTGGAGAAGGAGCGGGAGGGGCTGATGCGGGAGCTGCGGGTGGCGGAGGGCCGTGCCAACCGGCAGCGGGAGCAGGGGCAGGCCGGAAGCCTGCACGCCCTGCTGCGCCACCAGGACCAGGTGGAGGAGCAGGTGGCCACGGAGAGGAGGACGGTGGCCCAGCTGGACCAGGAGGTAACACTGGACAGGGAGGGCGAGGTAGTGGTTAGAGCAGAGGGGCTGGGAGCCAGGGCTCCTGGGTTCTCTCCCTGGCTCTAGGAGGGGAATGGGGTCTAATGGTTAGAGCAGAGGGGCTGGGAGCCAGGGCTCCTGGGTTCTCTCCCTGGCTCTAGGAGGGGAATGGGGTCTAATGGTTAGAACAGAGGGGCTGGGAGCCAGGGCTCCTGGGTTCTCTCCCTGGCTCTAGGAGGGGAATGGGGTCTAATGGTTAGAGCAGAGGGGCTGGGAGCCAGGGCTCCTGGGTTCTCTCCCTGGCTCTAGGAGGGGAATGGGGTCTAATGGTTAGAGCAGAGGGGCTGGGAGCCAGGGCTCCTGGGTTCTCTCCCTGGCTCTAGGAGGGGAATGGGGTCTAATGGTTAGAGCAGAGGGGCTGGGAGCCAGGGCTCCTGGGTTCTCTCTCTGGCTCTGGGAGGGGAATGGGGTCTAATGGTTAGAGCAGAGGGGCTGGGAGCCAGGACAAGGCTGGTGAGTGGAACCAGGGGGCTGGTGAGTGGACAGGATGCGGTGGGGGGTGGGGGGAGGGCTCGGGGTGGCTCGTCCTCTATCCCACAGTGCTGTGCGGGGAATTACCCACAAGGCCTTGAATGATGCTACAGGGCATCCCAGCATGCTCTGGGACAGAGCCTGGGGAATCAAGCTAAGAGCCCCCCCCGCTTTCTCTGGCTGGCGGTTGGCATTGTGCCCCCCGTCGTCTATCCATCCCAAAGGGCATCGCTGGGCATCACCCAGAAGCTCTATGGGGCGCCCCAGGCAGTGAGGCCGTGGGGCTCGGGCTGTGGTTCCTAACGGTGTCCCTGGCAGATCCGGATCTGGAGAAGCGACTGGCGGGGCTGGCGAAGCAGGTGGGCAGCGCGGGAGTCGGCCAGCGGCACAAGGCCCAGGGCCAGAGGAGGGTGCGCACCCTGGAGAACGCGCTGACAAGGTGAGGGGGGGTAGGGCTGTCACTGCTGGAGGGGGGGCTAGTGGTTAGAGCAGGGGAGCGGGGGGCTGGGTTCTATCCCCAGCTCCGGGAGGGGAGTGGGGGGCTAGTGGTTAGAGCAGGGGGGTTGGGAGCCAGGATTCCTGGGTTCTCTCCTGGCTCGGGGAGGGGAATGGGGTGTAGTTGCTGGCCCTGGGGAGTGAGGCCATGTTCCATGTTGGGGGGGGGGCTCTGCCTGGTGCCCGGGCCCTCGGGGGGACTAATGCCAGCACCCCGCTTCTCGTCCCCTGCGTGCCAGGCATCCGCCCGGTTCAACTCCCAGCTGGCGCTGAATGCTGGCCTGCGCGAGGAGCTGGAGACCCTGCGCATCGAACGCGGGCGCTTTGAACACCTCTACCGCAGGCTGGAGAGGGTGAGAGCCCTGCCGGGGGTGCGGGGGGCTGGGAGTCAGGACACCTGGGTTCTCTGTCCGGCTTGGGGAGTGAGGTCTAGCGGTTAGAGCCGGTGGTGGTGGCTCTTAACCCCGAGCTGGACGTACCCCTAGCATCTGGCCTGTCACCTGTAGCCAGGGACCCATCAGGATCCAGCTTGGGAAACTGAGGCACCAATGGGCACCACTGGGAGGAGCACACAGTTTGGCCCCACCCACCAGTAGGGCTCTGATTGGTGTCTGCTAGGACCCCTCCCCCGGTGATGCGCATAAAATGAAGAGTTGTGGTTGGCTGACGTGGGCCCCAGTGGGAAGTAGGCGTGGGATGGAGGGATCTCATTGGCCAACAAAGGTCTCGTTAAGACGTTGCTGTGGGACGGAGAGGTCTGATTGGCTAGTGAAAGTCCTGCTGTGACACGGGGCCAGAATGGAGGGATTTAATTGGCTGACAGAATCCCATGACCGTCCCCCCTTGATTCCCAGGAGCTGCAGGAGACACGGAAAGCCATTGGAGCCGTGATCGACTCCTCCTCCTCCGCCTTCGACGCTAGGTAGGGCCCCACGGTGCCCCCTGCTGGCCCCACAGCACCCCCTGCTGGCCCCACGGCACCCCCTGCTGGACACATGGTGCCAAGGAGTCCCCCAGCAATCCCACCTGACCCCTGGGTGCCCCTCTGCTGGCCCCACAACCTCCCCCCCGCCCCATGCACACAGGATCGGCCACCCAATCAGCGCATGTCGCGAGCCTGTCTGATCCTGCCCCACGGCACTGCCCCTCCAGCAGCAGCCAAGGGCTAGACGGGCTGCGCAGACTGATCCCCCCCCTGCACCCCCCATCATGGGGCCCCGGGAAGGGCAGGGCCGGGGTCTTGACATCTCCTACTGCATAGAGTAGGGGAGCCAGGATGCCAGGGTTCTCGCCCCAGCTCTGGGAGGGTAATGGGATCTAGTGGTTAGAGCCAGGGGGTGGGGTTGGGGGCCTGGACTCCTGGGTTCTCTCCCCTGCTCGAGGAGGGGAATGGGATCTGGGGGGGAGGGGGAGAACAGGATGCCTGGGTTCTCTCCAGGGCTCTAGACAGGTAATGGGATCTAGTGGTTAGAGCCAGGGGGTGGGGTTGGGAGCCTGGACTCCTGGGTTCTCTCCCCTGCTCGAGGAGGGGAATGGGATCTGGGGGGGAGGGGGAGAACAGGATGCCTGGGTTCTCTCCAGGGCTCTAGACAGGTAATGGGATCTAGTGGTTAGAGCCAGGGGGCGGGGTTTGGACCCTGGACTCCTGGGTTCTCTCCCCGGCTGTAGGGGATCTGGGGGCGGGGGGGGAACAGGATGCCTGGGTTCTCTCCCCGGCTCTAGACGGGTAATGGGATCTAGTGATTGGGGGGGGGGGGCCTGGGAGCCCGGACGCCTGGGTTCTGTCCCGGGCTTTGCGGGCTGTCGGTGGGCAGGGCACCCACTCCCACTGCTCCCCTCCCGTCCTGCAGGGACGAGGCCCAGACCAAGCTGGGGCAGCTGCGGGAGAAGGCGGAGAAGGACGTGGCCCAGCACGGGGCCGAGGTGAGGGAGCTGCAGCGGGTCCTGGCCCATGACCAGCGCTTGCGCCAGTTCCTGGACGTCAAGGTGCAGGAGCGGAGCTTCACCCAGGAGGCGCTGGAGGCCAAGCGCAAGAGAGGTACCCGGCCGGACGCCTGGGTTCTCTCCCGGCTCCGGCAGGGGAGTGGGGTCTAGTGGTTAGAGCGGGGGGGATGACGACTGGGAGCCAGGACTCCTGGGTTCTCTCCCAGCATAGGGAGTGGGGTCTAGTGGTTCGATGGGGGCAGGACGCCTGGGTTCTCTCCCCGGCTCTAGGAAGGATTTAGTGGTTGAGGGGGGCTGGGGGCCCGGACTCCTGGGCTCTCTCCCAGCATAGGGAGTGGGGTTTAGTGGTTCGATGGGGGCAGGACGCCTGGGTTCTCTCCCCGGATCTAGGAGGGATCTAGTGGTTGAGGGGGGCTGGGGCCCGGGCTCCTGGGTTCTCTCCCAGCATAGGGAGTGGGGTCTAGTGGTTTGATGGGGGCAGGACGCCTGGGTTCTCTCCCTGGCTCTAGGAGGGATCTAGTGGTTGAGGGGGGCTGGGGGCCCGGACTCCTGGGTTCTCTCCCAGCATAGGGAGTGGGGTCTAGTGGTTCGATGGGGGCAGGACGCCTGGGGTTCTCTCCCCGGCTCTAGGAGGGATCTAGTGGTTGAGGGGGCTGGGGGCCCGGGCTCCTGGGTTCGATGGCCGGGGGGGGGGGTCTCTGACCGCGTCCGGTTTGCTCCCCGTTCAGAGCAAGAGGAGGCCGGAGGGGAAGCGCCGGGACCCCCGGGAGGAGCTGCTGGAGTCCTACGAAGCCGCCGTCAAGCAGATCCAGCAGCTGACGGGGGAGGACGACCTGGACGTGCTGGTGGAGAGATTCCTGGCCGGTGAGGGGCACCCGGGAGCGCGAAGCCGCCCCCCTGCAGGGGGCGCTGGCTCCCACCCGGCCCAGGGCTCGCCCCAGTCTGAGGGCTGGGGTCTGTTGCCGGGGGGCTGGCTCTGGGGGAGGGGGCTCTCAAGGGGGGGTTCTCTCTGGTCCCTGAGGGTGTCTCTGGGGTTTCCCCGGTCCGAGGGAGGGGGTCCTGCTGGGGAGGGGGCTCTCAAGGGGGGTTTCTCTCTGGTCCCTGAGGGGTGTCTCTGGGGTTTCCCCGGTCCGAGGGAGGGGGTCTGCTGGGGGAGGGGCTCTCAAGGGGGGGTTCTCTCTGGTCCCTGAGGGGTGTCTCTGGGGTTTCCCTGGTCCGAGGGAGGGGGTCTGCTGGGGGAGGGGGCTCTCAAGGGGGGGGTTCTCTCTGGTCCCTGAGGGGTGTCTCTGGGTTTCCCCGGTCCCGAGGGAGGGGGTCTGCTGGGGGAGGGGGCTCTCAAGGGGGGGTTCTCTCTGGTCCCTGAGGGGTGTCTCTGGGGTTTCCCGGGTCCGAGGGAGGGGGTCGGCTGGGGGAGGGGGCTCTTTTCGGTCGGGGGCTCTGACTCCCCCCTTCCCCCCAGTTTGAGGACCGGAAATTTCGCCCAGTTCAACTACGTCAACGAGCAGAACAATGAGCTGGAGCGACTGGGGGAGCGGATCGCCCAGGTGAGGGGGGGCCTGGCCCCCCGCCGCCCCCCACACTCCCCAGGGCACTGCCCGCCATAGACAGCCCTGCCCCCCACTGTCCTCCACTGTCCACCAGCCCCCAGAAAGCCCTGCATCCCCCCAGCTCCTCCCCAGGGCCCTCCGCATCATAGACTCTCCTGCCCCCCACTCCTTCGATCGTGGTGCTGCCCCCCATAGACAGCCCTGCCCCCTCTGTCCCCCATGGCTCTGGCCCCACGGGGCCCTCTGCGCCATAGACATCCCTGCCCCCTTTGTCCCCCATGGCTCTGCCCCCCTGTGCCCCATAGACAGCCCTGCCCCCTCTGTCCCCCATGGCTCTCTCCCTGTGCCCCATAGACAGCCCTGCCCCCTCTGTCCCCCATGGCTCTCTCCCCTGTGCCCCATAGACAGCCCTGCCCCTCTGTCCCCCATGGCTCTCTCCCCTGTGCCCCATAGACAGCCCTGCCCCCTCTGTCCCCCATGGCTCTCTCCCCTGTGCCCCATAGACAGCCCTGCCCCCTCTGTCCCCCATGGCTCTCTCCCCTGTGCCCCATAGACAGCCCTGCCCCCTTCCAGGGCCCTGCAAAATCCCTCCCCCCGTCCAGGGGCTATGCCCGGCTCCTCCTCCCTCCCCCCGCCCCTGCCCTCCCTGGACCCTTCCGCTGCCCCCCAGGTGCGCCGGGCGATCCAGGCAGCGAGGGCCCAGGAGCAGCAGGAGCAGCAGGCGCAGCGGGACCAGGCCCGGGCGCTGGAGACGCAGCTAGGAGGCCGCGGTGCAGGAGGCCCAGGGGCTGCAGAGCAAAGAGAAGGTGATCAGGAAAACCCTGGAGCAGCTCAAAGAGGGTACGGAACTGGGGGGGGGGTTGTTGGGGGTCCCGGGACCCCCATCGCCTCTGTAAGCCGGGGGTAGAACCCAGGAGTCCCGGATCCCAGCCCCCTGCTCTGACCACTAGATCCAAATCCCCTCCCAGAACGAGGGAGAGAACCCAGGAGTCCGGGCTCTCGACCTCCCACTGCTTTAACCCACCAGCTCCCCCTCCCAGAGCCAGGGAGAGAACCCAGGAGTCCGAGCTCCTGACCTCCCACTGCTCTAACCCACCAGCTCCCCCTCCCAGAACCAGGGAGAGAACCCAGGAGTCCGGGCTCCCGACCTCCCACTGCTCTAACCCACCAGCTCCCCTCCCAGAGCCAGGGAGAGAACCCAGGAGTCCGGGCTCCTGACCTCCCAATGCTCTAACCCACCAGCTCCCCCTCCCAGAGCCAGGGAGAGAACCCAGGAGTCCGGGCTCCTGACCTCCCACTGCTCTAAACCCACCAGCTCCCCCTCCCAGAGCCAGGGAGAGAACCCAGGAGTCCGGGCTCCTGACCTCCCACTGCTCTAACCCACCAGCTCCCCTCCCAGAGCCAGGGAGAGAACCCAGGAGTCCGAGCTCCCGGCCCCACCTGCTCTAACGCACCAGATCCCCCTCCCCAATCTGTGGGGAGAACCCAGGAGTCCTGGCCCCGGGCCCCCCACTGCTCTAACCCGCCAGCTCGGGCTCCAGGAGCGGGGGAAAGAACCCAGGCGTCCGGGCGGTCCTGTCCCCGCAGGGATCCGGTCGCTGTTCCGGAAGCTGGGCTGTCGGTGCCCGGCGCTGGACGAGGCGCTCGGGGCTCGGCCGTGGTGCGGGACGGGAACCTCCCCGTCTTCCTGGGTGTCCTGGAGCAGCGGGCCCATGAGCTGCTGGCCATGAGCTCCTACCTGGCCTCCAAGGTACCGGCAGCTGGGAGGAGGGAGTTACGAGGGGGGGTCTGGAGGATGGGACGTTGGGGAGGGGGTGAAGCTGGGATGGGATCTGTATGGGCAACAGTGGGGGGGGGGACATGGGGCGTTGGGGGATAGGGATGGGACAGCCAGGGGCGGGGGATGTTGGGGGGGGTTGGGGGAGTGAGGTGGGGCGGAGGGGGCAGGTCTGTGTCAGGTGGGAGGAATTGCGGCGGGGGGGGTGTCAGTCCTGGGGAGGGGGGAGCAGGAGAGCGGGATCAGGAGGCGGGAATGGGATGGGGCGGGGGGGGGGAGGATGTGTGCCGGGCCAGAGATTGGGGGATGGGATGATCCAAGGGGGACACGGGGGGGGGGAGGGGAAGTGACCCCCCCCGCCACCCAGACCATCCCCCAACCTTTCCCCCCTCCCTCCAGAACTACGATCAGCCCTATGACCCCGAAGAGACGGCTCGACTGCTCCTGGGGCAGATTGCGGGTCGCGCTCCCACAGCGTACCCCCTGCGGCCCCCCACTGCCGGGTAAGGCCTGTGCCCCCTACAGCCATGGGATTGCTGGGTCTGGAAAGACCTGACCCAGGAGAGAGAGGGGGGAGAGCTGCGGGGGCTGGGTTCTCTCCCTGGCTCTGGAAGGGGAGTGGGGTCTAGTGGTGAGAGCGGGGTGGGGGCCTGGGAGCCAGACTCCTGGGTTCTGTCTTCTGCAGGAGGCAGCGGGGTTCACACATACTTAGCCCCCTCGTTCTCTTTCTCCCCCCCCCCCAGGGAGGAGTATGAAGCTGGAGTGAGGAAGAGGAACGACCCCTCACCCACAGTGAACTGCGAGACCGCATCCTCCGGGAGGTGAGTGGGGCCTAGTGGTTAGAGCCGGGGGCTGGGCGCCAGGACTCCTGGGTTCTCTCCCAGGTCTTCTGAAACAAGCTACAGCATCTCGTTTGCCTCCCCGCAGGTGCTGAGCAAGGAGGAGACACCGTCCCCCAAGAAGACCTAGTACACCGAGCGGGGGGGCGGGGGCTGCGGCGGCTCGGGGGCCCCAGCGCCCCATGGAGGCCTGAGGCCAGGGCTGGGGTCGGAGCTGGGCTTCTGTGGCAAATAGCATGCGGTCAGACTCCTGTAGTGTGTGCTGCTTCCCCCCCCCCCCCGCTTTCTCCGCCTCCCCCCATCCCTGTCCCCACTCGGCTGGACTCCACCTCTGCCCTCCCCCAGTGGAATGCACCCCGCCACCCTCGTCCCCTCTGCCTTCCCGGGCTGCCGGCCCCCCTAGATCTGGGGAAGCCGGGGGGGGGGAACCCCAATACTGACGCCCTCCCCCACCGGATCAAGCCGCCCCCCTTTCCATCTGCTGAAGTGGCCGGTTCCTTTGGCCCGACAGCAGGGCGGAGGCGTGGGGGAGACGCCACCATGCCCCCCCAAAAAACCACACCCCCACTCCGGGAATCTTGTCTAATCTTCAGGTCTCTCCCGCCAATCAATCATGGATGGAAGCTCGTTAATTTCACACTCTGAAATTGACCTGCTCCAGATGGCGAACCCCCCCACTCCCATGCACCCCATATCCCCCCCCCATACCACAGCCGGATGGTCCCCAAGGAGCGTGCCCAGATGTGGAGCAAGGATCTTAACCTCCCTTACCCCTCCCCCCCAGCCGGGAGAGGGCAGACCCCCACCGTGCCCCCCTCCCAGAGGCGAGGGGGCCCAATGGGAACTAGCTGTGGGATTGTATCAGTGTGGGGCTGGAATCCCCAATAAACTCCACAAGGTTGTGTTGTGTGACATGGTGCTGCCCCCTGCTGGGCGTTTGTGTCAGCTCCCCACTCCCTGGGATGCGGGCCCCTCTGGGGTGGAGTGTGGGTATAGGGGGACCCCTCGCCCGGCACTGAGATGCGGCCCGGGTGGGGTGGGCTTGATGTCCCCTAGCACTGCCCTGGGGCCAGAGCAGAGCGCCCCCTCTTGAGCCCCTGCCCCCGCTCCCCGCTGCCCAGAATCTCCCAGAGCCAGTTAGAGAACCCAGGAGTCCTGGCTGTAACCAGTGAGGTCCCAGGGCGTTGAGGGCGGGCGGAGGAGGGGCTGGCTCTGGCCACAGGAGGCAGCTCCGCAGGGGGCAGGGGGAAAGGCCCCATGTCCCATTTACTGCCAGCCCCCTCCCCCCCCCCTTCCAGGAGGGAGCTTTGGGCCTGGGCTGGGGGGTGAATGAACCTTCTGTTCCCTGCCACCACCAAGGAAAGGGGAAGCGGAACTGTGGGGGGTGGGGCAGACTGGCCAGTGGGGGCGGGGAGGGCTGGGAATTTTGGGGGGGCTTGCAGGGCTAAAAGGCAGCACCAGTTCCCAGGTTCCTCCTGCTCTAATCCCCTCCCCTCCCAAAGCTGTGGAAAGAACCCAGGAGTCCTGGCTCCCAGCCCTCCCCCCCCCCGCTCTAATCACTAGGCCCTGCTCCCCTCCCAAAGCTGTGGAAAGAACCCAGGAGTCCTGGCTCCCAGCCCCCCCACTCTAATCACTAGGCCCTGCTCCCCTCCAGAGCTGCAGAAAGAACCAGGAGTCCTGGCTCCCAGCCCCCCCCCCCCCCTCTAATCACTAGGCCCTGCTCCCCTCCCAGAGCTGCAGAAAGAACCCAGGAGGTCCTGGCTCCCAGCCCCTGTGCTCTAACCACTAGGCACCACTCTCCTCTCTGAGCCAGGGAGAGAACCCAGGAGTCCTGGCTCCCAGCCCCCCCTGCTCTAACCACTAGACCCTGCTCCCCTGTGCCACGCTGGCAAGGGGAGGGGCCCTATGGGGGGTCAGGCCGGGTGTTATCAATCGTGGGGCTCGCCCCCCTGGTAATGGGGTGTCCAGGCTGGGTGAGGTGGCCGTCACTGGGGGGGGGGGGAACCCCTGAGTCAGATGCTGGACGTTGGGGGCGGTACTAGGGTTGTCTGGGCAACCAAATATTGAGATCCGGGAGGGGCGGGGCCTGCTTTGGGACATCCCCGTCTTGGGGGAGGGGCGCCCCTGTCCCGCCCGCCGGGAGCCAGATGTGGAGTGTGCGGCGGGAAGCCCCTCCCCCACCCCGTCGCCATGGAAACACAAAACACTGCCCCCCAAACACAGCTCCGCAGGCGGGGCACTGCTGGGGGAAGCTCGCGCTCGCAGCCCCGCCCGGGGGGGGGGGGGGTGATACGACGCTCACCGCAGAGACAGGAAACACCTTTGTGCCCTGAGCAACATCCTGACAACGGTCCCTGCCCCGCCCCGCCCCGCTTCCCCTTCCCCCCCCGCCCCACATCTGACCCACAGGGGGAGCACAGGCCCCAGTTTGGGGCTTTTTCTTATATAGGCTCCTATTACCCCCCCTCCCAATTTTTCACACTTGCTGTCTGGTCATCCCGCCCCGGGGCCCGTCCACCCCGGGGTCCTGCCCCTCGGATCCGCCCCGGGGCCCGTCCACCTCGGGGTCCTGCCCCTCGGATCCGCCCCGAGGCCCGTCCACCCCGGGGACCTGCCCCCAGACCCGCCCCGAGGCCCGTCCACCCCGGGGTCCTG
The DNA here is from genome assembly GCA_032164245.1 of Sternotherus odoratus. Lineage (NCBI taxonomy): Eukaryota > Metazoa > Chordata > Testudines > Kinosternidae > Sternotherus > Sternotherus odoratus. The sequence continues at coordinate 2,696,738 of JAVMKO010000043.1, read as the reverse complement.
CCCCCAGACCCGCCCTGAGGCCCGTCCACCCCGGGGTCCTGCCCCTCGGATCCGCCCCGGGGCCCGTCCACCCCGGGGTCCTGCCCCTCGGATCCGCCCCGGGGCCCGTCCACCCCGGGGTCCTGCCCCTCGGATCCGCCCCGGGGCCCGTCCCACCCCGGGGTCCTGCCCCCAGACCCGCCCCGGGGCCCGTCCACCCCGGGGTCCTGCCCCCAGACCCGCCCTGAGGCCCGTCCACCCCGGGGTCCTGCCCCTCGGATCCGCCCCGAGGCCCGTCCACCCCGGGGTCCTGCCCCTCGGATCCGCCCCGGGGCCCTGCCCCCAGACCCGCCCTGAGGCCCGTCCACCCCGGGGTCCTGCCCCCAGACCCGCCCTGAGGCCCGTCCACCCCGGGGTCCTGCCCCTCGGATCCGCCCCGAGGCCCGTCCACCCCGGGGTCCCGCCCCTCAGATCTGCCCGGGGGCCCATCCACCCCGGGGTCCTGCCCCTCGGATCCGCCCCAGGACCCGTCCACCCCGGGGTCCTGCCCCTCGTATCCACCTCGGGGCCCGTTCACCCTGGGGTCCTGCCCCTCAGATCTGCCCGGGGGCCCATTCATCCCAGGGTCCTGCCCCTCGGATCCGCCCCGGGGCCCGTCCACCCCGGGGTCCTGCTCCTCAGATCCACCTGCAGGGCCCATCCACCCTCCCATAGAGCACCCTCTATACACATCCCCAGAGGGGGAATCCCCCTCAGACCCCTCTGCAATGGGTGATGTTTCTGGGTGAGACAGGGTGTGCACAGGGGACGGGTTGAAGAGCTCTGGGTCCATGGGGAGGGGGGGGCATGTGGGGAGCGCTGGGGTGGAGAGCTCTGGGGTTTAGAGGATGGAGTGTATGGGGGTGGGGAGTTCTGGGGGGTGGGGAGCTGTGGGGGGTGAGGGGCTGTGTGCATGGGGGGTGGGGAGCTGTGGGGGTGAGGGGCTGTGTGCATGGGGGGGTGGGGAGCTGTGGGGCTGTGTGCATGGGGGGTGGGGAGTTCTGGGGGGTGGGGAGCTGTGGGGGGTGAGGGGCTGTGTGCATGGTGGGTGGGGAGCTGTGGGGGGTGTGGGGCTGTGTGCATGGGGGGTGGGAAGCTGTGGGGCTGTGTGCATGGGGGGGGCTGTGGGGCTGTGTGCGTGGGGGGTGGGGAGTTCTGGGGGTGGGGAGCTGTGGGGGGTGAGGGGCTGTGTGCATGGGGGGTGGGGAGCTGTGGGGGTGTGTGGGGCTGTGTGCATGGGGGGTGGGGGACTGTGGGGGGGTGAGGGGCTGTGTGCATGGGGGTGGGGAGCTGTGGGGGGTGAAGGGCTGTGTGCATGGGGGGTGGGGAGCTGTGGGGGGGGGTGAGGGGCTGTGTGCATGGGGGGTGGGGAGCTGTGGGGCTGTGTGCATGGGGGTGGGGAGCTGTGGGGGGTGAGGGGCTGTGTGCATGGGGGGGTGGGGGGCTGTGGGGCTGTGTGCATGGGGGGGTGGGGAGCTGTGGGGGGTGAGGGGCTGTGTGCGTGGGGGGTGGGGAGCTGTGGGGGGTGAGGGGCTGTGTGCATGGGGGGTGGGGGGCTGTGGGCATGGGGGGTGGGGAGCTGTGGGGGGTGAGGGGCTGTGTGCATGGGGGGTGGGGGGGCTGTGGGGCTGTGTGCATGGGGGGCGGGGAGCTGTGGGGGGTGAGGGGCTGTGTGCGTGGGGGGTGGGGAGCTGTGGGGGGGTGAGGGGCTGTGTGCGTGGGGGATGGGGAGCTGTGGGGGGGTGAGGGGCTGTGTGCATGGGGGGTGGGAAGCTGTGGGGGGGTGAGGGGCTGTGTGCATGGGGGGCGGGGAGCTGTGGGGGGTGAGGGGCTGTGTGCGTGGGGGGGTGGGGAGCTGTGGGGGGTGAGGGCTGTGTGCGTGGGGGTGGGGAGCTGTGGGGGGGTGAGGGGCTGTGTGCGTGGGGGGTGGGGAGCTGTGGGGGGGTGAGGGGCTGTGTGCATGGGGGGTGGGGAGCTGTGGGGGGTGAGGGGCTGTGTGCATGGGGGGCGGGGGAGCTGTGGGGGGTGAGGGGCTGTGTGCGTGGGGGGTGGGGAGCTGTGGGGGGTGAGGGGCTGTGTGCATGGGCGGTGGGGAGCTGTGGGGCTGTGTGTGGGGGGGGTGGGGAGCTGTGGGGCTGTGTGTGGGGGGGGTGGGGAGCTGTGGGGCTGTGTGCGTGGGGGGTGGAGATGGGGGTACATGGCGGGGGGGGGGTTATGTTCCTAGTCCGTAGCCCAGGCCCGGCGTCCTGTCCCTCCCTGCGGGGGGGGGGGGCGGGGGCGGGGACACAGGGCCCCACCCTCCCCGGGGGTGGCGCGTGGCCGGCGCTGCCGGGGCGGGGCGGGGTGTCTGCGCCCCCCCGCCCCCGCCCTGAGCGGAGAGACCCCCCCCGCGCCCCCGCCCAGCCCCGCGCTTCCAAATCCTGCAGCCAGCGCGCAGCGGAGGAACCAGCGCCCCAGCCCCGCGCCAGCCCCCCAGCCGCCTCTCCGGGCCCCCCAGCGAAGT
>JAVMKO010000043.1:2652220-2694017 GCA_032164245.1 Sternotherus odoratus | reverse complement strand
GGTTAGAGTGGGGATGGGGGGGGGGGAGGCTCTGGGTCCCATCCCTGCTTTGGAGAAAATACTTTGGTGGGGGGGAGGAGCCTGCTCCGTCCCCACCCCCCAGGTGAGCGTCCCAATTTCACCTGCTATTTTTACTGCTGCGGGGGGGGGGGGGGGGGGGGAGCCTGGTGGAAAACACGGACACGGCCCAGATTCTCCGTCCTTGGCCTGGAAAGGGGGAAGGAGGAAGGGGAGGCGGAAGAGGAGAAGAGAGCGGGAGGGAACGGACACGGGAATGTCATGAAGCCCCCGTCCCCCCCGTTCATACTCTGTAGACACACCCAGCCTTGTGCACAGTTGTGTTCCCACCCCTCGCACACACACGTGCCTGCCGTGTGCAACTGTGCATGGTCCTCTGCAAGCTCCCCTTCCGCCCCTTGCACGCTCAGCCCGTGTTAGCTCACCTCTGCATGCACACACAAATGCGCGTGCAATTCCCCGGGCAAGCGCACATTCCCCCTTGCACGCTTAGCCCATGTGAGCTCACCTCTGCATGCACACACAAATGCGCGTGCAATTCCCCGGGCAAGCGCACATTCCCCCTTGCACGCTTAGCCCATGTGAGCTCACCTTTGCGTGCACACACAAGTGCGCGTGCAATTCCCCGGGCAAGTGCACATTCCCCCTTGCACGCTTAGCCCATGCGAGCTCACCTTTGCGTGCACACACAAGTGCATGTGCAATTCCTGGGCAAGCGCACGTTCACACCCCTGGCACGCACCTGCACACTTACACCCTCTCTGTGGAAACTCACATTTGCATATGCAAATATGCTTGTGCCTTCCTTTGGGCAAGCTCACACACGTGTGCACACTTGTGCAATTCCTTGTGCAAGCTCAGGCTTGCACCCCTTGCACATTGACACAAAGCACAACCTCCGTGCACACACCACACACACACAACTTATATATACCCTATTCAAGCTCACTTGTGCACATCTAGATGATTGTGTATGCGGCGGTGCAAGTCACGCACACTCAGGCATGCTGCCCCTCACGCGTGCGTGCACCGTCCTTTGCATATGCACACCCCCTGCCCGTGCCAGCTCACCTTTGCACACTCACAAACATGTGCCATTCCCCGTGCAAGCTCCTGATGACATCCCTTGCACACCCATACACACCCAAGCCTTCCGGGCCAGCGCTTGTCTGCACACTTGCACACGCGTGTGCACCCGCGGCCCAGGCGGGCTCCCAGGGGCCCGTGGAGAGAACGGTCACCCTCCCGCCTTGCCCGCCCGCCGTGCAAACTCGCACTCGGTGCCTGCACGGACCGTGAGCTCACACTCCCCTGGCCTGCGCACGGGGGGGGGGGTCTCTGATCTGTCGGCTCTCCCCTCCCCCCAGGACCCCCGGAACAAGCACAAGTTCAAGATCCACAGCTACAGCAGCCCGACCTTCTGCGACCACTGCGGGTCCCTGCTCTATGGGCTGGTGCACCAGGGCATGAAGTGCTCCTGTGAGTGGGGGCTGGGGGGGGCAGGGGTGGGAGCAGGGCCTTGGAGGATGGTGGGCGTGGGAGGGGGTGGCAGAGAGGGGGTGGAGCAAGGCCTGGGGGCCGTGGCGGGTTGGAGGCAAGACTGGGGAGAGAGGTTGGAGGGCTGGGGGAGACCTGGGGGCAAGGCCTGGGGGGGGGAGCGAGATGTGCAGTGGGGATGGGTTGCGGGAGGGAGGGGCCAGGCCTGGGGGTGGGTGGTAACGAGATGGAGGAGGGGCCAGGCCTGGGGGTGGGCGGGGAGTGAGGTGGGGGAGGGGGCCAGGCCTGGGGGGGCGGGGCCAGGCCTGGCGTTAGGGCTGCATGGGGGGGGGCGAGTTCCCCTTCCCCCCTCACTCTCTGGCGCCCCCCGCAGGCTGCGAGATGAACGTGCACAAGCGCTGTGTGCAGCGGGGTGCCCAGCCTGTGCGGGGTGGATCACACCGAGCGCCGGGGCCGGCTGCAGCTCCGGGTCGAGACGCTGAGCGGGGAGGAGATCCGCGTCTTCGGTACGCTGGGGGGGGGGGGCAGAGCCTCCGCGTCTTCGGTACGCGGGGGGGGGGGGGCAGAGCCTCCGCGCCTGCCAGCCGGGGGGGCTTCCCCCCGTCCGTCCCTCCCCCCCGCCCGTCCGTCCCTCCCCCCGTCCATCCCTCCACCCCCCGCCTGCCTGTCCATCCCTCCCCCTCGCCCGTTCCGTCCGCCCCCCCACGTCCAATCCGTCTGTCCCCCCCCACGTCCGTCTGTCCCCCCGCATCTGTCTGTCCCTCCAACCCCCCCGTCCGTCCGTCTGTCTGTCCTCCAACCCCCGCGTCCGTCCGTCTGACCCTCCAACCCCCCCGTCCGTCTGTCTGTCTGTCCCTCCAACCCCCCCGTCCGTCTGTCTGTCTGTCCCTCCAATCCCGCATCCGTCCGTCTGTCCCGCCAACCCCCGCGTCCGTCCGTCTGTCCCTCCAACCCCCCTGTCTATCCGTCTGTCCCTCCAACCCCCCCGTCCGTCCGTCTGTCCCTCCAACCCCGCGTCCGTCCGTCCTCCAACCCCCCCGTCCGTCCCTCCAACCCCCCGTCCGTCTGTCTGTCCCTCCAACCCCCCGCGTCCGTCCGTCTGTCTGTCCCTCCAACCCCCCGCGTCCGTCTGTCCTCCAACCCCCCCGTCCGTCTGTCTGTCTGTCCCTCCAATCCCGCATCCGTCCGTCTGTCCCGCCAACCCCCGCGTCCGTCCGTCTGTCCCTCCAACCCCCCCTGTCCGTCCGTCTGTCCCTCCAACCCCCCCGTCCGTCCGTCTGTCCCTCCAACCCCGCGTCCGTCCGTCCCTCCAACCCCCCGTCCGTCCCTCCAACCCCCCCGTCAGTCCATCTGTCCCTTCCCCCCGCGTCCGTATGTCTGTCCCTCCAACCCCCCCGTCCGTCCCCCCCGCGTCCTTCCGTCTGTCCCTCCCCCCCACGTCCATCCGTCTGTCCCTCCCCCCCACGTCCATCCGTCTGTCCCCTCCAACCCCCGCGTCCGTCCGTCTGTCCCTCCAACCCCCGCGTCCGTCCGTCTGTCCCTCCAACCCCCCCATCCGTCCGTCTGTCCCTCCAACCCCCCCGTCCGTCCGTCTGACCCTCCAACCCCCCGTCCGTCCGTCTGACCCTCCAACCCCTCTGTCCGTCTGTCTGTCCCTCCAACCCTGCGTCCGTGTCCCCCCTGCGTCTGTCCGTCTGTCCCCCCAGCCCCATGTCCATCTGTCTGTTCCCCATCCCCCCCATCCGTCTGTCTGTCCCTCCGACCCCCACAGCTGTCTGTCTCTATCTCTTTGCCCCAACCGCATCTGTCGCTATCTATCCCTCCCTCCCTCCCGCTCACTATATCTATCTGTCCATCCCCCCACCTCTCACTGTCCATCCCTCCTTCCCTGTCTCTCTCTCCATCCCCCCCCATCCACCCCTGTTTCCGTGGCTCAGGGTGCCACCTAGTGGTGACTGTGATTCCACTTTGCAGTGGGTGGCAGGGATCGGGGTGGAGGGCTCAATAGGGGGCGCTCTCCTGGGGGTCGCTGCGGGCCCCAGGGGGCGCTGTGTACTCTCAGCCTCAGCCTGGTGGGTTGCATCGGGAGGGGCTAGGAGCCAGGACTCCTGGGTTCTCTCCCTGGCTGGGGGAGGGGAGTGGGTCCTAGTGGTTAGAGCGGGGGCTGGGAGCCAGGACGCCTGGGTTCTATTCCCAGCCGTGCCACTCAGCACAATCCTCCTCTCCCCTTCGCACCTTCCCCCGCACCCTGGCGCTGCCAGCGGGAGCGTGTGGGAGGAAACCCGCCCAGCCGTGCTTACAGAACGGGGACCCCGTGGCAGCTCCCCGCCCGCCACCCTGGCCACGGTCCTGCTGCCCCCGCCGGGGGGGTGGGCGGGAGGGCACGGGGTACCACAGCCCTTACGCCATGTCTGTGATCAGCACAGAGTCAGCAGTGGAGAGAGAACCCAGGAGTCCTGGCTCCCAGCCCCTCCCCCCGTTCTAACCACTAGACCCCCACTCCCCTCCCAGAGCTGGGGAGAGAACCCAGGAGTCCTGGCTCCCAGCGTCCCTCCCCTGCTCTAACCACTGAACCCCACTTCCCTCCCAGAGCCAGGGAGAGAACCCAGGAGTCCTGGCTCCCAGCCCCACCCTCCCCAATCATTAGACTCCACTCACCTCCCAGAGCCAGGGAGAGCCTGGCTCCCAGCCTCCCCCCCCGCCCGGTCTAACCACTAGACCCTGCTCCCCTCCCAGAGCCAGGAAGAGAACCCAGGAGTCCTGGCTCCCCCCCCCCCCTCTAAGCACTACACCCCACTCCCCTTGCTGGGCTGAGGACGGAACCCAGGAGTCCGGGCTCCCAGCCCCCATCCTAGAAGGGGCTCGGACTGAGCTCTCTGCGCGAGGTGCTGATCTGTGGACCCCCCCCCGCAGTGGGCGAGGCCCGGAACCTCATCCCCATGGACCCCAACGGGCTCTCGGACCCCTACGTGAAACTGAAGCTCATCCCGGACCCCAAGAACGTGAGCAAGCAGAAAACCCGGGACAGTGAAATCCACCCTGAACCCCGTGTGAACGAGACCTTCCTGTTGTGAGTGCCCCGGGCGCGGGCGGGGGGCGCGGGCGGGCATGGGGGGCATGGGCACGCGCCAGGACGGAAGACATGGGGCCCTAGAGCACCCATGGGTGCCATGAAACGTGAGCCTGCTCGGAGCTCCCATGGGTGTCTGCCTGCTCCCCCCCTAAGTACTTTCCCCATGTACTCAGAGTGCCCCCCCTGCTCTCCTGCTTTTGGGGGCACAGTAGCCCCCCCCCAGCCACGATCCCTCCCCCCCCAAAATAAACCACAATCCAGCCCCGGCCGGTCCACTCCTGGAGATCCTCCCCCGCCCCAGCAGCAGCGGTAGTAGGGCTTTTATCCACCCTTGGCGTCCGGAGGGCGGACATTCCCCCGCCCCCCGCTGAAAGGGGTGGGCGGCGGGGTGGGTGGTTTAATCCTCCCCCCCCTTCCCCCCCCAGCGCGCTGAGGCCGGGGGACGTGGAGCGGCGCCTCTCGGTGGAGGTGTGGGACTGGGACCGGACCTCGCGCAACGACTTCATGGGGGCCATGTCCTTCGGGGTGCCCGAGCTCCTCAAGGGCCACGTGGACGGATGGTGAGTGGGGGGGGGGCTGCGCCGGGGGGGGGGGCGGCGTGCAGGGGAGGGGGGGACACCAGCCCCACGGCTCACTCTCGCTCTCTCTCTCCACCGTTCTGTCTGTCTTGGGATTTGTCTGCGCCCGGCGGCTTGCCCGGCTCTGCCCCACCGGACCCCCCTGCGGTTCTTGCCCCCCCTCACCTTTCCACCCGCCCCCCCTCCGCACGCCTCTCTCGTTTGCTTTGCACGGTCGCACTTTTCCTTTGCACGCGTGCACTCCGGGGTTCTTTCCTTGCACACCTGTGCACTCGGGTTTCTTTGCACACCTTCGCTTATTTCTTTCTTTGCACTCTTTCATTTTGTTTGCATACTTTCACTTTTTCTTCACACTTTTCTTTCACGTTCACTTGTTCTTTGCACTCCTTTCTTTGCACACTTTCACTTTTTTCATTTCACTTTCACTTTTTCATTCTTTTCACTTTCACTTTCTTCTCACCCTTTCACTTTTTCTTCCTTTGCCCTTTAACTTTCTTTGCACGCTTCCACTTTTTCTTTGCACACTTTCACTCTTTGCACTCCTTTACACACTTTCACTTTTTTCTTTTCACTTTCACTTTTTCATTCTTTTCACTTTCACTTTCTTCTCACCCTTCACTTTTTCTTTCTTTGCCCTTTAACTTTCTTTGCACACTTTCACTTTTTCTTTTCACTTTCACTTTTTCATTCTTTTCACTTTCACTTTCTTCTCACCCCTTCACTTTTTCTTTCTTTGCCCTTTAACTTTCTTTGCACACTTTCACTTTTTTTCTTTTCACTTTCACTTTTTCATTCTTTTCACTTTCACTTTCTTCTCACCCTTTCACTTTTTCTTTCTTTGCCCTTTAACTTTCTTTGCACACTTTCACTTTTTTCTTTTCACTTTCACTTTTCATTCTTTTCACTTTCACTTTCTTCTCACCCTTTCACTTTTTCTTCTTTGCCCTTTAACTTTCTTTGCACGCTTCCACTTTTTCTTTGCACACTTTCACTCTTTGCACTCCTTTGCACACTTTCACTTTTTTCTTTTCACTTTCACTTTTTCATTCTTTTCACTTTCACTTTCTTCTCACCCCTTCACTTTTTCTTTCTTTGCCCTTTAACTTTCTTTGCACACTTTCACTTTTTTCTTTTCACTTTCACTTTTTCTTTGCACACTTTCACTCTTTGCACTCCTTTGTACACCTTTGCTTTTTTCTTTGCAACCTCCCTTGTCTTTCTTTCTTTCTTTCTTTCTTTCTTTCTTTCTTTCTTTCTTTCTTTCTTTCTCCCCCCCTCTCCCCCCCCCCCCCCGTGTTGTGCCTGTCTCTGTCCCTGTCTCAGGTACAAGTTACTCAACAGGAGGAAGGGGAGTATTACAATGTCCCCGTGGCTGATGCCGAAAATTGTGGGCTGCTGCAGAAATTTGAGGTAACCCCCCCCCCCTCCGAAGCTCTCCGCTTCCCGCCCCGCTGGCTAAGCAGGGGCGGCCCAGTAGGGGGCGCTGCCCTGGCGGTCAGGGCTGGCCCCACGGCCCCAGACAGCACTAGGGGGCGCTGTGCTGCAGGGAGCAGGGGTGAGGCTCTCGGCAGGGGGTGCTGGACCACCGGGACCCCCTCTTCCAGCTGTGACGTCGCCCCCCAAATGACAGTGGCGTCGGGGTGCGAACCCTGGTGCCCGGTTCCCGGTCCGGCCCCCCTTCCTCCCAGTCCCCAGCAGCTGGGGGGGGTCTCCTGGGCTGGGGGAGGCGGCATCCGGTCCCTGACCCTCTTCCCCCCTCTCTTGCAGGCCTGTAACTACCCCCTGGAGCTGTACCAGGTAACGCCTGGGGCTGGGGCCCCTGTGTGTGGGGTGGGGGTCGGGGGGGGCGGGGCTGGCCAGACTGGTGCTGCTCTGGGTGGCTGTTCCCCCCTCTCTCCAGCAGAGAGCAGCAAAGAGCCTCAAGGCCAACTGGAGTGGGGCATGGGGGTCTAGTGGTTAGAGCAGGGGAGGGGCTGGGAGCCAGGACTCCTGGGTTCTCTCCCTGGCTCTGGGAGGGGAGTGGGGTCTAGTGGTGGTGGTGGTGGGGGGGGGCTGGGAGCCAGGACTCCTGGGTTCTCTCCCCATTCTTTCTCTTTGTCGCTCTCCTGGCCTCATTGGTCTCACACTCCCTGAGGTACCCAATTCCCCCCCTTCCCACATCTGGGGGCGGGGTTTGTTGTTGGGGGAGGGGGGTGTCCAGAGCTGTGTGGCACAGGGTGGGCGGAGTCAGGGCCAGTTTTGGGGGATCCCTGCTTTCTGGGTTTGGGGGGGACCTCAGTGAGTCCCCCTCTGTGGGCGGCTGAGGTTGGAGGGGGCAAGGTTTTTGGGGGTGCATCTCCCCCCATGGTGGTGCAGTAATATTAGGGGGGGCTGCCTTGGGAGGAGAGACCCCGGACTCTGCCCCCTTGGCACCCCAATCCCACCCTGCCCCCCAACAGCTTCCTGACACCCCCCCGCTGCGTGCCTGCCCCATTCACTCCCTGTCCTGTCACCCCAAACCCCCCAGCTAGCCCCCCCTCACAGCACCCCTGCCCCCCTGAGCCACATGAGTGCTCCATTCCCCTCCCCCATCGCCCCCGTCCCCCAAACCATCCCCCCACTGCAGCCCCACAAGCTGTTTGCTTCTTTCTGCCCCCCCCCCGCTGCATCCCCAGGAGCTGAGAAGCTCCGACCCCCCCGCCCCAGCCCTGGGGTGAAATGGGGGCTCCGGGCTCCCATCAGCCAGTGGCTACTGCCCCCCCTCCCATCCCCCACTTCACTCCCCCCCGCCCCGGCCCCGGGGTGAAATGGGGGCTCCGGGCTCCCATCAGCCCAGTGGCTACTGCCCCCACCTCGCCCCCCACTTCACTCCCCCCCGCCTGCTCCCCCTCCCTCCAAGGCTGGGGCTAACCACTCACCGGGCCCCATCTCTGCCCCCTCCCTCACCCTGCCCCCTCCACTTCACTCCCCCCACCAACCAGGCCAGGCCTAGCCACTCACCGGGGCCCCTCTCTGCCCCCCACAGAAGGTGCGTCACGGCCCGGGCCCCTCGCCCACCCCCAGCCCCACGGACTCCAAACACGGCGGCTTCTTCGGGACCAGCCGGGTCCACATCTCCGACTTCAACTTCCTCATGGTGCTGGGGAAGGGCAGCTTCGGCAAGGTGAGGGCGCCCGGACGCCTGGGTTCCCTCCCCGGCTCTGGCAGGGGCGTGGGGTCCGGGGTTGGATGCGGGGGGGGGGGGAGGGGGCGCTGCCGCTGCGGGAGGTCGGGGGGGGGGTCACTGCTGTTCTCCCGCCCCGTCCCCAGAGCTGCGATCTGGGCGTCCTGGAGAGAGAGACAACCGGGCCCTGGCCCGGGGACTGGGGGGCAGGGACTGGGGCGCGGGGCCTGTCCTCTCCAGGGGCGCTGGGTCCATCTGGCCCTGGGGCAGAGGCCAGCTGGCTGGCTCGGGGGGAGGGTCAGAGACTGGCTGGCTGGGGGGGGTCATGGCTTGAGGGGGGGGGCAGGGACCAGATGGATCGGGGGGGGGCATCTGGAACCAGCCGGCTCGGGGGGGGGGGGGGTGTCAGGGACCGTCCGGCTCGGGGGGGTGGTCAGGGACCGTCCGGCTGGGGGGGGGTCAGGGACCGTCCGGCTCGGGGGGTCAGGGACCGTTCGGCTGGTCAGGGACCGTCCGGCTCGGGGGGGGGGGGTCAGGGACCGTCCGGCTCGGGGGGGGGGGGGTCAGGGACCGTCCGGCTCGGGGGGTGTGTGTCAGGGACCGTCCGGCTCGGGGGGGGGGGTCAGGGACCGTCCGGCGTGGGGGGGGGGGGGTCAGGGACGGTCCGGCTCGGGGGGGGGGGGTCAGGGACCGTCCGGCTCGGGGGGGGGGGTCAGGGACGGTCCGGCTGGGGGGGGGTCAGGGGGGACCGTCCGCGCTGGGGGGGTCAGGGACGGTCCGGCCCCCCCCAGGTGATGCTGGCCGAGCGGCGCGGCGCGGCCGAGCTCTTCGCGGTGAAGATCCTGAAGAAGGACGTGATCATCCAGGACGACGACGTCGAGTGCACCATGGTGGAGAAACGGGTCCTGGCCCTGGGGCACCGGCCCCACTTCCTCACCCAGCTCCACTCCACCTTCCAGAGCACCGTACGGGGGGCAGGACACCGGGGGGATGGGCCGGGGGGTGATCTGGGGGGCAGGAAACTGGGAGGATGGGCCGGGGGGTGATCCCGGGGGGTGATCCGGGGGGGCCGGGGGATGGGCCGGGGGGTGATCCCGGGGGGGTGATCGGGGGGGCAGGAAACCAGGGGGATGGGCCGGGGGGTGATCCGGGGGGCAGGAAACCAGGGGGATGGGCCGGGGGGTGATCCGGGGGGCAGGAAACCAGGGGGATGGGCCGGGGGGTGATCCGGGGGCAGGAAACCAGGGGGATGGGCCGGGGGGTGATCCGGGGGGCAGGAAACCAGGGGGATGGGCCGGGGGGTGATCCGGGGGGCAGGAAACCAGGGGTGGGTGAGCCCAGGTGCTGCTCCGGGGGTCAGGGAGGGGGCAGGATAAAGGGGTAGATAGGTGTGTGGGGCTGACCCAGCGGGCAGGGAGGGGGCGGGACGTGGAGGTGGCTGGGCCTGTGGTCTGTCCTGCCCCCCATGGCTCCGTCTCCCCCCCAGGACCGGCTGTATTTCGTGATGGAGTACGTCACCGGCGGGGATCTCATGTACCACATCCAGCAGGTCGGGAAGTTCAAGGAGCCTCACGCCACGTACGTGCAGCCCGCCCCCGGGCGGGGGGGGGGGGTCCCCGAATACCCAGCCCCCAGGCCCCACCCCAGAGGTGGTCGCGTCCCAGTGCCGGGCCAGGGGCCCCTGTGAAACGCTCGGCGGCCTTGGAGCGGCGAAGACATTGACGGGACTGTCAGGGCGTGGGGGGGAGTCGGGGCCTGGCGCCCCCACATCCTGCGAGTCCCCAGGACTCTCAGCCAGTCACAGACGGTTTATTAGCCGACGGGGACACGGTCTAAACCGGGGCTCGTAGGCACAACCAGGACGCCTCAGTCGGGTCCTTTTGGGGGGCCAGGAGTAGACCCAGACCTGGGTTCCCACCTTTTCCCAGCCGAAACCCCACTTCAGCCGTCTCCCCCCGGCCCCTCCTCCAGCCGTTGCCCAATTTCCCGGGCAGAAGGTGGGCAAACTACAGCCGCGGGCCACATCCGGCCCGCGGGACCATCCTGCCCGGCCCCTGAGTTCCCGGCTGGGGAGGCTCCCCCCGGCTCCTCCCCCATCTTCCCCCTCCCGGAGCCACCCCGCCACGCAGCCAGCGCTATGGGGGGCGGAGCTGGCTCCAGCCGGACACACCGGTCTGAGCGGCGTGGGAAGGGGGCCGGGGGGGGGGTGGGGTTGGATAAGGGGCAGGGAGTCCCGGGGGGCAGTCAGGGAACGGGTGGGGGAGTTGACGCGCCCAGGTCAATATTCCCCACTCCCGGCTGCGTCTTAGAGACATTGACGGTGATGAACCGATTTTCCAAGTCACCTTTCATTGTTCTGTGCCCCCCCCCTGGTTCCCTTCCCCCCCCCCGGTTCTCCTCCCCCAATGCCTCCCCCCCCCCTGGCTTGTAGGTTCTACGCCGCTGAAATCGCCATCGGCCTCTTCTTCCTGCACAACAAGGGCATCATCTACCGGTGAGTGGAAACGGCCCCTGCCGGGTGGTTGGCACCGTCTCTGCCCCCCGCCCGCCCTGGGGCCGGATGGGAGCCAGCGCCCCCCCGGAGGCGAGAGCCCAGCCCTGCCTCTCCCCCTCCCCCCACAGGGACCTGAAGCTGGATAACGTGATGCTGGATGCCGAAGGCCACATTAAGATCACGGACTTCGGGATGTGCAAAGAGAACATCTTCCCCGGCGTGACCACCCGGACCTTCTGCGGGACCCCCGACTACATCGCCCCGGAGGTAGCTCCCCCCAAACAGCCACTAGACCCCGCTCCCCTCCCAGAGCCGGGGAGAGAACCCGGGAGTCCTGGCTCCCAGCATCCCCTGCTCTAACCACTACACCCCGCTCCCCTCCCAGAGCCGGGGAGAGAACCCGGCAGCCCGGACTGGTTGGGGTGGGAGGATGCGTGAGCTCCTCTGCCAGCCATGCAGGAAATACACCCAGGGTGACACCCACCAGGGCCCCAGCCGTGCACCGCGCCCATAAATGGGGCACGAATTTGCACCAACCTTTGTTAACCCGAGGAGAAGTTTCGCCGAAACACCCCGGCTTCGATACCAGGATAAACCGTGGGGGGGGGGGGGGGAAACGAGAGGAAGCCGGCTGATTTGAAGTGATTCCATGTGTTTAAGGCGTGAAGGGCGGCACTGGTGTGACGGTGCTGTTCCTGGTGGGATCCAACTGTGAGTGTCAGATCAGGACAGATTGCTTCCAAAGGGGCAACTACAGCCCAAAGCTGGGGTTTTTCCACACTAAGGCAAACCAAACCAGCCAAACAGAAAAGACTTTGGTTTCGCCCCCCTGGCTAACCACAAGTCACACAAGCAATCCCCTCAGACACTCCAGCTTCCCAGTATCACCACCAGCAGCCACCTGTCCTGGGGATCAATGGTTATGAAAACCAATAAAGAAACCGGTGCTCCCCAATTCCAAAGAATCAGGCCCCAGACCCAGGTCAATATACCAATCGGATCTTACCACAAATCACGCTGTTGCCAATCCTTGAGAATCTAAAATCTAAAGGTTTATTATAAAAGGAAAAAGGTCTAGGTGAGGGTTAAGAATGGTTAAAAGAAATCAATTACATGCAGTAATGGCACATCTCTTGGTTCAGGCTTGCAGCAAAGGTAGAATAAACTGCAGGTTTAAATCAAAGTCTTTAGAAAGCATCCCATTTAGGGATGGGTCAGCACCTTAGTCCAGAGTTCACCTGTGTAGCAAAGTCCATTCGGAGCTGGAAGCAAGACAGGCTGCAGGCTGAAGGTAAAGACAAAATGGGGAATGTTCCTCCAGGCCCCACAGACTTCCCCCTGTGGGCGAAGACCCCCCCCCCCCTCCATGCAGAGCCCGTCCGCAAACCGAAGGTTCCCAGCCCCATGGTCCAACCACCAGACTCTCAATGATTCAGTTTTTGCCCAGGCATGTCCCATTCCTGGGGAGGCTCCTCTCCTCGGGTGTGGACACAGTTCATTGTGCAGTTGATGGCCCTTTAATGGGCTCGAGTTAGCACCCGCTTGTCTGAGATTTCACCCAGGGGCCAAGCCTACGTTTGAAGTACAGGCACCTTTTATCCAATATCCATAACTTCAGTTCCCAAATAGATACACACATCTGGTCATAGACACCTGTTATGACCCCTTCACATAATATTTGGCACCCCAATGATCCATATGGTACCAAATTATTCCAGTAACGTGACAACCGGTTACAAAAGAAATAAAAGAGAAAACCGCCAGCTAATTCCCAAACGTTACCCGGCTAAATAAGACGCTGGAAACGTCCTTGCCGGGGTTAGGTGGTTTCCCGGCGTCCGGGCGGTGCCGTCAGTCCTTCGGCGGAATGGCCCGTTCTTTGGTTTATACGTCTCCCCGCTGTCCGTTGAACGTCCGACTAAACAGGCAGTGGCTCCCGCGAGCCGGCGCGCCGTTGTCTCGGGGAAACTGGGTTGTGGGTTTCGGGAATAATCGCACTGTAAACTCTTAGACCTGCCCAGGTAATGGGGGTTCGCACCTTATCCCGGGACAATGATGTTCAGCGGATTATGAGTTTTCGCCTGACGCCTCACAAGGCGCTTTGTGCAAAATGGAACGTAGCCGTGTGCAAATGGTGAACACGGGGCGCAGGGGGTCACCGTGGGGCTCTGCTTTTTGGTGGGGTTCGTCTCCTGGCAGTGACTCCTTCCCACCCCCACCCCCCATATTATCTCATAGGGTTGGGAGTTGGAGAGGGCTAGACCAATGGGAGAGGCCGTAGCAAGGTTGGCCCTGCTTCCTGTGCTTTAGCACCGCCCCCCCCATTGCAGATGTTCTCCCCCAAATCCCAGCTTGCTATGGGGGGGATACTCTTAAAGGGGAAGCGCACCCTTTAAATCTCCCTCTATGCGTGTGTGCAGGACATTGTGTCTCACGGCTTGTGGGGGGTGGGGGCAGTTTTCTCTGCCTTAAGGTGATTCCTCCCCCTCCCCGCATGGAGGTGGGAGCCCGTGAAACAGGGTAGGAGCCCCCTAACTGGCCCCCCTCTTTCTCCCTGCCCTAGATCATCGCCTACCAGCCCTACGGGAAGTCGGTGGATTGGTGGTCCTTCGGGGTGCTGCTCTATGAGATGCTAGCGGGGCAGGTAACTGGGGGGGGGGCATCGCTCCTATGGGGGGGAGCTAGGGGGTGAATCCTGGTCCTAGTACCCCACCGGGGGGGGGCATCGCTCCTATGGGGGAGCTAGGGGGTGAATCCTGATCCTAGTATCCCACCGGGGGGAGGGGGGCTGGTGGGGCAGGCTGGCCTCAGTGTCCCAGGGCGGGGGGGGGGCAGATCCCGCTGGGGGGGGACTAGCTCTGACCCCCCCTGCTCTCCCCCCAGCCCCCCTTCGACGGGGAGGACGAAGACGAGTTGTTCCAGGCCATCATGGAGCACACGGTGTCCTACCCGAAGTCGCTGTCCCGCGAGGCCGTCTCCATCTGCAAAGGGGTGAGTGACCCCCCCCGGGGGGGGGGCTGCCACCCTGGCCTTTGACCCCCCCAATTTCTGGGGGAGGGGCAGGCGGGGGGGTGAGTTGGGGTGAGGGGAGGGCGCCCCCCTCGCAGGGGCTGGGAGGGGCGGATCAGCTGAGGCTGATGTCACCGTGTCCCCCCCCCCCCAGTTCCTCACCAAACACCCCCTGAAGCGCCTGGGCTCCGGGCTGACCGGGGAGCAGGACGTCCGGGAACACGGCTTCTTCCACTGGATGGACTGGGAGCGGCTGGAACGGCTGGAAATCCCCCCCCCCTTCACCCCCTGCCCGGTGAGTGACCCCCCCCATCCCGCTCCCGCCCCCCTTCACCCCCTGCCCGGTGAGTGACCCCCCCATCCCGCTCCCGCCCCCCCTTCACCCCCCGCCCGGTGAGTGACCCCCCCATCCCGCTCCCGCCCCCCCCTTCACCCCCCGCCCGGTGAGTGACCCCCCCCATCCCGCTCCCGCCCCCCCTTCACCCCCCGCCCGGTGAGTGACCCCCCCATCCCGCTCCCGTCCCCCCTTCACCCCCCGCCCGGTGAGTGACCCCCCCATCCCGCTCCCGCCCCCCCTTCACCCCCTGCCCGGTGAGTGACCCCCCCATCCCGCTCCCGCCCCCCCTTCACCCCCCGCCCGGTGAGTGACCCCCCCATCCTCCCCTCCCCCCCGCCCGGTGAGTGACCCCCCATCCCGCTCAAGCCCCCCCATCACCCACCGCCCGGTGAGTGACCCCCCCATCCCGCTCCCGCCCCCCCTTCACCCCCCGCCCGGTGAGTGACCCCCCCCATCCCCTCCCACCCCCCCTTCACCCTCCGCCGGTGAGTTCCCCCCCATCCCTCCACTCTTCCCCCCCCCACCCAGTGAGTGGCCCCCCTGCCCTTCACTTCCTGCCCGGTGAGTCACCCCCCAGTCCTGCTTCTCTCCCCCTGCCCTTCACCCCCCCGCCTGGGGAGTGACCCCCCCAACCCCCGCCTTCTTCACATCCCCAATGAAGCCCCAACCGGCCGGCCCTTGTAACCTCCCCCCACAGAGTGGGTGGGGGGGCCTTATGGGGAATCGGGGGGGGGGGTCCCAATAGGGCATACGGCTGCTGATGTGATTCGGGGGACCCCATGGGAGCAGCCCTGGCCCGGCCCGATGTGCCCGCGGGGAGGGGGCGCTGCGGGGCAGAGGCGGGGGGGGCACTAGGGTCTGAGTTAGCGGGAGTGGGGCTGGGGGGGCCAAGGGAAATAACCCGGCTCTTCTTTCTCTCCCCCCCGCCCCCCGCTCTCTGTCCTGCTGTCTGTCCGCCCGCGTGGGGCTCGGTCTCGCTGGGTCCGTCCGTCTGTCCCAGTGCGGGAGGAGCGGCGAGAACTTTGACAAGTTTTTCACGCGGGCGGTGCCCGCGCTGACCCCCCCGGACCAGCTGGTCCTGGCAGGGCTGGACCAGAGCGAATTCCAGGGCTTCACCTACGTCAACCCCGACTTCGAGCCCCTCCCGCTGCGCCCCCCCACCTCCCCCATCTCCATGGTCTGACCCCCCCGGCTCCCCGCGGCTTCACCTGCCCGTGATCTGAGCTGTCCCCCTGCCGCTCTGCCCCCAATGGTCTGACCCCCCCCCCCACCGCCCCGGGTTGTGGGCACAGACATGCAGCCTCCTCTGGGGTGGGGCATCCGGGGACCCCTCACCCAGCCCCATTGAGAGCGGAAAGAGAAGCTCACGGCCCAACGCAGCCTGGCTGGAGAGTGCCCCCTGCTGGTCCCCCCCCCGAGCCCCCTAGCCCCACCCCACGGCATCGGGGACAGCCCTGCCTGCCGGGGAGAGCACCCCCTGCTGGTCCCCCCAGAGCCCCCTAGCCTCACCCCATGGCATCGGGACCAGCCCTGCCTGCCCGAGGAGAGCGCCCCCTGCTGATCCCCCCGCCCC
Source organism: Sternotherus odoratus (assembly GCA_032164245.1). Classification (NCBI taxonomy): domain Eukaryota; kingdom Metazoa; phylum Chordata; order Testudines; family Kinosternidae; genus Sternotherus; species Sternotherus odoratus. The sequence goes on along the minus strand of JAVMKO010000043.1, from coordinate 2,678,296 downwards.
CACAGCCCAGCGCCCCCTAGCCCCACCCCACGGCATCGGGGCCAGCCTTGCCTGCCCAGGGAGAGCGCCCCCTGCTGACCCCCCCCCCACACTAAACAGCTTTGAACATGTTCATAACCCCAGAGGTGGGGCGAGAGCTTGAAGGCTGGGGGGACAATCGCTGCTTCCTCCGTCCCCCCCCCCGAACACACCGCCCCCAACCGATCGCCCCCTGTCTCTGGTGCATGGAGAACGTCCGTCCTCACGTCTCTATTACAGTCCGAACACACGGGCCCATCCGCCGCGGCTTTCCCCATCTGTGCCCCCCCTGTCCCTCCCCCCCCGTCCCGAGCCTGGGGGTCGGAGCCTCAGACACTCCCCCCGGCTGGGTGTGGGCCAAGGGTTCGCCTGGAGGAGGTGATGAAAACAGCGGGGCCAGGACGCCTGGGTTCTCTCCCCAGCCCCAGGAGGGGAGTGGGGTCTAGTGGTTAGAGCAGCAGGGAGCAGGCTGTCAATCAGGGCCCCCTGATCCACTCGGCAGACCCCCACTCCCCTCCCAGAGCGGGGCAGAGAACCCAGGCGTCCGGGCTCCCAGCCCTGCCTGAAGGATCAATGGAAGCCAAGGGAGGGGAGCTGCTGTCCTGAGATGGGGGTGGTGGTGTCTGTTCTTGGTCCCTGCCCCCACCTTGTTCAGCCCTGGTCTGAGTCTTCCAACCCCCCCCCCCCCCGCCGTCCAAAAGTGCCCCCCCGCCCCGCTCCGTGTCAGGATGTTGAGAGCCGCAGTTCAGTATAAAGGTATTTATCCGACCAGCAGCGCTTCTGGCTCCTTTCTGAGTGTCGGTCTGGGAGGGGGGTCCGGTGGTTGGGGGGGGAGGGGGGCTGGGATCCAGGACTCCTGGGTTCTCTTCCTGGCTCTGGGAGGGGCGTGGGGTCCAGTGTTGAGGGGTGGGGGTGAGCCAGGACTCCTGGGTTATCTCCCTGGCTCTGGGAAGGGTGTGGGGTCCAGTGATGTGGGGGTGAGCCAGGCCTCCTGGGTTGTGGGGTGACGGCCTGGCGCAGGGGGTGGTGGGGCAGCCCCTTTCCACAGCTTGTTTGCTGCTCCCCTCCCCACAGCCCTGGGCTCCCCATCCCGCTCTGGGCCCCGCCCGCTGCCCCATAGCGCCCGCCAGGCTCCGCTCTGAACCCCAGCTCCCGGGATCTCCCTGGGCATCCCTCGGACCCATATGGGGCTGGTGCCCCCCACCCCAGAGCTAACCCCCCCCCATTCTGACCCACCCAGAGACCCCCAGCCCAGTTAACCTGCTTCTATGGAGGGTGGGGGGGAGGCTTGTTCTCTTTGGCCCCCCGTCATGGAGTGCCCGGGCGATGGTCTGGAACCGCTCCCTAGGAAGCCAGACCGGACTCCGGGGGAAGGGCCCCTTCTCCGTACACAGCCTGTTTCCCAGGCCAGGAGCTTCAGGGGTCCCCACTTCCACCTTCCTGGGTCTGACCTTGGAGCATTCAGCACCTTCTGCCCCTCCGGGTGCTTCCCCCAGCAAGCCCGCCTGGGCGAGGTCCTGGGCGAGCCCATGGGTTCTGCACCCCAAATCCAGTCAGACGTGACTCTCAGCCAGCCAGCAGAATAGACGGTTTATTTGAGATGTCAGGAACCATCCAACTCACAGCTTCTCAGTCCAAACAGGGTCCATCCAGTCAGGCAGGTCCTTCTGGGGTGCTAGGAGAATGAGACCCAGATTCTGGGCTCCTGCTTCTTGCCCAGGTTTATTCGATGACTTCTCTCTGGTCTAACACAGACCATGCAGCGAGCGAGCGTGAGCCCTCCGCTGGATCCATCTTGGGGCCAGAGAGCGAGATGGCTCCTCTCCCCTTCCCAGCTAGACCCAGACTCACCACACCCTCCCCAGCCCATCCCTGCTTTCTTTTGTCTGTTTCCCGGGCTTGAGGTATCACCTGACCTCCCTCCCCCACCTGGGGTCAGATTACAGCATCAGGGATGCCTCCTTGCTTCCAGTTTCAGCCCTTATTTATTAAGAAACGCATAGGGGAAACCGAGGCACACACACACAGTATTCCTACTTCGTCACGCCCCCCCCCCCCCATCTGGACAAAGGGGGGATTAGGATTTTGGGGGCTTGTTCCCACCCCCGGCCCCAGTTCCCAGGGGGCGGCAGCTGCCTGCAGGGGAGGAATCCAGGAGGAGATTAAAAGATTTGTGGCTTAGAAATGAAATTTGGGTGTATGGAGGAGGGGGGGGGCAAGAATACCAGGCAGGGATTTAACGGGGTCTCCAGGCAGGGATAGTAATGGGGGCACAGGGCCCCTCCCCTCTAGGGGGCGCCGGTTCCCATCCGGCCCCAGGGCAGTGACTGGCTGGCTGGGGGTGGGGGGCAGGGAATGGGGCACAGGGAACCCCCCCCCCATTCTGTGGCTCATGAGTGTAATAAGTTTGCTGATCCTCAGGCGCCCCTCCCCCCTGCAGAGACGCCAAGGGCTGGAGGGGCCCCAAAGACTTGGCCTCTCCCACCCCTACTGTGAGGGGAGGGTGCTATGAGGGAGATTGGGGGGGTCAATGTCTGTGGGGGAGGTCTAGGAGGCAGGGGGGGCTTTCTAGGTTCTGGAGGAAGAGTGGGGGAGTCCTCTGTTGGGGGGGTCACTCAAGGGGGCCTTGCAGGGCGGCGGCGGGGGGGGGGGGGGAAGCGCACCAGGCCAGGAACCAGACACCGGCAGAGAGCGATCCGAGCACTCAGCATTTCGGAGCCGGCTATGCTGAGCGCGGGGAAATCCGACTCCGACCTTGGGCCCAGGGCCGGGCTGGCAGGCGGCTGCGGGTCGGGAGTGAGGGGCACCGGCTGGGCTGCGGGTTGGGCGTGGGGGGCACTGGCTGGGCTGGGGGGAGGGGAGCCCAGGGCCGGGCTGGCAGGCGGCTGCGGGTCGGGAGTGAGGGGCACCGGCTGGGCTGGGCTGGGGGAGCTCGGGGCCGGGCTCACAGGGTCAACGGAAATTAGGAGCTTCTTCTCCATTCCTCCTCCAGCCAGTTTCAGTGTCTGCGGCTCCGGTTTCTCCATCCTGCGGCTCTGGGGTGGGGTGGGAGGTGGGTGTGTGGGGTGGGGGGTGGGGTCTGGGCTCAGCAAGGATGCAAAGGGCCTTGTGCCACCCATCAGCCGCTAAATAGAGAGCAAAGCTGCGGGCGCTTCGGGGCAGGCGCTTCTGTGCCCCGATCTCGGTGACTCTGTGTCTGGGCGGCGCCCGGCCCGACGGGGCCCCGATCTCGGTGACTCTGTGTCTGGGGGGCGCCCGGCCCGACGGGGCCCCGATCTCGGTGACTCTGTGTCTGGGGGGTGTGGCGAAGTGGGGGTGCTGTGTGTGTGTGCGCACACACACACAGCACCCCCACTTCGCCACAGGGGGCGCCCGGCCCGACGGGGCTCCGATCTCGGTGACTCTGTGTCTGGGGGGCGCCCGGCCCGACGGGGCCCCGATCTCGGTGACTCTGTGTCTGGGGGGCGCCCGGCCCGACGGGGCCCCGATCTCGGTGACTCTGTGTCTGGGGGGCGCCCGGCCCGACGGGGCCCCGATCTCGGTGACTCTGTGTCTGGGCAGGGGCATTGACAGGGATGCTGCTCCAGGGCAGGGCCTGGCTGGCTGGGGTGGGGGGGTGTTGGGGAGGGGGTGGGGGCAGGGCCTGGCTGGCTGGGGTGAGGGGGTGTCGGGGTGGGGGGGGCAGGGCCTGGTTGGCTGGGGTGGGGGGGGGTGTCGGGGTGGGGTGTGGGGCAGGGCCTGGTTGGGTGGGGTGGGGTGGGTGTCGGGGTGGGGTGTGGGGCAGGGCCTGGTTGGGTGGGGTGGGGGGGGGTGTCGGGGTGGGGTGTGGGGGGCAGGGCCTGGCTGGCTGAGGAGTTGGGGTGTCAGGGTGGGGTGGGGGGCAGGGTCTTTTCTCTCTAGGGACCTGTTCAGTCCTCTCCCAGGAAGGTGCTACCGGGGAGTGGGGGTCGGGGGTTCCCGACAGGTAAATTTGAAGCAAATCCAAAAGAAAACATCTTTGTGTGTTGCAGAGATTCGGGGATGTAACCCAGGAGTCCTGGCTCCCAGCCCCCACCCTCCTCCTAGAGCCGAGGACAGAACCCAGGAGTCCTGGCTCCCAGCCCCCACCCTGCTCCTAGAGCCGAGGACAGAACCCAGGAGTCCTGGCTCCCAGCCCCCACCCTGCTCCTAGAGCCGAGGACAGAACCCAGGAGTCCTGGCTCCCAGCCCCCACCCTCCCTAGAGCCGAGGACAGAACCCAGGAGTCCTGGCTCCCAGCCCCCACCCTCCCTAGAGCCGAGGACAGAACCCAGGAGTCCTGGCTCCCAGCCCCCACCCTGCTCCTAGAGCCGAGGACAGAACCCAGGAGTCCTGGCTCCCAGCCCCCACCCTGCTCCTAGAGCCGAGGACAGAATCCAGGAGTCCTGGCTCCCAGCCCCCACCCTCCCTAGAGCCGAGGACAGAACCCAGGAGTCCTGGCTCCCAGCCCCCACCCTGCTCCTAGAGCCGAGGACAGAACCCAGGAGTCCTGGCTCCCAGCCCCCACCCTCCCTAGAGCCGAGGACAGAACCCAGGAGTCCTGGCTCCTATGCCCACCTCCCTCTTTTAAAAATGTTCCCACTTTCCAGGCAGGTGAATTTCCTGCTGTTTGTATGCGGGGGGGGGGGGAGGGGGCAGGGAGAAGGACTTGCGGGGGGGACTAAGAAAGAAATAGTGAAGCCCCCCCCCGGAAGAGAAACCCGGGGCCAATCCCCAGAGCCCCGAACCAGCCCGGGAGCCAGACAGGGGAGGAAATGAGCTGCGGGGGTGGGGGGGGGGGGGTAGGTAAAGGAAGGGATGAGAAAAGGAGAAACAAAGAGGAAGGAGGGGAGGGGAGGGGAGCAAAGGGCTGGGGGGCTGGGGGCAAAGAACTGGAGGTTGGGGGAAGGGGGATGGGGACTGAAGGGGGAGGGGCTGGAGGATGGGGGAAGGAATTGGGGGGGAAGGGGCTGGGGAGGGGGTTTGGGGGCTGAGGAGGAGGGATTGGGGGAGGGGGAAGGGGCTGGGGACTGACGGGGGAGGGGCTGGAGGATGGGAGGGGGGGAGGGTCTGTCCCTTTAAGCGCGGGGCCCGTGACATCACGCTGTCCGCGGGGGGGGGGGGGGGACGGGGGGGGGGCTCCCGTGGATTCTCCAGCAGCGAGAGCGGAGCCGTTTGCCGGAGCGTCCGGCCCGGTCCAGCCCCGCGACCCGACCGGAGCCAGCCCCCCCCCCCCTCCGACGCAGCTGGTTCCCGCTCCCTTCTCCCCCGGCCAGTATCCCCCCCCGCCCCCCCCCCCGCCGCATCCCCCATCCCCCCACCAGGCCGCCGTTCCCCGCCCCCCCCCCCGTCGCATCCCCCCCCGGGTCCCTGTGCCGTCTCTCCCCTCCCCCCAGCAGGGACCCTTGTCCCCCCCCCCCCAGCATCCCCCTGCCGGGACCCTTGTCCCCCCCCCAGCATCCCCCTGCCGGGACCCTTGTCCCCCCCCCTCCACTGCTGCATCCCTCCGCCCGGATCTTTGTCCCCTTGTCCGTCCCCCCCCCCCCCGCCGCCGCATCCCTCCGCCGGGCCCTGCCCCCGCCCCCACTGCTGCATCCCTCCGCCCGGGTCTCTGGCTCCATCCCCCGCCGCTGCGGCTCCCGGAGGAGAACCCCCCCCCCCTCCGCCCATGGCTCTCGGGGGCCCGCGGAGCCGCAGCCGGGGGGTCTGAGGCCGGCGCGGGAGCGGAGCGGCGGGGGCAGGGCATGTGGGGGCCGCCCGCCGGCCAGTGCCCCCGAGAGTGAGGGCAAGGTGAGCGGGGAGGGGGGGGCCACTACGGGTGTGTGTGTACATCGTGTGTGTGTGTGTGTGTAGGGGGGGACACACCATTGTTGTGTCTGTGTGTGTACATCGTATGTGTGTGTGTAGGACACCATTGGTGTGTCTCTGTGTGTACATTGTGTGTGTGGGGGGGACATACCATTGTTGTGTCTGTGTGTGTACATCGTATGTGTGTGTGTAGGACACCATTGGTGTGTCTCTGTGTGTACATCGTATGTGTGTGTGGGGGGAGACACACCATTGTTGTGTCTGTGTGTGTACATCGTATGTGTGTGTGGGGGGAGACACACCATTGTTGTGTCTGTGTGTGTACATCGTATGTGTGTGTGAGACACCATTGGTGTGTCTGTGTGTGTACATTGTGTGTGTGGGACACCGTGTGTGTGTGTGTGTACATTGTGTATGGGGTGGGACACCATGTGTGTGTGTGTACATTGTGTGTGTATGTGAGAGAGCGAGCGTATACCGTGGAGGGGGGAGACTGCACTTGGTGTGGGTGTGTATATACATTGTGTGTGGGGGGGTAAACGGGGGGGGATTTCAGTGTGTGTGTGTACGTGTACGTTGTGTGTGTGATGGGGAAGTACATCCTGTGTGTATATCATGTGTGTGAGAGGGGGAAGGGTACACCGTGTGTGTGTGTGTGTGTACATTGTATATGTGTGTGTTTGTATACCATGGGGGGGGGGTACACCAGGACGGGGTGGTGGGGTACGTACACTGTGTGTGTGTGTGTGTGTGTGTGTGTGAGCGGGGATGCACTGGTAGGGGTGTACCTACACTGTGTGTATGAGAGAGAGAGAGTCTGTGTGTGTGTGTGTGTGTGTGTGTGCGCGTGCAGGTGACTGTGTGTGTGTGTACATACACCAGGTGTGAATGTCAGTGAGAAACAGTGTGTGTGTATGTACATGGGAGTGTGTGTGTGTGAGGGAGAGAGAGTGGTGCTGCCCCCTGTTGTGTGTGCGTGACTGTGTGTGTGTGTGTGTCCCGGCTGTTCTCTCCTCTGGAGCTCTGTCCCCTGAGCTACCTGGTGACTTTGAGTCTCAGGTGCTGTTTCATTTTCCCAACCCATTTTCCAGTGCAAGGCTGAAGGGTGTGTGTGTGTGTGTGTGTGTGTGTGTGTGTGTGTGTGTGTGTGTGTGTGTGTGTGTCCAGTGAGTGTTGTGCTAGTGTATGTGACACTCATTAGTGCCCCAGTGTGTATGTACATGCCTTATTTGTGTACAGTATATTGTGTGTGGGGGGGGGTGTTCATGTGAGGAGTTGTGCTAGGGTATGTGCCCCTGTAGGTATGTGAGAATAGTTTGCTGCTGTTGTGAACATTGTGTGTGTGTGTGTGTGTGTGTGTGTGTGTGTGTCCGTCTGTGTCCCGTCCCTACTGCCCCTGCTGGAGGGGATGAGCCTTACTCTGTGTGTGTGTGTGTGTGTATATCCTGTGGTGATGTGTGAAGTTTTGTGTGTGTGTGTCTGATGTGCATGTGTGTTTGGTGTTGATGTGCGCATTGTGCTAGTGTAGTAAGTGTGCGCTAGCGGCTGGTGTGAGTGTTGCGCTGGTGTCAGTTGTTACTGAGCGCTGATCTGTGCTTCTGAGTGATGTGTGTTTGTGCACTGGGCTAGTGTGTGGTGTGTGTGTGCTGGTGGCTGTTTTGCGGGGGGGGGGGTCGTGTGTCTTTAGGTGCGATGTCCTGGGTATGTTGTGTTTGTGTTAGTTGTGCTGTGTGCTGGTTGGCTGCTTGCTATACAGGTGGTGTGTTTCTGACACCAGTCACTCCACAGTGTTGGGGCGGGGAGCCCCTAAGATATGGGGGGAGGAGATGGGGGATGCAAAGGGAGCCCCTATGGTACTTGGGGGGTTGGAGGGCAAGCAAGGATGGTGCTACACGGGGGGTGGTAGGGTGTCTTAGAAGTGCTGGCTTGTTATGGTAGGGTCTGTCAGTCACTGGGGCTGTCCACACTGGTTTGTTATTGTAGGGTCTCTCCGGAGCGCTGGTTTGTTATGGTAGCTCTCTGAGGCATGGGGGCTGTCCATGCTGGTTTGTTATTGTAGGGTCTCTGCGGAGCGCTGCTTCGTTATGGTGGGGTTATATTAACAGATCCCACGGTCTGTTATTGTAGGGTCTTTGTGGAGCGCTGCTTCTTTATGGTGGGGTTATATTAACAGATTCCACGTTCTGTTATTGTAGGGTCTCTGCGGAGCGCTGCTTCGTTATGGTGGGGTTATATTAACAGATCCCACGTTCTGTTATTGTAGGGTCTTTGTGGAGCGCTGCTTCTTTATGGTGGGGTTATATTAACAGATCCCACGTTCTGTTATTGTAGGGTCTCTGCGGAGCGCTGCTTCGTTATGGTGGGGTTATATTAACAGATCCCGCAAACCGGGTTTAAACTCTCATAGAATATCCCCCCCCCCCCCCAACATGCCGTGGAAACTCCCGGGGGCTGGACAATCTTCCCAGAGCTCTGAATTAAGCCCTGTCCGTATGTGGGTGATGCAGGACCCAGGGGAGTCCGGGGGTCTCACTTGCCAGGACCCTATCTAGGGACACTGCGCTGTAGGGAGCGGGGTGGGGGGCTCGTCAGGGGGCGCTGGGCTGCAGGGAGTGCAGATTAACTGGGAGCTAGGACACCTGGGTTCCGTCCCATGCTCTGGGAGGGGAGTGGGGTCTAGTGGCTGGAGCAGGGGAGTCTGGGAGCCAGGAATCCTGGGTTCTCTCCCCGGCTCTGGGAGGGGAATGGGGTCTAGTGGCTGGAGCAGGGGAGTCTGGGAGCCAGGAATCCTGGGTTCTCTCCCCGGCTCTGGGAGGGGAATGGGGTCTAGTGGTTGGAGCAGGGAGGGCTGGGAGCCAGGACACCTGGGTTCTCTCCCCGGCTCTGGTGAGGGGAATGGGGTCTAGTGGTTGTAGCAGGGGGGGCTGGGAGTCAGGACACCTGGGTTCTCTCCCCGGCTCTGGGAGGGGAATGGGGTCTAGTGGTTAGAGCCGGGGTGCGGGCGTGTGGCTGGCAGTGGCTACGGCGCCTGTTTCTCTCTCCCCGCCCAGGTCCGCGGGCTGTGTGTGGCGCCCCCCGTCCCTGAGGATGAGTAACTGCAGCAGCCGGGCGCTGACGCTGCTCAGTAGCGTCTTCGGGGCGTGCGGGCTGCTGCTGGTTGGCATCGCGGTCAGCACCGACTACTGGCTCTACATGGAGGAGGGCATCGTACTGCCGCAGAACCAGACCACCGAGATCAAGATGGCGCTTCACGCCGGGCTCTGGAGGGTCTGCTTCTTCGCCGGTATGGGCCAGCGCGGCGAGCTTCCCCCAGCAGTGCCCCCGGCTGTGCGCGTGGGAGACTCCCCGGTGCTGCGAGCTTCCCTCGTAGTGCCCCCAGCTGTGTGCGTGGGAGACTCCCCGGTGCTGCGAGCTTCCCCCAGCAGTGCCTCCGGCTGTGCGCGTGGGAGACTCCCCGGTGCTGCGAGCTTCCCCCGTAGTGCCCCCAGCTGTGTGCGTGGGAGACTCCCCGGTGCTGTGAGCTTCCCCCGTAGTGCCCCCAGCTGTGTGCGTGGGAGACTCCCCGGTGCTGCGAGCTTCCCCCAGCAGTGCCCCCAGCTGTGTGCGTGGCAGACTCCCCGGTGCTGCGAGCTTCCCCCAGCAGTGCCCCCAGCCAGGCCTCTTTGCATCCCCATAGCACTGCCCTTGGTGCTGCGTGTTTCCCCAGAGCAGTGCCCTGGCTGGGGCTTTGCCAGGTAATTCCATCTCTTGCCCCCCCCCCCCCCCCCCCCGCAGGCCGGGAGAAGGGCCGGTGCGTGGCCTCGGAGTATTTCCTGGAACCTGAGATAAACCTGGTGACGGAAAACACGGAGAACATCTTGAGTAAGTGAGAGGGGCCCCTCCCGGCCCGGGGGCTTCAAGACAGAGCGCACGAGCAAGAGGGTGTGCAGGGGAAGAAAACATCCTCAGGAGAGGCGATGGCCGCCGTGTCACAGGCGTGTCTCAGCCCCCCCCTGTGTTCAGCTCCGAGCAAGACGGCATGTGGCGTGAAGCCCAGACCCCTGGCACCCTGGTCCTCCATGGGGCTGGGAGCTATTAGCGGCGGGACCTATGGCGGGTAGAGCTGGAGTTTGTAGGGATCAGTGGGGACAGGCAGAGGGGAAGGAAGGAGGTGTGCCCGTGGGTGGATGGGGGATGGGAGGTGAGGAGAGTGTTGGGGGGTCTGGGAGAGGGTGGTCTCTACCCCCTGGGGCGGGGTGGGGACGGGGGTGGAGGTGCTCTCACTGTCCGGCGTCTCCCTTCCCCTCCCCCCAGAGACAGTTCGCACGGCCACCCCCTTCCCCATGGTCAGCCTCTTCCTCGTCTTCACGGCCTTCGTCATCAGCAACATCGGCCACATCCGGCCCCAGAGAACCATCCTGGCCTTCGTCTCCGGCATCTTCTTCATCCTCTCTGGTGAGGGGCCTGGGTGTGTGTGGGGCGGGGGGGGGGGGGGCTTGGTAGAGGGCACAGTCGGGGCTGGCCCCAAAGACCCACTGCGGCACTAGGGGGCGCTGTCCTGCAGGGAGTGGGGGGGCTCAGTAGGGGGCGCTCTCCCCTGGCAGTCCGGGCTGGCCCCAATGCCCCAGTGCGGCACTAGGGGGCGCTGTCCTGCAGGGAGTGGGGGGGCTCAGTAGGGGGCGCTCTCCCCTGGCAGTCCGGGCTGGCCCCAATGCCCCAGTGCGGCACTAGGGGGCGCTGTCCTGCAGGGAGTGGGGGGCTCAGTAGGGGGCGCTCTCCCCTGGCATCACCTCCCGAAATCCTGCCTGCGGCTGTGGTTGGATGCGAGATTCTCCTTCACTTCCCATCCCAAACTCTTGTGTGAGGCCGCCATTGGATAACGTCAAGGGGGAGGGGGGATCGCTGTGTAAACACCCCCCCAGCGCCCTACTCCAGAAGTGGCTGCCTCTCAAAGCCTGGGCGAGGGATCCCCATCTAAACAGTCCCCGGGCCTCACCCCAGGGGTGGCCGCATCGCAGCACACGGTGTGGAATTCGGGTATAAACAGCCCCCCCCGCGCCCCACCGGAGAAAGACACTGGACCGGTTTGCTGTGCCGGCGGGGAAGGAGTAGACACGAGAGATCTTGATTTTCACCAAGGCTTTTGACGCGGGCCCACCGGACTCTCTCTGTAGCAGACTAGGGAAATGCGGCTCTTTCTAGATGAATTTGCTACAGGGCTGGTGCGCCGTTGGTCGGAAGGCCGTAGGCGAAGTGTCGTTGCCACTGATACCTGGGGGGCAGATTTTGTGACGCCTGCAGGGGTCGTCAGCCCTGGGTCCGGCACTAATCACTCTTTTAATTAATGAGGGGGACTATGGAGCGGAGAATTGGCAGCTGCCCCTGAGCCGGGAGGGGTCGTGAGCCCTTTGGAGGGTGGGATTAGCGCTCCCAGCGACCTGGGCGGGTTGGAGACCTGGTCTGAAATGGACCAGATGAAATTCAATCCAGACGAGGGCCAAGTCCCTCGCCTGGGAAAGAAAAATCCAAAGCGCGGCTCCAAAAGGTGGAGTAGCCGGCCAGGGGGCCGGATGGCAGGAAAGGGGTTAAAATGGGTCACGAAGGACGCAGTGGCCAAAAAAGCGGGTGTCCTGGAGTGTCGGGCGTAAGACCTGGGAGGGGATCGTCCCGCTCTGCCCGGCGCTGATGGAGACCTCGGTTGCGTCCACTTCTGGGGACCGCCCTTTGGAACAGAAGCACGGATTGGGTCGAGTCCAGAGGGCAGCCAGAAACCTGGTCCAAGGGAAGTTTTAAAAACCTGGGCATGTTTAGTGCAGAGAAAAGAAGCCCAAGGCAGGGACCCACGACCGGTCTTGACATAAGGGGCTGTGATCCGTTGTTTTCGACGTCCGCTGGAGGTGGGACAAGAAGCAATCGGCTTAATCCGCAGCCAGAGAGATGTTGGTTGGATATTAGGAAAAATCTTTGAACTCCTAAGGGAAGGAAAGTTGTGGACTCCCCATCAGTGGAGGTTTTAAGAACAGGTTGGCCAGACCCCTGTCAGTGCTGGTCTGGCGTGAGTGCAGGGGACTGGATTAGATGACCCCTCGAGGTCCCTTCCGGCCTGACATTTTTATGGTCCTCATGTAAACAGACTCCAGGCCCACACCAGAAGCAGACGCATCCCAGTTCCGGGAGAGGGGTCCCTGTATAAGCAGACTCCATACACCACCCCAGAGGCGGTCGCATCTCAGCGCCGGGCAAGGGGTCCCTGTCTAAACTTTATTGTTGTGCCTGTCTCTTGCAGGTCTGTCTCTCGTGGTGGGGTTAGTTCTCTACATCTCCAGTATCAACGACGAAGTGATGAATCGACCCAGCGGGTCGGAGCAGTATTTCCACTATCGCTACGGCTGGTCCTTCGCCTTCGCAGCCTCCTCCTTCCTCCTCAAAGAGGTTTGGACCTATCCCCACCCCACCGAACCCCTCCGCCCCCGGGCCCTGGAGATTCCTGGCTGGCTTTGTGCTGCCCCCCCCCCCATGGTAGAACTTGGAACCCCTTTTCCCTAATTCTGCAGGCTGAACTAATGGACAATCACCCTCTGCTGGCACAGTACGGTGGCTGTGACACACGGAGGGGGGCAGTTCTAAGCTATCCAGCAGTGGTGAGAACTGTTGGGGAAGCCTAGAAAGTCTCTGACCTCAACTTACAAACTGTGGAGTCCTTAAAATAGATGAGGTCGATGGGCCCAGTTGGGAGGGGAGTGGACCAGAGGGGAGAGAGGTCTAGTGGTTAGAGCTGGGAGCCAGGATTCCTGGGTTCTATGCCCAGCTCTGGGAGTAGAGTGGGCTGTTGTGGTTAGAGGAGGGGGGCTGGGAGCCAGGACTCCTGGGTTCTATCCCTGGCCCAGGCAGGGGGAGTGGGATCTAGTGGATTGTGGGGACAGGGGAGAGCCAGGTCTCCTGGGTTCCATCCCCAGCCTTAGGAGGGGAGCAGGGTTCTGGGGTCCCATTCCCTGCCCTTCCACTCACTCTCCTCCCCCTGGCCCCGCAGGGCGCCGGCGTGATGTCCGTGTACCTGTTCACCAAGCGCTACGCGGAGGAGGAGATGTACCGCCCCCACCCGGCCTTCTACCGCCCCCGCCTGAGCGACTGCTCCGACTACTCGGGCCAGTTCCTGCACCCGGAGGTGTGGCACCGCGGGCGCAGCCCCTCCGACATCTCCAGCGACGTCTCCATCCAGATGACCCAGAATTACCCCCCCGCTATCAAGTACCCCGAGCATATGCACATATCCACCTCCCCCTGCTAGGCCAGCCCCCCCCCCGACCGTCTCCCACTGGGGCCTGCCAGCCGCCCACCACCCCAGAGACTGCACGGAGGGGGGCCCACCCGTGGATCACAGACTGGGTGCAATTGGACTGAAACCTCTCCTTGTCCTCCCCCTGCACTGCCCCTGGAGGCCTCCCCCATTGGGCCATTTGGGCCGGATTCGTGACAGGAAGTCACCCTGTCGGCCATTTTGGTAGTTGTGGGAACTTGGCAGGATTCCTGACAGGAAGTCACCCCGTCGGCCATTTTGGTGGCCAGGGGAAGGTGGTGGGATTCCCAGGAGGAAGTCACCCTGTTGGCCATTTTGGTCACTGCAGGATTCCCAACAGGAAGTCACCTTGTCGGCCATTTTGGTAGCCATGGGAACTTGGCAGGTTTGCCGACAGGAAGTCACCTGTTAGCCATTTTGGCTGTCATGTGCAGGTGGCAGGATTCCCAACAGGAAGCCACCTGTCAGCCATTTTGTTTGTCATTGGGTCAGCCCCAGATACTTTTTTTGTCCCCACAAGAGCCAATTCCTAATGGGAAGTCACCCCTCCACCGTTTGTCCCTGCTCCAGTCCCTTCCTCCCAGATCCTGACAGGAAGTGGCTCTTCTGCCATCTTTTTTCCCCCCATAATGGCCAATCCTGGTTAGGAAGCTGCCCATCGTCCATTCTGGTTGTCATTGCACCAGCTCCCCTGAGTATGGATCCTGAGAAGAAATGGCTCCTAACGCCATTTTCCTCCATTCCAGAGTGACCAACTCTGACAGGAAGTCATTTATCAGCCATTTTCCTTGTTGCCATGCCAGCCCCTTCCCCCTGCAGATCCTGAAAGGAAATGGCTCCTCTGCCATCTTTGCTGCCCCACAATGGCCAACCCTGACAGGAAGTCGCTCGTCGGCCATTTTCCACGTGGCTGCACGGGTCACCTCCCCCACCCCCAGATCCTGAGAGGAAATGGCTCCTCCGCCATCTTTGTCGGTTTCCAAATGAACCAAACTGGGGAACCGCGGCAGGAAGTGGAGACACGGGGAAGGGCCCCAGGCCACGTTCTTCCTTCGGAAGCCACCCAACCCGGAGACATGAATCAAGGGGAGCTGGAAATAGAGACACCAAGGTCCGGCTAGAGCAACCGCGGCGTCTGGCTGCCAACACCTCAGCCTCAGAGACCCGCTGCCACCTCAACTGCCAGATCGGGGCCCCCTCTCTGTCTTCCCTCTGCCAAATAACGCTGGAAGAAACCCTTTTCCTGGCCCAGGAATGGCCATTGTTAACCCAGCTGCCCCCAGGCTCTGTTTTGCTCTTTCCTTTCTTTCTATTTCCTTTCTTCTTCCATTCTTCCTGTCTCGCCACCTGTTCTCTTTTCCATTTCCCGGCTCTCTCCTTCCTCCTCTCTCTGCACTCTTTCCTGTCTTCCTTTTTTCTTTCGATTCCCATTTGCAAGTTATTCTTTGATTCCTTCCTCTCTCTGCTCTGTTCCATCCATTCCTTCTTTCGTTCATTTCTTTTCTTTATATGTCCATTTCCAGGTTCCTTTCCCCTCCCCCTTGTTTCCCTCTTCCATTCTCTCCCCTCTTTTGTTCTTTCTTTCTTTGTTCCCTTCTCTTTTAGCCACCTCCGCATGCCAGGGTGGATCTCGGGCTGCGTTTCTTTTGCCGTGGTGACTATGTTTGTGTCTGTCGAGGGGAAGGTGTCTCCATCCATGCAGAAACCGGGAAGGAGCAAATGTAGCTGGAGGAGGAGAAAGATGCCATGGGAGAGGAGGAGGAAAGGAAAATAGGGAAAGGGGAAAATGAAGGGAAGGTGGAGAGAAGAGAAACGAGGCTGAGGGGGGTGATGGAGGAAAGAAAAGGGGTAGGTTATGGGTACCAGGGCCCCAGGGATGGATCAGTGCCTGGAATTGGCATCACAGCTGAGTTTGGGCACCTTCTGCTGGCTGGGTCCTTCCAGGACCTAGAACTCTTGCTGTGGACTTGGTTGGTACTGTTCCGTCCCGGTCCCGTGGGGGTATTTTTGTGGGCTCCTCGGACAAGGTCATCTGTACCTGGCTCTGCGAGCTTCCCCACAGCAGTGCCCCCAGCTGGGGAGACTCCAGTGCTGCGAGCTTCCCCAGGGCAGTGCCTTCCAGCCAGGGAGCTAAAGGAGAATCCACCCTCCTCATCTCTTGCGGTGATGTTGGGACTAGGACATACAGAGGAGCTGTTCTCACGGCATCCAACAGAGGGCAGTACTTGATGGGTGGGACCCAGCTCTGGGAGGGGAGTGGGGACTAGTGGTTAGAACAGGGGGCTTGGGAGCCAGGACTCCTGGGTTCTACATGCAGTTCAGGCTGGGGAATGAGGTCCAGGGGATAGATTGGGGGTGGGGGAGGAGTTTGCATGCTGTCAGGGAGTGGGAGATGCTATCATTCCCCCCCCCCCCCCCGACCATTTAAAGGGCCAGAAATCTCCTTTCTCCACATTTAGAAATCCCACCTCCTGCTCTTGAATGATCCTGGGGGATTAGGGGACCCCTCAGCACTTAGACCTGGCGAAGTGGGGGTCGAGGAGGAAGGTCATGTCACCCCCACCCGTGAGAGCTGGTGGCAAAGAAAGGGTTAAAAATATAGCACCAGAAATGGCCCCTCAGCACAGGGGATGGTGGGGGTGATAAAAGCAATGGGGGATCCTGGCTGTGCAGGAGTTAACATATAGGGAAGCAGATGAGGGGGGAGGAATTCCCCACAGGTGCAGTGACCTCTTGGCAGGAAGGGGGGCAGTTTTTGGCTGGCAACTGACTGGGAAGTGGGGGGGAAGGAGGTAGGATGAGGGGGGATGTACATACACTAGTAACCAAGGAGGGACCCCTTTTTATTGTCATATATTCTTCTCCCCCCTGTGCCGGGGGGGACCGGGGCCAAACCCCCTTTATTTACTCTGTACCATATGTACATAGGACTGAGAGACTGCAATAAACTTTATTTCAAACACCCCCTGTCTGGCTGTCGGGCTGTTCCCCCGTCCATCTATGCACCCCCCCCCAATCCATGCACCCCACCCGCATCTCCATCCATCCATCCCCTCCATCCATCTCCCTCTCTCCAGCCATGCACCCCCCATCTCCCTCCCTCCTGCCATACATCCCCCACCTCCCTCCATCCAGCCACCCATGCACCCCATCTCTCTCCCTCCATCCATCCCCTCCCTACATCTCCCTCTCCACCCATGCACCCCCCAATCTCCCACCCTCCATCCATGCACCCCACCCACATCTCCATCCAGCCACCCATGCACCCCATCTCTCTCCCTCCATCCATCCCCTCCCTACATCTCCCTCTCCACCCATGCACCCCCCAATCTCCCACCCTCCATCCATGCACCCCACCCACATCTCCATCCATCCACCCATGCACCCCATCTCTCTCCCTCCATTCATCCCCTCCCTACATCTCCCTCTCCACCCATGCACCCCCCAATCTCCCACCCTCCATCCATGCACCCCACCCACATCTCCATCCATCCACGCATGCACCCCATCTCTCTCCATCCATCCATCCCCTCCCTACATGTCCCTCCCCACATCCCCTCCCTTGATCCACCCCCACCCATCCCCCTCCATCCATCTACCCCCCACCCACCCACTCCCTCCATTGATCCACCCCCACCTACCCATCCCCCTTCCTCCCTCCCTCCATTCCCTTACCCCTCCCTCTATCCATTCACCCCCAAACCCACCTAGCCATCCACTCCCATACCCCTCCCTCCCTCCCTCCCTCCACCCCCCACACCCATTAGGCCGGCCTGCCTCTATCCTGTGCGACAGCAGCAAGGAACCCAGGAATCCTGGCTCCCACCCCGCCCCTAGTCATGCTGGAGACTAGGACTCCTGGGTTCTCTCTCTGGCTGTGGGAGGGGAGTGGGGTTTAGGGGTTAGACGTGTGGGGAGAGGGCAGGGTAGGAGCCAGCATGCCTGCGCTCTATCATGGGTTGTGGGGGCTAGTGGTTAGAGCGGGGGGGGGAGCCAAGATGCCTGGTGCCCCCCCCCCGGCCCTGCCCCTCTCTCTGTGCCCGGCTGGGGGAGGGGAGCGAAGGCGCTGGCAGATGGCAGGGTGCCAGCGGGCGGAGGCTGGCGATGCCTCAGCAGCCTGGCCGCCGACCAGCGCGGCAGGGGTTAACGGTCGCCATGGTGACCTGCCAGGCTCTGGTACCTCGAGCTGCAGCGCCCGCAGAGAACCCGGCTATTGCTGGGGGTCGGGGGGGGGGGGTGTTTCTGAGCCCCATGGAGTCCCATGAGGGCCAATCAGCGTAAAGGGGTAGCGGGGTTTGGGGTCCTGGGTGGGGGCTGGAGGGAAGGAGTGGGGGGGGGGGAGAAGGTTTGGGGGAAGATCCGGCTGTATGACAGAGGGGGAGGGGCCCAGCTGTGGGGAAGCAGGTATCCTGGGGGAAGGGGGGGCTGGGGAGCGGGACGGGGGTATGGAAGATGGGGCGTCCCCTGGCGGCGGGGGTTACATTGGAGGGGGTCCGGTGCTTGCTGGAGAACAGGACCCCAGCCGCTCGGCTTCCCGCTCCGGGTGTTGTGACTGCTGGGGTTTGGCCTGTCTCCCCCCTGGATGAGGAACAACCCTGCACCCCAGGACTGCGGAGAGGGACGGCCTGAAGCACTCAAATCCGGCCCAGCCGGGTACCTGGGGTCCTGTGCATGAGGCCCTGAACTGAGTCCAGCCCACCCCTTTGACACGTGGCCCACCCCACTTTGGGGCCTAGCATTAGATTTGCTGGGCCCCACAAAGCCAGAGGGTTTGTGGGGCTCAGGTTACCGGCCTCCCGGCCTGGAGCTGAAGGCCTTGGGCTCCTCCCCCGGGGGCGGCGTTGTCGTCGTTGTCAGAAGGGGGTCGCGGCGCGAGGCAGTGTCAGGACCCCCCCGCTCTAGAGCGCCACGGGGTTGGGAGCTCTTGCTCTAGAACCCGGTTGCGATGGGATCTTGCACGCGAGAGCCTTGGGGATTGTGACCGCCGGGGTCTAGAGCGACGTGGGGTTGGTGTCGCTCGGAATCCCAGCCCCACGGGATTAGACGGACCCCCCCCAAGAGTCTCACTCCCCCCTCGGCCGAGACGCCGGATGCGTTGGGTCGAAACCATCCCAGACAGGTGGCTCCGGCCTCCGTTTGAAAACCTCCAACGAAGGAGCTTCCACGGCCTCCCGCGGCCTCCGTTCCACGGTCCTGTCCTCACGGGCAGGACGTTTGTCCTGAGATTTAATCTAAATCTGCCGTTTGAACCCCCTGCCCCTCGTCTTGCCCTCTGGCAAGAGAGTGCAACGTTTCTCCATCTTTACCGGCCGCCTTTGAAGACCGCGTCATGTCCCCCCTCAGTCGCCGCTGTCCCAAACTAAACACACCCGGGTCCTTCAGCCTTTGCTCACAGGACTGCGGTCCTGCCTCTCTGGATCATCTCCGTCGCTCGCCTCTGGATCCTTTGTCCAGTGTCTCCCCGTCCTTTCTACTGGACACGGCCGAGCGGAGCGGGACTCCCGCCTCCCGGGCCTGGCTCGCTGCACCGCTGTCCACGCAGCCTACGATTGCATTTGCCTGTGTGTTGGTTTTTTGCAATGGCGTCGCGTTGCTGACTCATGCTGAGGTTGCGATCCACCACAACTCCCCGATCCGTCTCAGCCGTGCTGCTGCCAAGTCGGGGGGGGGGGGTCCCCATTTTATAGGGACTCTCCCGATTTTTGGGGTCTTTTTCTTATATAGGCTCCCATAACCACCTACCCCATCCCGATTTTTCACGTTTGCTGGCTAGTCACCCTGCTGCCAAACCAGCGATCCCCCATGCTGGACTGTTGCATTTGGCTTGTCTTCCCGAAGTGTAGCACCTGACATTAGTCTTCGTTGTGGTTTGTGTTGTCTAGAGCAGCGATCCACAAAGTTTTCTTGGCTGCGGCCCCCTTCCGCGGTGCGGCGTCCGCTCGCGGCCCCCCCGGGGTATGTCCCCCCGAAATGCCGGCGAACAGAAAGCTGCGGCGGCATTTCGGTGGTACAAAATGAGACCACTGCCGAGTTCGACGGGCTTCCCGGCGCGTCCGGGGGTCTCGCGCACCCCCGGGGGTGGTCTCGCGCACCCCACTTTGAAGCCCACTGCTCTAGAGCGCCGGGGTGTCGGGAATCCATTGTTCCAGAGGGCGGCGGGAGTTGGATTTCTTCCTCTAGAGCGCCCCAGGATGGGAATCTATTCTAGGGTGCCTCCGGATGGGGGTATCTTGCTCTGGCGTGCTGCGGTATTGGAGCGATCGTTCTAGAACCTAGAGCGGGGTGGCCAACCTGGGGCTCCGGACCCCCATGCGGCTCTTCGGCGGTTAAGATGCGGCTCCTTGTAGAGGCACCGACCCTGGGGCGGGCGCTACAGGCGCCACCTTTCCAATATTCTGGGGGGTGCTCACTGCTCGCCCCTGGCTCTGCCACAGGCCCTGCCCCCAACGCCACCCCTTCCCGCCCCCCTCCCCTGAGCCTGCTCTGCTCTCGCGCCTCCCCCTCAGAGCCTCCTGCACGCCGTGAAACAGCTGATCGGGGGATGTGGGGAGAGAGCAGGAGGCGCTGATCGGCGGGGCTGCCAGCGCTGGGAGGGGGGAGGGGGATTTGTTGGGGGCTGCTGAAGTATCACTGTGGCTCTTTGGCACCGGACATCGGTAAATTCTGGCTCCTTCCCTGGCTCAGGGTGGCCACCCCTGCTCTAGAGCATCACCGGATCTCGCTCTTGAGCACGGCAGTATTGGGATCTGTTGTTCCAGAGCGCCGCCGGATCGGGGTATATTGCTCTAGAGCGCTGCAGGATTGTGATGTTTTGCTCCAGGGTGCCACAGGGTTGGGATCTATTGCTCTGGAGTGCCGAGGTATTGGGATGTATTGTTCCAGAGTGTGGCAGCGGTGGGATCTATTGTTCTAGAGTGTGGCAGCGGTGGGATCTATTGTTCTGGAGCGCCGAGGTATTGGGATGTATTGTTCCAGAGTGTGGCAGCGGTGGGATCTATTGTTCTAGAGTGTGGCAGCGGTGGGATCTATTGTTCTGGAGCGCCGAGGTATTGCGATGTATTGTTCTAGAGTGTGGCAGCGGTGGGATCTATTGTTCTAGAGTGCTTCCGGATGGGGTATCTCACTCTAGAGCAGCGGTTCTCAAACTTGTGAGAACCACAACCCTTTTTTTACTTGCGGCTTCTCAGCGCGACCCTTGTTTGTCCGCCGAAAAGCCGCCGGATTCATTATTTTCACATTTCGTGACTTTTCAAAGGACGTTCCGATCGCTCCCGACTCTCTGCCGAAGTGATGGCTTCCGCTTTCGCAAGCGCTTCGGCGGAGAATCGGGAGAGTGGGTATGTCCACCGAAAAGCCGCCGAATTTGGAAATAATCAATTCGGCAGCTTCACGGCGGCCACAGGGGCTCGCAACCCCTCGGGAATCACTCGGTGACCCCCCGAGGGGTCGCGACCCCCACTTTGAGAACCGCTGCTCTAGAGCGCTGCGGGATTGGGATATCTTGCTCCAGGATCGATTGTTCTAGAGCGCCGGGTCAGTGGGAGGTATCGCTCTAGAGCACTGCAGGATCGGGTATCTCGCTCTAGAGCACTGCAGGATCGGGTATCTCGCTCTAGAGCGCTGCGGGATTGGGATATCAGCATTAGGACTTACGGGACTCGAGGCCCGTTGCTGTATTTGCCGGCCTCACTCCAGAACTCTGGGGTTTGCTAGCACCATGCTCTAGAATGCAGGATTTTTTTAAGGGGGGGGGGAGAGGCCCCACAGTCTGTCACGCAGCGGCGGGCGAGGGGGCGGGGCCCTCAAAGTGCAGCACAGCACACAGCCGGCTCCGAGCATTCCCGTTGGCATGGCGACCGGAGCTGGAGGCGGGGGGGGGGGGGGGAGACGGGGGGGGGAAGGGGAGGCAGCGGGTGCTGCGGCACAGCGTATGACATCCCCGGCCCCGCACAGCCGCACGCCGCCGCACGTCCCCAGTGCATGTGAAGCACACGCGTGGCGCACAGGCCCGACACGGCGCACACGCCTTGCACATGCACACAAGGGAGACCAATCTTGCAAATTCATGCGACGCACATGGAACGTGCACTTTATTCAGGTGTCTGGCACACAGGATGCACCCACGGGACACAAACACGGTGCATGCACAGACGCACACGCACAAGACACAAACACGGTGCATGCACAGACAACACACACCCACGAGACACAAACACGGTGCATGCACAGACAACACACACGCACGGGACACAAACACGGGACACAAACACGGTGCATGCACAGACGCACACGCACGAGACACAAACACGGTGCATGCACAGACAACACACACCCACGAGACACAAACACGGTGCATGCACAGACAACACACACCCACGAGACACAAACACGGTGCATGCACAGACAACACACACGCACGGGACACAAACACGGGACACAAACACGGTGCATGCACAGACGCACACGCACGAGACACAAACACAGTGCATGCACAGACAACACACACCCACGAGACACAAACACGGTGCATGCACAGACAACACACACGCACGGGACACAAACACGGGACACAAACACGGTGCATGCACAGACGCACACGCACGAGACACAAACACAGTGCATGCACAGACAACACACACCCACGAGACACAAACGCGGTGCATGCACAGACAACACACACCCACGAGACACAAACACGGTGCATGCACAGACAACACACACGCATGGGACACAAACACGGTGCATGCACAGACAACACACACGCACGAGACACAAACACGGTGCATGCACAGACGACGCACATGCACGAGACACAAACACGGTGCATGCACAGACAACACACACGCACGAGACACAAACACAGTGCATGCACAGACGATGCACACGCACGAGACACAAACACGGTGCATGCACAGACGATGCACACACACGAGACACAAACACGGTGCATGCACAGACGACGCACACGCACGAGACACAAACACGGTGCATGCCCACATGATGCACATGCAAGAGACACAAACACGGTGCATGCACAGACAACACACACGCACGAGACACAAACACAGTGCATGCACAGACGATGCACACGCATGAGACACAAACACGGTGCATGCACAGACGATGCACACACACGAGACACAAACACGGTGCATGCACAGACCACACACACACACGAGACACAAACACGGTGCATGCACAGACGACGCACACGCACGAGACACAAACACGGTGCATGCACAGACGATGCACATGCAAGAGACACAAACACGGTGCATGTCCACACGATGCACATGCAAGAGACACAAACACGGTGCATGCACAGACAACACACACGCACGAGACACAAACACAGTGCATGCACAGACGATGCACACACACGAGACACAAACACGGTGCATGCACAGACCACACACACACACGAGACACAAACACGGTGCATGCACAGACCACACACACACACGAGACACAAACACGGTGCATGCACAGACGACGCACACGCACGAGACACAAACACGGTGCATGCACAGACGATGCACATGCAAGAGACACAAACAACACGCATGACACGCACATGAACACACACCGTTCACAATTCACACCTCCCTAGTGCGTAAGGCCGGCAGGGCCCCCTATGATCACCCGGTCCTGTAATTCCCCTTGGAACTAGCCCAGGGCTTCTCCGTGTGACTTAAACCTCCCCACGGCCGGAGAATCCCCCAGGCCCGCGGGGTGACTTGTTCCCCTCCCCGTTCAAAACCGACCCCTTCTTTCCAGTCTGGCTTCGTCCAGCTTCAGTGTCCAGCCACCAGAGCCACGGTCCCTCTGGGTGCACACGGCTGTTCCCCCCCCCCCCCCCGCAGTGGGGCGGATCCCCTCGGATCACACTACAGGCGTGAGAGACGTGCGAGAGACAGGCGTGCGAGAGACAGGCAAGAGACAGGCGTGCGAGAGACAGGCGTGCGAGATACAGGCAAGAGACAGGCGTGTGAGAGACAGGCGTGCGAGAGACAGGCGTGAGAGACGTGCAAGAGACAGGCGTGCGAGAGACAGGCGTGCGAGAGACAGGCGTGCGAGAGACAGGCCCGGGGCAGGCCGGGAAGGCGTGCGTTGGCCACACGCCCGAGCCACACCCAGTGCACACCGTGCACACGTGCACAGCACACGCCAAGGGCTGGGGGAGCACAGTTCACACGGCTCGCACCCGGAGGCCAGCAGGAAAGACCTATTCACCCCCCCGGCCCCCCCTTCTCCCTGTGCCCCTCCCCTCCTTCAACCCATGTCCCCTCCCCCATCCCACCTCCCTTCCCCCTCCCCTCTCCTTCACCCCATCTCCCCTCCCCTCCCCCAGGACCCTTTCCCTTCTGCACCTGCATCCCCTCCTACCTCCCTTCCCCATGGCCCCTCCCCATATTCCCTCCCCCTCTCCTCCTGCATCCCCTCCCCCTCCCCCTTTTCTTCCCTTTCTAAACCTCATCCCACTTCCCTTCCCCCTCCCTTCCGTGTCCCCTCCTCTCCTGCACCCCCTCCTCCACCCCCCCTCCTCTCCTCCCTCTCCCTTCCCCCTCCCTTCTGTCCCCTCCCCTCTGTGCCCCACTCCTCTCCTGCACCCCCACTCCTCTCCTCCCTCTCCCTTCCCCCTCCCTTCTGTCCCCTCCCCTCTGTGCCCCCACTCCTCTCCTGCACCCCCACTCCTCTCCTCCCTCTCCCTTCCCCCTCCCTTCTGTCCCCTCCCCTCTGCACCCCCACTCCTCCCCTCCCTCTCCCTTCCCCCTCCCTTCTGTCCCCTCCCCTCTGTGCCCCACTCCTCTCCTGCACCCCCACTCCTCTCCTCCCTCTCCCTTCCCCCTCCCTTCTGTCCCCTCCCCTTTGCCCCAACTCCTCTCCTGCACCCCCACTCCTCTCCTCCCTCTCCCTTCCCCCTCCCTTCTGTCCCCTCCCCTTTGCCCCCACTCCTCTCCTGCACCCCCACTCCTCTCCTCCCTCTCCCTTCCCCCTCCCTTCTGTCCCCTCCCCTCTGTGCCCCCACTCCTCTCCTGCACCCCCACTCCTCTCCTCCCTCTCCCTTCCCCCTCCCTTCTGTCCCCTCCCCTCTGTGCCCCCACTCCTCTCCTGCACCCCCACTCCTCTCCTCCCTCTCGCTTCCCCCTCTCTTCCGTGTCCCCTCCCCTCTGTGCCCCCACTCCTCTCCTGCACCCCCACTCCTCTCCTCCCTCTCCCTTCCCCCTCCCTTCTGTCCCCTCCCCTCTGTGCCCCCACTCCTCTCCTGCACCCCCACTCCTCTCCTCCCTCTCCCTTCCCCCTCCCTTCTGTCCCCTCCCCTCTGTGCCCCCACTCCTCTCCTGCACCCCCACTCCTCTCCTCCCTCTCCCTTCCCCCTCCCTTCTGTCCCCTCCCCTCTGTGCCCCCACTCCTCTCCTGCACCCCCACTCCTCTCCTCCCTCTCGCTTCCCCCTCTCTTCCGTGTCCCCTCCCCTCTGTGCCCCCACTCCTCTCCTGCACCCCCACTCCTCTCCTCCCTCTCCCTTCCCCCTCCCTTCTGTCCCCTCCCCTCTGTGCCCCCACTCCTCTCCTGCACCCCCACTCCTCTCCTCCCTCTCCCTTCCCCCTCCCTTCTGTCCCCTCCCCTCTGTGCCCCCACTCCTCTCCTGCACCCCCACTCCTCTCCTCCCTCTCCCTTCCCCCTCCCTTCTGTCCCCTCCCCTCTGTGCCCCCACTCCTCTCCTGCACCCCCACTCCTCTCCTCCCTCTCCCTTATGTCCCCTCTCCTCTGCCCCCACTCCTCTCCTGCACCCCCACTCCTCTCCTCCCTCTCCCTTCCCCCTCTCTTCCGTGTCCCCACCCCTCTGTGCCCCCACTCCTCTCCTGCACCCCCACTCCTCTCCTCCCTCTCCCTTATGCCTCCCCTCTGTGCCCCCACTCCTCTCCTGCACCCCCACTCCTCTCCTCCCTCTCCCTTCCCCCTCCCTTCTGTCCCCTCCCCTCTGCACCCCCACTTCTCTCCTGCATCCCCACTCCTCTCCTCCCTCTCCCTTCCCCCTCTCTTCCGTGTCCCCTCCCCTCTGTGCCCCCACTCCTCTCCTGCACCCCCACTCCTCTCCTCCCTCTCCCTTCCCCCTCCCTTCTGTCCCCTCCCCTCTGTGCCCCCACTCCTCTCCTGCACCCCCTCCTGCACCCCCACTCCTCTCCTCCCTATCCCTTCCCCCTCCCTTCCGTGTCCCCTCCCCCCATAACCCCCATGTCCCTTTCCCCTCTCCTCCTGCACCCCACCCCATCTCCCTTCCCCCTCCCCTGCACCCCATTCGCCCTCCCCCTCCCTTCGGTGTCCCCTCCCCCAGCACCCCCCCTCCCCTCCTGAACCCCCCCTCCCCTCTCCTCCCCTCTCCCCCCCCCCCCCCCGGCTCCTTCGCAGCCTCCGCCCGCGGTCCCTCCCGGTGCCATACGAGCTGCCGGGTGCGCGCCGGCTGCCGCGTCCCCCCCCCCCCCCCCCCGCCCCGAGCCGCTCTGCAGCGGGGCATGGACCGGGGCGCCCGCGCCCTGCGCCCCGCCGAGCTCGCCCCGCGCCCCGGAGCCCCCCGCGCCCCCTGACCGCTCCCGGGGCCGCCCCCCCCCCGCATCCGCACGGTAAGGAGCCCCCCACCCCCCGCGCGCCCTCGGCTTCTGCACCCCCCCGGCTGCCGGGCGGGGGGGGGGCTGCCTGGGACCCCAAAGAGTCGGGGGTCGGGCCAGCCCCTGCCCACGCGTGGAGACCCCTCTTGGGGGGCGGGAGCTGGGGGGCGAGAGGCTGAAATAAGCTCGTGCATGGATTCGGGGGGGGGGCAGGGTAAATGAGCCCCAAAGACACTTGATGGATGGATTTGGGGGTGTTTGGGGGGGCAGGGGAAATGAGGCCTTAAAATATTTGGGGGTGTATGGGGGGCAGGGGAAATGAGTCCCTAAGATGCTCGGTGGATGGATTTGGGGGTGTATGGGGGGCA
>JAVMKO010000043.1:2630307-2647020 GCA_032164245.1 Sternotherus odoratus | reverse complement strand
CATCCATCCATCCCATCCCTCATCCAATACACATCCGATACACATCCACTCATCCCCCAATACACATCCATCCATCCATCCAAAACACATCCAAATACACAGCCATCCATTTCCCCATACACATCCATCCCTCCATCCAATACACATCCATCCATTTTCTCATATACATCCATCCCTCCATCCAATACACATCCGAAACACATCCACCCATCCCCCATACACATCCATCCATCCAATACACATCTAAATACACATCCGATACACATCCACCCATCCCCATACACATCCATCCACCCAATACACATCCAATACACATCCATCCATCCAATACACATCCATCCACCCCACCATACACATCCATCCATCCCATCCCTCCATCCAATACACACCCAATACACATCCACCCATCCCCCATACACATCCATCCATCCAATACACATCTAAATACACATCCGATACACATCCACCCATCCCCATACACATCCATCCACCCAATACACATCCAATACACATCCATCCATCCAATACACATCCATCCACCCCACCATACACATCCATCCATCCCATCCCTCCATCCAATACACATCCGATACACATCCACTCATCCCCCAATACACATCCATCCATCCATCCAAAACACATCCAAATACACATCCATCCATTTCCCCATACACATCCATCCCTCCATCCAATACACATCCATCCATTTTCTCATACACATCCATCCCTCCATCCAATACACATCCGAAACACATCCACCCATCCCCCATACACATCCATCCATCCAATACACATCCAAATACACATCCATCCATCCAATACACATCCATCCATCCAATACACATCCATCCATCCATCCCTCCACCCAATACACACCCAATACACATCCACCCATCCCCCATACACATCCATCCATCCAATACACATCCATCCATTCCCCCCCCATACATATCCCGCCACCCAATACACATCCATCCATCCCCTCCCCATACACATCCATCCATCCCCCCATACACATCCATTCAATACACATCCATCCAATACACATCCATCCATCCCCCCCATACACACCCATCCAATACACATCCATCCAATACACATCCATCCATCCCCCCATACACACCCATCCAATACACATCCATCCATCCCCACACAACCCTGACTCTCTCCATCCCATACACATCCATCCATCCAATACAGATCCCTCCATCCACCCAGATTATTCACACTTCCTGACTCCCCATCCCCTTCTCTTCCCCTCCCCCCCATTTATACGTCCCCTCTTTCTCCCCGTTCACTCAATTCCTTCCTTTCTCCCTTCCCAGAAGCCAACTGCTCCTACTTCAAATTCTTCAGCACGGGGCAGAACGCCCGCATTTTCCAGAGAACGACAAAAAAAGGTCAGGACTCCCCTGGATCACACCCACGGGCCCATCTACCCCGGTATCCTGCCTCCTCCCCTCACCAGATCACACCCATGGGCCCATCTACCCCGGTATCCCGCCTCCTCCCTGCCCCAGATCACACCCATGGGCCCATCTACCCCGGTATCCTGCCTCCCCCCGCCCCAGATAAAACCCACGGGCCCATCTACCCCGGTATCCAGCCTCCCTCTGCCCCAGATCACACCCACGGGCCCATCTACCCCGGTATCCTGCCTCCTCCCTTCCCCAGATCACACCCACGGGCCCATCTACCCCGGTATCCTGCCTCCCCCCGCCCCAGATAAAACCCACGGGCCCATCTACCCCGGTATCCAGCCTCCCTCTGCCCCAGATCACACCCACGGGCCCATCTACCCCGGTATCCTGCCTCCTCCCTTCCCCAGATCACACCCACGGGCCCATCTACCCCGGTATCCTGCCTCCCCCTGCCCCAGATCACACCCACGAGCCCATCTACCCCGGTATCCCGCCTCCCCCCGCCCCAGATCACACCCACAGGCCCATCTACCCCGGTATCCTGCCTCCTCCCTTCCCAAGATCACACCCACGGGCCCATCTACCCCGGTATCCTGCCTCCCCCTCCCAAGATCACACCCACGGGCCCAACTACCTCGGTATCCCGCCTCCTCCCCCCGCCCCAGATCACACCCATGGGCCCATCTACCCCGGTATCCTGCCTCCCCCCGCCCTAGATCACACCCATGGGCCCATCTACCCCGGTATCCTGCCTCCCCCCACCCCAGATCACACCCATGGGCCCATCTACCCCGGTATCCTGCCTCCTCCCCCCTCCCAAGATCACACCCACGGGCCCAACTACCCTGGTGTCCCGCCTCCTCCCCTCCCCAGATAACACCCACGGGCCCATCTACCCTGGTATCCTGCCTCCCCCCGCCCCAGATCACACCCACGGGCCCATCTACCCCTGTATCCCGCCTCCCCCTCCCCAGATCACACCCACGGGCCCATCTACCCCGGTATCCTGCCTCCTCCCCTCCCCAGATCACACCCATTGGCCCATCTACCCCTGTATCCCGCCTCCCCCTCCCCAGATCACACCCACGGGCCCATCTAGCCCAGGTCTCGCGGGGTGTCCTGTAGGCTGGCTGGGGGGGTAACTCGCTGTCTCCCCCCAGAGCTGAACATCACGGCGGCTGTGATCTCCCTCCTGAGCATCACCCTCATGGTGCTCGGTGCTCTGTGCATCGCCATGGCGCTGAGCAAGGGGGTGGACTTTCTGCTCAAACCCGCCTCCTGCTTCTTCATCATCTCCGGTAGGTACCCCCCCCGCCTCCTGGCCCCGCCCCTGGCCCCGCCCCCGCCCCTCACCTAGTGGCCCCGCCCCCACTTCCTGGCCCCGCCCCTCACCTCGTGGCCCCGCCCCTCACCTCCTGCCCCCGCCTCCCTCACTCCCTGTCAAACCCCCTCCCCCCGCCCCCCACCTCCGCCCCCTTCCCCCCGCCTTCCTCCCACCCTGTCAAACCCCCTGCCCCCTTCCGCCTGCCTCCTGGACCCGCCCCCTTCCCCGCCCCCCCGCCTCTGGCCCCACCCCTCACCTCCTGCCCCCGCCCCCTTCCCCCCGCCTCCCTCACTCCCTGTTGAGCCCCTGCCCCTGCCCCCACCTCCTCCCCCATCCCCCACCTCCTGCCCCCGCCCCTTCCCCCCGCCTCCCTCACTCCCTGTCGAGCCCCCTGCCCCCGTCTCCTGCCCCCGCCCCCTTCCCCCCGCCTCCCTCACTCCCTGTCGAGCCCCCTGCCCCCGCCTCCTGCCCCCTCCTCTTGCCTCCTGCCCCTGCCCCCTTCACTCCCTGTCGAGCCCCCTGCTTCTTCATCATCTCTGGTAGGTACGCCCCCCCCCCCACGCTGAGTCCCTTGCCCCCACCCCCTGCCCCTGCTGAGCCCCCTCTCCTCCGCCCCCTACCCCCGCCTGCCCCGCCCCTGCTGAGCCCCCTCCCCCCGCCAAGCCCCCTTCCCCTTCCCTTGGCTTCCCCGCCCCCCCGCTGAGCCCCTTACCCTCCCCACCGAGACCCCTACCCCCTTCCCCCGTCCCCTCCTTCCCTGACCTCCGCTGAGCCCCGTACCCCCACCCCCTGTCCCCACCTCCCCCTCTGAGCCCCTTACCTCCGCCTCCTGCCCCCTTCCCCCACCACACCTGCCCCCTGCTGAACCCTCTGTCCCCACGTCCCCCGGCCCCCTACCGAGCCCCCTGTCCCAGCCTCCCCTGCTCCCTGCCTCCCCCACCCTCTGCCGAGCCCCCAGCTTCCCGCAGCCCAGCGCCCCCCCCCACTCAGCCCTCACCCCACCCCCCGGCGCCCGCCCTGCCCCCCCCCCCACAGCCCAGCGCCCCCCCTTCTAGCACCTCTCCCCCTCTCCCGGCAGGCATCCTGGTGCTGATCAGCCTGGAGGTTTTCCGCCACTCGGTGCGGTGGCTCGTGGCCAGTGACCGGAGCGTGCCGCTGGAGTACGAGTACTCGTGGTCCGTGGCCTGCGCCGTGGCCGCCGGCGCCGTGTTGATCTTCGGGGCGGCTGCTTCCTCCTCCTCTCCCTGCCGGACCTGCCCAAGAAGGCCTGTCCGTGCTGCACCCGGAGCCCCGCCACCAGCGCCGTCTAATGGACACGATCCGGGGGGGGGGGGGGGACGTGGGCCGGAGTCTGGGGGGGGGGGTCACAGGGAAACTCTTTATTTACGCCCCACCTGGGGGGGTTCCCTACCTTGGATCAGCCTCCCCCCCCCCCCCCAACCAATGAACCTCTGGGGATTTTGCTCTTGCGTGGGAAGGGGCCAGAACAGGAATATTACGGGGGCGGGGGGGTCAAATGAATAACCTCAGCAGGTCTGTATTTAATCCTGGGTTTTATAAATGGCTGTTTGTAGCGGCAGGGGGTGTCTTTCTGGTCTCAGTCCCCCCCCCCCCCCCCCGCTCCGGGGTCAATCTGGAGTCGCTCCTAATTGCAGTGGGAGTGAAGCTGGGTTCTGATCTCAGCCCGCCGGGGGTCAATCCGGAGTCACTCCCAGTTGCAATGGGGGCAGGGCCGGGTTCTGATCTCAACCCCACTGGGGTCACACTGGAGTCACCCCCTCACCGCACTGGGGGCAGGGCCGGGTTCTGATCTCAGCTCCTGGCGACAATCCGGAGTCACCCCTGACTGCACTGGGGGTAGCAGGGCCGGGGTCTGATTTCAACTTCCCAGGGTGTCAATCCAGAGTCCCGATTTACTCTGTGTAAACGAGCTCAGAATTCAGACCGGGTTGGGAATTAAGAGCCGGCGGCTCTTGGTGCGAATGACAGGAAACTGAGCTAAATTGGGGGAGGGGGGGTGCGGAAAGGTTCAGGGTATTGGGGGCTCAGGGTTAGTTTGGGTTAGTTTGGGAGGCTCAGGGTGAGATGGTGGAGTTTTGGGCAAGGGGGAAGTTGGGGGAAGCTTTGGGAGGTCAGGGGGAGGGGGGGAAGTTTGGGGGGGAGGGGGAAAGTTTGGGAGGAGAGGGATGGTGGCAGAAGCTTTGGGAGGTCAGGGGGAGGGGGGAAGTTTGGGGGGGAGGGGGAAGGTTCAGGGGTGAGTGGGGAAAGTTTGGGAGGAGAGGGATGGTGGCGGAAGCTTTGGGAGGTCAGGGGGAGTGGGGTATGTTCGGGGGTTCAGGGGTGAGTGGGGGAAGTTTGGGGGGGAGCGGGACGCTGGGGGAAGCTCTGGGGGGTCGGGGGACTTGGGCGAGGAGGCCGCAGGTCGGGCAGGCCGGCCCCGGTGAGGACAGCGCGTCCCTGGGGCCCGGGACCGGGTTATTCTGGGCCAGGCCCCTTCTCCGGTTTACACCCTGTGCTGGGGACAGGGGGCTCGGCTGCCGCCCCAGATTCTCCTCAGCTGACAGCACGGCGCAGCCAGGCCCCCGCCCTGCCCCCCGCCGGGCACGGAACCCAGGAGTCCTGACTCCGGGGGGCGAGGGGGCAGAGGGGTTAGAGTGGGGAAGGGAGGGAGAGAGCGGGGCTGGGAGCCAGGACTCCTGGGTTCTCTCCTGGGCTCTGGGAAGGGCGTGGGGTCTAGTGTGTGTGTGTGTGTGGGGGGGGGGCTGGGTGCCAGGACTCCTGGGTTCTCTAAGGGGGGGTGTGCGCTGCGGGGCTGGGGGAGGGGCCCCTCCCGGCCATTGTGCTCCCAGCTGGGCTCTGCAACGGGGCCTGGCATGAGAATGAGAACAGGAGCATCTGGCTCTGTGCAGGCTGATCCCCCCCCCCCGCAATTCCTGCAGCCCCCCCCCCCCAGTGCTGTGTGCCCCCCTGGCACCCTCCCCCATCCCCACTGGACACACCCTGCAACCTCCCTGACCTGGGCAACCCCCTCACACCATGCGCCCCCTGCAACACTGCCCAGGGCATGGGGGCAGGGCAGGGTGTGTGTGTGTGTGTGTGGGTGTGTCCCATTAAATACACCCACAACTGCTTGCAGAGGGCTCCCCACTCCCAGGTGCACACACCGAGAATGTGTCAGGCTGTATAACTGCACAAAGACACACCCACACACCCACACCAGCCATAGTCCCCGTACAAACCTACACACGCATCTACACAAACACACACCGCAGCCATATATAACCCGCACACCACACAAACGTCTACACAACACACACCTATACACCCTCCTCCCATAACACCTCCCAGACATAACCCCCCTACAACTCTGCACACACATCTATACAAACATACCCCACAACCATATACACCCCCATCTACACACCACACAAACATCTACACAAAACAGCCATATACACCTTCCCACCCACATCTACACACACATAGCTATGTACACCTTCACCCCCCAGATGTATGTAAACACACAACACAGCAATATATACTCTCCCCCTCACAGGTCTACACAAACACATCACTGTCATAAACAACCCTCCCCCCCATAAACACACAACACAGCCATATATACCCTCCCCCAACAGATCTACACACACACAGCTACACAAACACACAACACAGCAATAAACACACCCACACCACACACACAATCCATCATACACAGACCTACCTAAACATACCCACAACACTGCCATAAACATACCACAAATACAAACCAGTACACACAGATTCATACAAATACACCCACCACCCCCTTACATAGGGATACACTCATACACAACACAGCCCTAACACCCCCCCCCCCCAATGTATACACAAACTAGCATGCAAAGGTCTGTGCAAACACACAAGAGAGCCATAAACATACCACACACAGAGATCTACACTACACACCAGCCACACAATACAGCCATAAACACACCCCACACATAGTTGTCTACAAACATACACACACGCCTGAAGTCCATGATACAGCCATAAACACCCAACAGCCACAGTCCAACACCCACAGATCTACACAAACATCACACATACATAAACACCCTCACCCCCGAGCCAGACCAGCATACACATGCACAAACCTAGACACAGAGCTACACACAAATGCAGATGAAAACACACAATACCACACACACACACACACACACACACACACACACACACACACACACACACACACACACACACACACTCCTCACCATCCCATGGCTGGCTATTTCCCCACTAAAACCCTTCCCTTAGCGCAGGGTTGACAATTCATTTCCATTTCGCTGAGCTCAGGAGGTTTCTGCCAACCCGCAAGGTGCCGCGGAGGGGCGGAAAGGAGAGAACGCAGCAGTGGAAGGACGGAGGAATAGAGGCCGTCAAGGACACAGGAGAGTCACCTGCTCTCTTCCCATCCGCGTGTACAGGGGGAGGGGAGGAATCTATCCATCCCCCACAGCCCTTCTATCTGATCTATCTACCTATCCCCTTCTATCTATCTAT
The DNA here is from genome assembly GCA_032164245.1 of Sternotherus odoratus. Taxonomy (NCBI): domain Eukaryota; kingdom Metazoa; phylum Chordata; order Testudines; family Kinosternidae; genus Sternotherus; species Sternotherus odoratus. The sequence continues at coordinate 2,639,733 of JAVMKO010000043.1, read as the reverse complement.
CTATCCCCCTTCACCCCTCTATCTATCTATCTATCCCCCTTCACCCCTCTATCTATCCCCATTCACCCCTCTATCTATCTATCCCCATCCACCCCTCTATCTATCTATCCCCCTTCACCCCTCTATCTATCTATCCCCCTTCACCCCTCTATCTATCCCCCTTCACCCCTCTATCTATCTATCCCCATCCACCCCTCTATCTATCTATCCCCCTCCACCCCCTCTATCTATCTATCCCCCTTCACCCCCTCTATCTATCTATCCCCATTCACCCCTCTATCTATCTATCCCCCTGCACCCCCTCTATCTATCTATCTATCCCCATCCACCCCTCTATCTATCTATCCCCATCCACCCCCTCTATCTATCCCCACCTCTATCTATCTATCTATCTATCTATCTATCTATCTATCTATCTATCTATCTATCTATCTATCTATCTATCCCCATCCACCCTCCCTCTCCCCATCCACCCCCTCTATCTATCTATCTCTATCCCTGTCCTGTTTATCCCTGTCCACCCCGTCTATTTATCTACCTCCGCCCGGATATCACCTCCCCACGACCCCTCCTCTGCCCCAGTATCACCCCCACACTGCCCCCCCTCCACCCCAATATCTGTAGCGGGGTGGTCACCCCCGTCCTGCCCAGAAGGGCTCAAACCAGCCCTGGGAGAGGCTGCAGCAGGGAAAGGGATGAAGAGCAGCCAGGGGGAGCTGAGTGGGTGGCTGACACAGCTGTGGCCAGTGCAGTCCGGGCCCAGCTGGCCATTATAAGAGGACAGGGGGGCCAGGAGCAAACAGTCTCCTCTGGTCTTTGGGGGGGTGGGGGGAGGACCTGGCTGCTGGGGTTAAGCTGGGTCCCGGGAGTGGAGCAGGGCTGGGGAAGGTTAGAGGAGCTGGGAGCTCCGGCCTGGAAACCCCCCAGGCTGTGGGCCTAGTATAGGGCCCAGTAGGTCCTGGGGTTCCAGGGGGCAGCCCGAGGGCAGGCGGGAGGCAGCCGGTCCAAACCCCCTTGCCGGTGATGAGTGGCAATGATACTGCGGTCCGCCCCAGTGACCGGGGGCTAGGTGGTGACTAGCAGTTGCCCTAGATTGAGGCAAGGTGGAGATCGCGAGTGGGGGTTCCCTGGGGAGGGGAGACCCAGAGATCTGTGGGGATGGATATTGCCGGGGGGCAGCACCCCAGGGAAACCACGCTCAGTATTTTTAAAACCAGTCTCATGATGACAGAGCAGGACTGATCATTTGGGTGGGGTGGGTGAGTGGGGTGGGGGGTTTGGGGTTAGGCAGTGATATAAAATCCCCCCTGGCCAGAGATTCACCTGTAAGGGGTTAAGAAGCTCAAATAATCTAGTGGGCACCTGACCAGAAGGACCAATGGGGAAGGACGATACTTTCAAATCTGGGGGGGCGGAGGGGGAAGACTTTGTTTGGGCTCTTTGTTGGTGGGCTCTCTCCCAGAGAGGGACCAGGGCAGAAACATTTCTCTCTTAACAGACAATCAGAAATAAGCATCTAGGATTACAAAACTAGTAAGTAAACCAAGGCAAGACGTTAGGTTATCTTTGGTTTTCACTTGTGAATTTTCCCTGCGCTAGAGGGAGGTGTCTTCCCGGGTTTTGTAACTTGGAAGTTAAACCTAGAGGAGAATTCTCTGTGTTTTAAATCTTTTCATTTCCCTGTGAAATGAGCTTCCCTCCTGATTTGACAGAGGTGATTCTTTTACTTCTTTTAAATCAAATTCTTCTTTTAAGAGACTGGCTGATTTTCAGTGTCCTAAAGACCCCGGGGTTTGGTCTGTGCTCCCCTGTACCAGTTGGTGAGGATATTACTCTCCAGTCTCCCCAGGAAAGGGGTGTAGGGCTTGGGGGGGGGGGATATTTGGGGGAGAATAGGAACTCCAAATGGTCCTTTCCCTGAATCTTTGTCTAAATCCCTTGGCGGTGGCAGTGACGCCGTCCAAGGACAAGGAGGAATTTGTACCTTGGGGATGTTTTTAACCTAAGCTGGTAGAAATAAGCTTAGCGGGTCTTTCACGCGGTTCCCCCCATCTGTACTCCAGAGTTCAGAGTGGGGAGGGCCCCCTGACAGGGGTGATTTGTGGGTTTTTGCAGCGCTCAGGGGCCGGCCAAGGGAGTTTGGCTGCCCAGTAGGTCGCCCGCCCAGGAGACGAAATTTCAGAGGCATTTAGAAGTTTGTTAAAATTTCTCCCTCCCCGGGGAAGACTTTAAACTCTGGCGCTCAGCTCCGCTCCCCACAGCGGGGGATTCCTGGCCAGCCTGCGCTGCCACCTAGTGGCAGGAGACGGCTGCAACTATGCCAGGGTCCAAATGGTTAGAGTGGGTCGCATCTTCTCCAAAGGGCCCTGTGTTTTTTTGGGGCGGGGGAATTCAGGGCACAGGGGGGCTGATCTACACAGAGGCCAGGCTCCCACTGACGACACTAACCCGGCCTCTAGCGAAGAGGCCGAGGGCTGAACGGGCCTGGGATTTTAATCCCAAATTGGAGAAAAGATGGTGAAGCCGCCTTCTCCCCCTGCCTTGGGGCTGGATGGGAGCTGGCGCCCCCCTTGGAGAGGAGAGACCCCGTGCCCCACTCCCTGCCCCCCGGAGCCAGCCCTTCCCAGAGCTGGGGAGAGAACCCAGGCGTCCTGGCTCCCAGACTCCCTTGCTCTACCCCCTGAGACCGCCAAGCAAGAAAGGTGGGAGAGACAGGCTAGGGGGCCCCTCGCTCTGCTCCGATGTGTGTGGGGGTTGGTGACAGTGACCCCACATCCCCGGGGGGCCCCCTGCCCAGCGCGGGGCCATGACAGGAGGACGTGGTTTCCTGGGGCTATTTTGATGGATGTCGATGTTGGTGGCAGATGAGAGAGCGAAGGTGTGAGGGGCACAGGACGAGAGGAGCCATCGCCGGCCTCCTGCGGCTGAAGCCCCTGGCTCAGGGCCGGGTGGAGCTGGGCCCCGGGGTGTTGGGGGCAGCGCTGAGGGGCCCCCACTGACCCGTCATGGCGTCTGCTCTCACCGTCCTCCTCCTCGGTGAGTATCGGAGACAGCCGGGGAGAGTGTCCATGGGGGGATCTGAGACCAGGGCGTGTCCATGGGGGGTGTCACGGACTCCCAGGTCGGGCCCACTCTTGGCCCCATGCAGTCCGTGGGGGGAACCCCCTTCAGTGTGACGGCCATTCTCGGGGTCCCCTCCCTCGGGGGGCCCCCCACCTCCTGGAGCCGCACCTCTCTGAGCCTACGCACGCCTGCCTCTGCCGTGGGGCCCCCCAGGGATCCCCTCGCTCAGGACCCCCGGGGTCTCCACCCCCAGAGGGGATAACACCCCTCCCCCCGATCTCCAGCCTGGAGCGATTCTCAGCCAGCGTCACACAGGAGGGTTTAGAACCGAGCCTGGCACATCCCAGTCTCCCCTGCATCCTGGGGGGCTCTGCCTGCCCCCCCCAGCCCATCCCAGTCTCCCCTGCATCCTGGGGGGCTCTGCCTGCCCCCCCCAGCCCAGCCCATCCCAGTCTCCCCTGCATCCTGGGGGGCTCTGCCTGCCCCCCCCAGCCCATCACAGTCTCCCCTGCATCCAGGGGGGCTCTGCCTGGCCCCTCTCCCCAGCCCCTCCTCTGTCCATTGTCTCCTCTCCAGGTCAACAGGGTTGCCTGGGCCCCCTCCCCCCTCTTCTTTCCTCTGGCCCCTCTGCCTGGAACCGGCTGGTCCAGTCACCGGGGTCCTCTCTCCGCAGCCCAGTGTCCTCCCACTGGCTAGAACCGGCTGCGACTCCTGAGCTGGGCTCTGGGTCACCAGTCGCTGGGGGATCCATTCTCCAGGCCATTGGCTGGATCCCAAGTTCCCTCGCTGGTCCCCTGGATCCACAAACTCCCTCTCCCATCCCCTCGGTAAACCCGTAACGCCCGGGGAAACCGAGTCCCACCCCCTCGGCATGCAAACCACTGGAAACAACAAGAAAACCTCTGGCTTCGTCACACCGGGACACAAGCGGACGCGGTTTCCTGGGGCTATTTGGATGGATGTCGATTTGGTGACAGATGAGAGAGCGAAAGAATCTCACTTCTGCCCCCGGGGGCCACTGGCTGGAGGAGCCGCCCTACACTGGGCTTGTCGGGATCCCCACAGAACAGCCCCTGGCGGGCGCTGGGGTCCCCCTCACTGGCCCTGCCAGGCGGGTCTGTCAGAGGAGAGTCTAGGGCACCCCACCCTTTCCCAATCCACAGGGCGCCGGGTGTATCTACGTCTGCAGCCGTGCCGGGCCTTTTACCCCTGAAAGAGCCTCCCCCAGTAATATCCTTCACCTCTATTTATGAACAACCCCCCAAACCAGGCAGGGCCCCCCACACCCTCAGCGCTCCCCAGGCCACTGCGAGTGATGAACTTTCCCCTGCGGGCCGATCGGGTCCGTCTCCGGGACTCTAGTTTCTGGGTGTCGGTGGCAGGGCGTTGAGGTCGGGCAGCTCTGATCTGGGGGCTGGGTCCCGGAGTTGGGTCCCCCCAAAACTCCCTTTTGGACCCCGGTTTATACAGTGACATTTGAGTCCCGTGGAGCTGCACCTTAACCAATCGGGATCCTGAAATTTGACTAACAATCCCAAAGCAGCGTAATAAAAGTCTGTAACCAACCCTGCCCCCACCACCTGAATTAATTCACACCTAGCGCAGTGGATTATGTGAGGGACAGAAACAATCAGAGAGCCAGGGGGAGCCCAGACAGATATGGGGCTGGGAGGCGGGGCCCGGGGCCCTGATCTGAACCCAGCCCCTTCCTGGGTGAAGGGAAGCAGCTGGGTGTCCCGGTAAGTGCCCCCCATTCTCCGCCCCCAGCACCATCCAGCCCCCTTCCGCCCCCCCCCAATCTGGCCCTGTGTTGGCTCCACTAAAGCATGGGGGGGGGGGTACAAAGCAGCTCTCCAAAGCCCCCTCTTGGACAGTGTGTGTGTGTGTGTGGGGGGGTGTGTGTTAGTGTAGAGGCAGGCGCGCACGCACACACACACACACTGTCTCCCCCCCCCCCCCCAGCCTGCCCTGTATGCCACCATCAACATGAGCCGGGGGCCCAATGGGGGGTGCCCCCTCCCATCCCCATAGTGTGAATCCAGGGGGAGTCATTGGAGCGACAGGGTAGAGGGGTGACAGAGTGATTCCCCCCCCCAGAGAATAGGTTTGGCTTATAGCCCCCGCATAGCCCTCCCTCCAGCTGGTGCTGCCCCACCCAGCCCCATGGGTGGGGGGTGAGGGGGGGTGATCAGCACCGGGAGGGGGAGGGGACGCGCTGAGGCAGCTGTTTGTGTTATTTTGCATCCTGCTTATCTCCAGATTAGTAATAAGCACAGAACCACAAACCCGCCCCACCCTCCCAGGAGACCCACAGCCCTCCCGTGCCTGTGGGAGTGTGTGTAACTCCTGGGGCCGTCGCTCTGGGGTGGGGTTGACAACTCCTGAGACACCAGCACAACCCAATCCCCCCCCCCCCCCCGCCTCAGGATATCCTCCCCCCCCCAAACCACTCAGAGCACAACTCCCGCACCTCAGCATCGAACCCCCAGCCCCCGAGCACCAATCCCATGCGGCGCCACCTAGAGGAGATGCCCTGCGCTGGGAGCATCGGGCTCTCCGTGGAGCGGTCCTTGGGGGGCGCCGGGGTCCCACGCGGTCATAAATATAAAGGGAAGGGTAACAGCCTTTACGTAGGCAGTGATATCAAATCTCTCCCGGCCGGAGATTCACCTGTAAGGGGTTAAGAAGCTCAGATAACCTACTGGGCACCTGACCAGAAGGACCAATGGGGAAGGACGATACTTTCAGATCTCTTTGTTGGCGGGTTCTCTGGAGCCAGAGAGGGACCAGGACAGAAACATTTCTCTCTTACAGACAATTCAGGGTGACCAGATGTCCCGATTTTTGGGTCTTTTTCTTATCTGGACTCCTATTACCTCCCACCCCATCCCGATTTTTCACACTTGCTGTCTGGTCACCCTAAGACAGACAGAAATAAGCATCTAGGATTACAAAACTAGTAAGTAAACCAAGGCAAGATGTTGGATTATCTTTGGTTTTCGCTTGTGAATTTTCCCTGCGCTAGAGGGAGGTGTCTTCCCGGGTTTTGTAACTTGGAAGTTAAACCTAGAGGAGAATTCTCTGTGTTTAAAATCTTTTCATTTCCCTGTGAAATGAGCTTCCCTCCTGATTTGACAGAGGTGATTCTTTTACTTCTTTTAAAATCAAATTCTTCTTTTAAGAGCCTGGTTGATTTTCAGTGTCCTACCGACCCCGGGGTTTGGTCTGTGCTCCCCTGTACCAACTGGTGAGGATATTACTCTCCAGCCTCCCCAGGGGCGGGACACGGGGCCTTTCACTGCTAGGGGGCTGGCTCTAATCTGTGTCCTTTTCTCTAAGCACCAGATGCCCCCCCCAACCAGAGCCAGGAGAGAACCCAGGAGTCCTGGCTCCCAGCCACCCCCAATCACTAGACCCCACTCCCCTCCCAGAGCTCAAGTATATAACTGGTATAGGGGCATGAGTTTCACTGGCAGTAGCAGAAACAGGAAGCGAGCACCGGCTCTGGGGCGACTTCCCCTTTTGCAAATTTATCGACTGCATTTTTAACACCTCGGGATCTAAATTTACACCATCACCCCCACACGGGCCGGAAACCACAGCCCCTCCCAGCCCCCCGGTACCATCTCTGTCAGCGACACTACAACGGAAGGTGGTTTGCCAGGCCCCTCCACCCTCATGCTCCAGGGCGGGGAATGGACCCAGACGGGTCAGGAAGGAATCTCTGCCCCGCTCCATGGGAGAGGGTCGCTCCATAGGGGGCACTGTGTGCCCGTCTGGGCGGTGGGGGGGGGAGGGGGATTCCTCCTGCGCTATGAGCTGCAGCTCCAGGGAAGTTGGACGGGCCTGTTGGAAAAGGTCTTGACCCTTCCTGAGATTCCCTCTGTCACAGAGTGCCCGGGCGATGGTCTGGAACCGCTCCCTAGGAAGCCAGACCGGACTCCGGGTGAAGGGCCCCTTCTCCGTACACAGCCTGTGTCCCAGGCCAGGAGCTTCAGGGGTCCCCACTTCCACCTTCCTGGGTCTGACCTCGGAGCATTCAGCACCTTCTGCCCCTCCGTGTGCTTCCCCCAGCAAGCCCGCCTGGGCGGGGTCCTGGGGGAGCCCATGGGTTCTGCACCCCAAATCCACAGTCAAACGTGACTCTCAGCCAGTCAGCAGAATAGACGGTTTATTTGAGATGTCAGGAACACCATCCAACTCACAGCTTCTCAGTCTTAACAGGGCCCATCCAGTCAGGCAGGTCCTTCTGGGGTGCTAGGAGGTGAGACCCAGATTCTGGGCTCCTGCTTCTCCCCCAGGTTTATTCGATGACTTCCATCTGGTCTAACACAGACCATGCAGTGAGCGAGCGTGAGCCCTCAGCTGGATCCATCTTGGGTCAAGAGAGCAAGATGGCTTCTCTCCCCCTCCCAGCTAGACCCAGACTGACTCAACCCCCTCTAGCCACTCCCTGCTCTCCTTTGTTCCTTTTCCGGGCTAGGAGGCATCACCTGACCTTTCTCCAACAGGTTCAGCTGACCTCCCTCCCCCACTTGGGGTCAGGTTACAGCTTCATCTTTGCATCAGCTACACATTCCTTTCCCTCCACATAGAGGCCCAAGAAATGCATAGGGGAAACTGAGGCACACACACACAGTACTCCCACTTCGTCACACCCTCGTTCCCAGCTGGTCCCTGGACTGGGAAGCTCCCATGTGGGGCTGGGAGGTGATGGGGTGGGGAGACCACGCAGCTGCAGGAGGAGATGTGGTTTGCTGCGCATTAGCTTTGCTCTGCGTGTGGTAGATTTGGCACAGAGATTGCAGAAAAACCATGTGATGGAAGAAAGGGGCCGAGCCCATCACGGTCTTCCTGGGGCTGCAGCCCCCGGCGCGGTTCCTCATTCCGCTCGCACTCGGGCCTCAGGCTGGGTGGAGCTGGGCCCCGGGGTGTTGGGGCCAGCGCTGAGGGGCCCCCACTGCCCCGTCATGGCGTCTGCTCTCACCGTCCTCCTCCTCGGTGAGTATCGGAGACAGCCGGGGAGAGTGTCCATGGGGGGATCTGAGACCAGGGTGTGGGATCCAGTCGCTCTGGGATCTGATCACTAACGACCCGTCTCCTCTCCAGGCTGCTGGCTGGCCGGGCGCAGCGGGGTGCGGGGAGGTGAGTATGAGTCTGGGGGGAGGGGGGCGCAGGGAGGTGAGTATCTGTGGGGAATGGGGCAGCTGGGGGAATTTCCGCATTGAGGATGAGGGACGTGGGTGGGGGTGGGTGGGACGTGCAGAGCCCCCAAAGGGATGATCCTGTCAGACCCTGGCTCCCCTCCACACCCAGCGCTGGGGACTGAGACCTCGCCCCACTCATTACAGGGGTGGGCACCACAGAGGGTGAATTCACCGGCACTCAAAGCTCTGCCCCCAGGAAATACAGACTGAGGGCACCAGCCACCCCGCAGCCCCCTGGGGGAAAAACCCCTTGGGCCGCAGGAAGGCGCATTCGGGGATTCCTCCCCATGGGGTGAGGTCGGAGCTTTTTCATCCCCCACCCCTCGAGGGGAAAACTGAAAAAGGAAACAAAGGAAATCAGCTAGTGCCACCAGCTAATCAAACAACATCTGCACAGACCTCTTAGGACCCAAAACCCAAACCCTGTTCTTAAAAACTGTCCATTTTGTTGAAAACAAAAGGAAAGAAAATTCATCCGGGAACTCAGGCTAGTGCTAGATTTCAACTGCAAAATCGAAGCCCCCAGAATAGTTTTCTTGGGGTGGAGCTTAAAGGTTACGAGCAGCCCCAAGCCCCTGGGGTTAGCCTAGAGGAACCAACAAGCCACTAAGAAACAAAGGGAGAGAAACCCGATCGCGTCTTACTAAACATCCCCGGTCTCCTGACCCCTCTGGGAGGATGATTTTCATCTCTGGCCTTCAGCTTCTCCCAGCATAACGGCCCCTGTTCCCCCCCTTCCCGGAGAAAGGGGGAAATTCTCCCCTTCCCCCCTTTGAAAAAGTTCTGGCCTCCCATTGGCTCTTTTGGTCGGGTGCCCGCTCCCTTTCCTTTACCTGGGGACGTGTTAACCCTTTACAGGGAGAGCAAGCAGAGAGGGATTTTACAGCTGACTCGTTGGCTGGGGGTCCATAAAAGGGACCTCCCCTCCCCAAACCGCTTCGTTTATCACAGGCCCCAGCCGCTAAAAAACTTCCTCCCCACACCCAGAAGCCCCTGAGGATCGAGGCTGAGTTGTGGGGTCAGGCAACCGCTGAGTTACTGTTTTACCCCCTCCCTCCACCCCGACTGATGCTGGTTCTGTTCCTGCAGGGGGATCTACAATAACCCCCTCTGGAGCTGAGCTGACTCCCACCTGCCCGGACAGCGACGGCTCAGG
>JAVMKO010000043.1:2420307-2625307 GCA_032164245.1 Sternotherus odoratus | reverse complement strand
ATCGAAAGGGTTGAGATCAGCTTAGAATGTGTTTTGCTTTTATTTCATTTGTTGTGCTTATGACTTGGAATCACTTAGAATCTATCATTTGTAGTTAATAAATGTGGGTGTTTATTCTACCCGAAGCCGTGCGTTTGGTGTGACGCGTGTCAGAGACGCCCCTGGGGAGAACAAGCCTGGTACAGATCAATTTCTTTGTTAAACTGACGAACTCCCAGAAGCCGGCAGTGTCCAGGGGGCAGAACTGGGCACGGCCAGACGGAGGCTCCTGGGCGGGTGTCTGGGGCCGGAGCTCTAAAAAAATCGTGTGCGTAATATTTGAAAATCCTTCATAATTTATTTGTCAAAATAGCACGAGGTAATCCCGCCAGTTTCAATGATTTTGGTCAGTTATTTCAAAATCTGTCAGCTAGTGTGTCTGTAACAAGAATCAGAGAGGTAGCCGTGTTAGTCTGGAATAGCAGAGGTAACAAAGAGTCCTGTGGCACCTTAAAGACTAACTATAAAGTTTTGAAGCATAAGCTTTCGTGGGCTAATACCCACTTCGTCAGATGCAAGCCCCTAAGTGGGTATTAGCCCACGAAAGCTTATGCTTCAGAACTTTATAGTTAGTCTTTAAGGTGCCACAGGACTCTTTGTTGTGTCTGTAACAGTACAGATTAAAAGAAAAGATATATCTAGTATATCTGGTATATCTACTTGTTTGATACATAAGATTCCTGGCTAGGCACATTAATACAGAACTCTGAGTAATTCATCGAAATCCCACGACAGAACTGTGTTTCCTGCACCCGACGGAAGCCGTGCGAAGTTGGGGTAACGGGGGAGCTGAGGAAGAGGGGAGGAGGCTGGGAGTGAACCTGGAGGGTGTTGGGTGTGGGTGGGAGAAGGTTTTGGGATGCGGGGGCATTGTTAGGGAGCTGGGAAGCTTCCCCCATGCAGAGATTGGGTGACCGAAGCCTCTCCCATTCAGTCAGGCACATCAGCCCTTGTCCCCATCCCCATGTGTCCCTGCAGCCCCCATCCCCAAACTCAACGCTGTCACCCCACTAGCTCCTGAGGCCCAGTCTGTGACCCCCCCCCACAGAAGCCCTGGGTGCCCCGCTCTGCCCTAACCGGGCTCTGGGGGCAGGGGCAGGGGCTGTGATGAACGTCTACCCCGGGGGGATTCTGCAGCAGGGGGCAGGCAGAGAATTTCCCCCCCACAGAAAATACATCCTGCCCCCGAAGTGCTGCAGTTCCGCCTCTGCCCACCAGGGGCCGCTGCGGCGCCAGAACAGCCGGGCTGTGTTCGTGCTGCGGGCGGCTCTGGCGCCACAGCGGCCTCTGGTGGGCAAAAGTCGGAACTGCAGCCCGTCTGGGGCAGGATGTGTTTTCTGTGGGGGAAAAAGAAAATGATGCGGGACAGATGAATTCTGTGTGTGCAGAATCCCCCCAGGAGTAACGGGGTGTGTGTGTGTGTGTGTGTGTGTGTGTGTGTGTGTGTGTGTGTGTGTGTGTGTGTGTGTGTGTGTGTGTGTGTGTGTGTGTGTGTGTGTGTGTGTGTGTGTGTGTGTGTGTGTGTGTGTGTGTGTGTGTGTGTGTGTCACCCCCTGCTGGAGCTCTAGAGGCAGCAGGCCAACCCCCCCTTGCCGGTGATGAGTGGCAATGACACTGCAGTCTGCCCCAGTGAATGGGGATAAGTGGTAACCGGCAGTTGCCTAGACTGAGGCAAGGAGGGGATAGGGGGTGGGGGTTCCCCAGGGAGGGGAGACCCTGAGACTGGGGGGTACTGCAGGGTTCAGTGCCCCAGGGAAGAGGGCACCGGGGTCCAGGGAGGGACACGGGGCCAGAGGGAAGCGGGACACATGTCTGCAGAGGGTGCTCTGGAGGCTGGAAAGAGCCAATTCCCGGATGAGCAGCGGGAGGTGCTGTGGGGTGAGTCATCGCTCTGCTATGGGGGGTCAGCAGGGGGACCTGGACCCCAGGGCAGGGTCTGGGCCTCTCAGTGATGGGCAGGGCCCAGCCCCACAGGTAGAGGTGGTGCCGTGGGGCTCACGGGTGTTGGCAGGGCCTGGCCTTGTTCCTGCCGGATGACCAGACAGGGTGGGGGTGGCTGGCAGTGGGGGTGGGTGGGTGGCTGCCCCCAGGGCTCTGGTATTTCATGTGTGTGTGTGTGTGTGTGTGTGAATGCGTACACTCACTCACACTCACACTCACTTCCTCCCCCCCCCCACCACCACCCCAAGGTGCCTGACCCCGAGGGACTCCCCTACTCTGTGCTGCAGGCCAAGCGGGGGGTCCTGCCCCCGAGTCCCCCCAGCCCAGTGTATATGCTGCCATTAATGAGAGCTGGGGGCCTCCCGCAGTGAGAGCCCCGCAGCCGTGGGGTGCTGGCCCCCAGGGGGCGATGGACTCACCCTCCCCTGCAATGCCAGCTCCAGAGAATTCTGCTTCTGTGGAAGATTTAGGGGAGATGCTACTCCCGCCGATGCAGCCCCGTGCCAGTGAGCTGCTGTCCCCCTGCCCAGACCCACATGTAGGGGCCGGGAGGGGATGTGGGGGTGGGGTGGGGGGGCTGGTTGTGTTATTTTGCAGCCTGTTAATCTCCAGATTTGTCATAAACACAGAGCCACGAACTGCCCCACTGGTATCACAGCCCCACTGTCCCCAGGCCAGGACTGTGTCTAACACCTGAGGAAGATGGGATCGCTGGGGGGAGTGGGGGGTGTGGTGGCACAGGGGCCTCCTGCTCTAACCACTAGACCCCACTCCCCTCCCAGACCCGGGGTATATCACAGGCTAGCAGCCGGGCAGCGGGTTCACGCAGGGTTTCACCGGCAGTAGCAGCAACAGGAAGCGAGCGTCGGCACTGGGCCGACTTCCCCTTTCGAGGATTTATCGGCTGTTCCTTTAACAACTCGGGTTTTAAATTTCCTCCTACGTCTCCCCCTCACAGGGCCTGGAAACCACAACCCCTCCCAGCCCCCCGTCCTGTCTCTGTCCCACGTCACTTGGCTAAGAATAGATCCCGCAGTGGCCGGTACCTGGGAAGGAGATTGGCCAGGCTCCTCCGTGTGACAACGGGGGGTGGGGGGGATTTTCTTGGTGCTTTGTATGAGTATGGTGAGTGCCTCAGTTTCCCCTGTGTGTGTAACAAGGCCATGGGGGAGGGGATTTGCTGGTGCAAAGAGCCAGGCGTGACCTCGGCTGGCAGCCTGGACCCCGGACAACGCCTGGACATTGTGGAACTGAGCAACCGATGACCCTAAGGCCCAGCCCACGCTGGGAGCGGCTGGCTCTGGCCAGTGCGAGGACAAAGGGCTGAGAAGAGATGGTCCTGGTGATGGGTTTGCCTGGCTCCGAGGACACAGGGCAGAGCAGGGGTCGTGGAGAGGTGACATGAGGATAAATTCCCCGTCCTCTATAACACTGATAGAGAGACATGCACGGCTGTTTGCTCTCCCCGGTACTTGTGATTTTATGAAGGATAAAAAGTCGGATTTAAGTGCTTCCAATAATACCAGACAGAACAAAGTCAGTTACCAAACAAAACAAAATTCGCAAGTCTAAGCCTAATACAGTAAGAAACTGTTTACAGATAAATCTCCCCCTCAGAGATGTTCCAATAAGTTTCTTTCACACACTAGATGCTTTCCTAGTCTGGGCCCGATCCTTTCCCCTGGACAGTCCTTGTTAGTCCCAGTGGACATCTTAGGTGAAAAGCGGGGGGATTCCACACGACTGGGCCCCTTTGTTCTCTTCCACCCCCTTTTATAGCTTTGGCTCAAGGCGGGAATCCTTTATTTCTCTCCGGGTTCCCACCCTTCCTTCTAAATGGAAAAGCCGCAGGTTTAAGATGGACTCCGGCTCTGCGTGGCACTGTAAGATCTCCTCCTTCCTCGGCTGGTAGCTGGAAGACAGGCACAGAGGAAGGCTTGCAGGTAAACAAACCTATTCCTGGTTCACCTTGATTCTGAAGCACCCTTAATGACTTCCAGTTAACACGTAGACAGTGGTAATTATCGTATTCTCCTCACTCCAGACAGAGAAATGATACATGGAAACCCGTGGGATGGACACACTCAGTGGATCATAAGCTTTGTAATGGTACCTTACAAGAGACCTTTTGCAAAACGCATATTCCAGTTACACCATATTTACATTCATTAGCATATTTCCATAAAAGATTATGGATTGTGATGTCACAGGGCTTTTCATGACTCTAAGCTGCATCCTTTGCTCTAACCATTAGACCCCACCCCCTGGGCCCTAACCAGAGCCAGGGAGAGAACCCAGGAGTCCTGGCTCCCAGCCTCTCCACCCCAATCACTAGACCCCATTTCCCTCCCAGAGCCGGGGTATATAACAGGGAAGGTGCCGGGGCATCAGGTTCCCACTGAGTTTCACTGGCAGTAACAGGAAAAGGAAGCGAGCGCCGGCTCTGGGCAGACTTCTCCTTTCACAGATTTATCAGCTGTCGAGTTAACAACTTAATAAATGAACAAGATTTATCCCTCCCTCCCCCGCTCACAGTGGGGGGGGGGGCAGAGACCATGACCCCTCCGAGCCCCCCGTCCCGTCTCTGGGCCACATCACTCAGATTCCTCAGCGACACTACCTGAGAAGGAGGTTGGCCAGGCCCCCCCACTGTCATGCTGCAGGGCAGGTGCTGGTCCCCGCTGGGTCAGGAAGGAATCTCTGCCCCGCAACATGGGAGAGGGTCGCTCTGGGTGTGTGTGGGGGGCGGGGAGCGATTCCTCCTCTGCTCTGAGCTGCTGCTCCAGGGAAGCTGGACAGGTCTTTTGGGAAAGTTCAGGGCAGCCTGGGCACCTCTTGAAACTGCATGAGATTCCCCTGTTCCCAGCTGGTCCCTGGATTGGGCACCTCCCATGTGGGGCTGGGAGCTGATGGGGGCAGGGTGGGGACCAGGCAGCTGCAGGAGGGGATGTGGTTTGTGGGGTGTTGGAGGGAGCTGCAACTGAGCATGGGAGATTTGGCCTGGAGGTTGCAGAGAAACCATCTGAGGGAAGAAAGGGGCCGAGCCCATCACGGGCTTCCTGGGGCTGCAGCCCCCGGCGCGGTTCCTCATTCCGCTCGCACTCGGGCCTCAGGCTGGGTGGAGCTGGGCCCCGGGGTGCTGGGGGCAGCGCTGAGGGGCCCCCACTGCCCCGTCATGGCGTCTGCTCTCACCGTCCTCCTCCTCGGTGAGTATCGGAGACAGCCGGGGAGAGTGTCCATGGGGGGATCTGAGACCAGGGTGTGGGATCCAGTTGCTCTGGGATCTGGTCCCTAACAACCTGTCTCCTTTCCAGGCTGCTGGGTGGCCGGTTGGAGCTTGGCGTGGGGAGGTGAGTATCAGTCTGTGGGGAGGGGGCTGGGGGAGGTGAGTATCAGTCTGTGGGGAGGGGGTGTGGGGAGGTGAGTATCAGTCTGTGGGGAGGGGGGTGTGGGGAGGTGAGTATCAGTCTGTGGGGAGGGGGGTGTGGGGAGGTGAGTATCAGTCTGTGGGGAGGGGGGGTGAGGGGAGGTGAGTATCAGTCTGTGGGGAGGGGGGGTGAGGGGAGGTGAGTATCAGTCTGTGGGGAGGGGGTCCCAGGGATATGAGTATCTGTGGGGAATGGGACAGCTGGGGGAATTTCTGCATTAAGGACGAGGGACGGGGGTGAGAAATGTGAGAAAAACAGGAGGAGGCCGGACGGAGGGTGATTCTGGTCTCAGCCCCTGGGGTCAATCCGAAGTCACTCCTGACTGCAGCGGGGCTGAATTGATCTTGGAGAACTGAAGAACTCAGAGACTGGAAATCTCCCTTCCCCCAGGCCCAGCGACAAATTTTGTGACCCGGTACTCTGATCGTTTGTGGCCCCCCCCCCCCCCGCCCCCGGCCGGTCTCCCGCCGGCCGCGGCCTTCCCAGCCCAGGCCTACCTGGGACTACCTTGCCGGTCCTAAGTCCTAAGTGGGACTACCTTGCCGGTCGGGCATAACAGGGGTGTCGTGTCGCAGGGGTACCGGGCGCGGTCAGCGGTACACGGTGGCATGAGACGCGCGGTGGCGGCGCGTGAGGGCAGCTTCTAGCACACCACCCCTGCCTGGCCCACCTCCCCCCCCCAGCCTATTCTCCTTCCCCCCCTGCCTGACCCGGCCCACCCAACCTAATCTCCTCCCCCAGCCTAACCTCCTCCCCTCCCCACCCATCCCTGCCTGGCCCACCCCGCTGTCGAGGGGATGATCTTCCTTTACCCCCGCCCAGCCTCCCCCCATCTAACCGCCTTCCCTCCCCCACCCTGCCTGGCCCGGCCCATCCCACTGAACCGAACCTCCTCCCCCCTCCCACTCCCAACCCAGCCTCCTGCCCCCCATGCCTGACCCGCCCAGCCCAGCCTCCCCCCCACCAAACCTCCTTCCTTCCTGCACCCACGCCTCGCCCACCCCATCCAGCCTAGTCTCCTGCCCACCTCCCCACCCGCCCAGCCCAGCCTCCCCCTCACCAAACCTCCTTCCTTCCTGCACCCACGCCTCGCCCATCCAGCCTAGTCTCCTGCCCCCTCCCCACCCACCCAGCCTGGCCTCCCCCCCACCGCCCCCTTGCCTGCCCCCCAGCCCATCCACACCGATGAATGAACCTCCGGAGCGCCCACAGGGGGTGAACTCACCGCAGAGCTCGCCCGCCCAAAGGCCCCCCGGAGCCGCCCCCCGAGTGGGGCCGGGCCCCCTGCCCCCTTACCCTGGCGAGGCCGGCTCCCCTTCTCGGCGCCTCCGCCACCGTCAGCGCCGCACACCAGGGCGGCCGGGCGCGCTTCCCCGGGCCCGCTGTGGAGTTTGCCGTGCGGTGCGGGCGCTCGGCTACAGCGCTGGGGTGGCCACCCGGTGGGGGATTTGCACGTGACCGGCCGCGCGTGTGTGCCAGGGCTCTGCAGAGCATCCCCCAGGCTGTTTCCACCCCGCCTGCACACTCCTGAGCCCATGGGGGCCCCCCTTAAGTCCGGGGCCCGGTACACCTGTCCCCCTAGTCCCCCCTGTCATCGGCCCTGCCTCCCCCTCCTGTGTCTCCCCGGCTGGGAGCCGCGGGTCTCGGCCTGCACCCCAGGGACGGGCGGGGGGTAAAACGCTGGAGCGACAGGCGGGCGGAGGATTGAATCAGGCGGACGCGGTTTGTGTCCCCCCCACTCACTGCCTGTTTGTTTGTGAATCCAGAGGGGTCCCTCCCCAAACCCTCCATCTCTGTCAGCCCCAGTGGGGTGATCCCCGTGGGGGGAAACATCACCATCCGGTGTTGGCATCAGCGTCTGGGCCTGAGGATCCTCCTCTACAAGGATGGGAACTATCTGAATTACCCGGACCCTGCTGGCTCTGAGGCTGAATTTCCCATCACCAGCGCCAGACGGGAACAGAGTGGAAACTACACCTGTTATTATAGCAACACAACAGGAAATGCTACCTACTCGGAGCCCAGTGACCCCGTGCAGATCATTGTAGCAGGTGAGGGGCCCAGCCCGGCACCTCGGCTCCCAGCCTCCCACCCAGCCAGGCCCCCGGGGATCTCCCTAAACCCTGGCACCCAATGGACGGGACGTCCAGCCAGTGAAGGGTGGGTTGGTGGGAGATCTCAGCCCCCCGGAGATGGGTAGGGGGTGGGGGTGGGGGGTAGATCTTGGGCTGGTGCTGACCCTGTCTCTGC
Source organism: Sternotherus odoratus (assembly GCA_032164245.1). Taxonomy (NCBI): domain Eukaryota; kingdom Metazoa; phylum Chordata; order Testudines; family Kinosternidae; genus Sternotherus; species Sternotherus odoratus. The sequence continues at coordinate 2,617,649 of JAVMKO010000043.1, read as the reverse complement.
CCGTCGTTGACTCTCCATGCTGGGGACGGGGCACAGGGGCTCTGCTGGGGTTTGTCTCACACCCCGTCCCCCTCCCACTGCAGAGCTCAGCTCCCCCCAAACCCTCCTTCTCCCTCAGCCCCGGGGGGGGGAGGGGGATGAATCGCCCTGGGGGGAGCCGCGACCGTCTGGTGTCGGGGTCAGCGCCGGGGTCTGGAGTTTGTTCTGTACAAGGCTGGGGCCAGGAACGCAGACAGAGGCAGCTACACCTGCTCTTATCCCCCCGACTCGGATCCAGACACCTGGTCCGGGCCCAGCGACCCCGGGGGCAGGTGAGAGGCCCGGCATGCACCTGAGGAAGTGGGGTTCTCACCCCCGAAAGCAAACGCCCAAAGAAATCTGATGGTGTTTAAGGTGCCACCGGACTCCTCGTTTTTACAGAAAATTCCCCACCCTGTCCCAGGGACGCCTGGCCGGGGAGGGGGCCGGAGTCACTGGGGGGTTCAGCGGGGGGGGGGGGGGCAGCATAAGCCGCTGGAGATTCAGGGCTGAGGGAGGGGGGATCCCTGCCCCCGGGGGGGCTACAGAGCAGGGGTCTTTCCTGGGGGGGATGCTCTGCCTGGCTGCCCCGGCTCTGGGGACGCACAGAGGAGTCAGGGGCCCAGGGTCTGCCAAGTTGGCACCATCCTCAGCTGGGAAAATCCAACCCCCACCCCCGGAAATGAACCCGACGATCAACACAGTGAATCTCCCCCAGACCCGACAGACGCTGGTTCTATTCCCACAGGGGGAACCGACCCGACCCAGCCTGGAGCGGCGCCGGCTCCCACCAGTCCAGGCAGCACCACGGGGCCAGAGGGGAAGCTATTGAGTCACAGATTATGGGTCATGTTCCCCCAGCGGTTGCCCGGGGGGAGGGACGGAGGCTGTTCACAGGGGAAGTGACCCCCCCTGTGGACGGATCTGGGAGGGAAGTGAAGCCTCCTGCTCAGACAGGAACCCGCTGCTAATGGGGCAGCCAGAGGCTTCCTCTGGGGGCATCTGGGCCCATCCATGGCCATGGGTGGTGCCCTGGAGCTCCCCGCGAAGCAGCCAGGAGCAGTCAGCCTGGGAGGCGGGATACCGGGCTAGATGGGCCCGTGGGTCTGAGGCAGTGGGGCCAGACCTGGCTGGTGCCGTGGCACAGAGGGGGGCGGGGGCTGGAAATGACACCCAGGCTGGACCAGACAGCGCCCCCTAGGGCTGCGCTAGTGGGACCAGCCCTGACTGATGGGGTGAGCGCCCCCTACTGATCCCCCCGCCCTACAGCCCAGCGCCCCCCAGTGCTACAGATCCCCCAAATCCTGCTGGCTCTGACCCCACTTGATGCCCTGGGCCCCCCGACATCCTCCCCATAGAGTTTTCTGCTGCCTGCGTCCTGTGGTGTCCCGGCCCTTTGGGCACCACCTGGGGTGGGAGGGGCTTGGGGGGATCAGACCAGACCCCCCCCCCCAGCACTCACGCCCGGCTGCTGTTTCCCAGGCGGATCAGAAACACCGGCACCTCCAGTTCTGCCTTGGTCGACCATCGCCGGGGTGAGCGCGGCAGCCACCGGCCTCCTCCTCCTGCTCGTGGCCTTCGTCTGCTTCAGAAGAACCCGAGCCAGTAAGTGCCACATGTGACGAAGTGGGAGTACTGTGTGTGTGTGCCTCGGTTTCCCCTATGCATTTCTTGGGCGTCTATGTGGAGGGAGGAGAATGTGTAACTGATGCAAAGCAAAGCCAAGGTGAAGCTGTAACCTGACCCCAAGTGGGGGAGGGAGGTCAGCTGAACCTGTTGGAGAAAGGTCAGGTGATGCCTCCTAGTCCAGGAAACCAGACAAAGGAGAGCAGGGAGGGGCTAGAGGGGGTTGAGTCAGTCTGGGTCTAGCTGGGAAGGGGAGAGAAGCCATTTCGCTCTCTAGCCCCAGGATGGATCCAGCTGAGGGCTCACGCTCGCTCGCTGCATGGTCTGTGTTAGACCAGATGAAAGTCATCGACTAAACCTGGGGGAGAAGCAGGAGCCCAGAATCTGGGTCTCACCTCGTAGCACCCCAGAAGGACCTGCCTGACTGGATGGGCCCTGTTGAGACTGAGAAGCTGTGAGTTGGATGGTTCCTGACATCTCAAATAAACCGTCTATTCTGCTGGCTGGCTGAGAGTCACATTTGACTGTGGATTTGGGGTGCAGAACCCATGGGCTCCCCCAGGACCCCGCCCAGACGGGCTTGCTGGGGGAAGCACACGGAGGGGCAGAAGGTGCTGAATGCTCCGAGGTCAGACCCAGGAAGGTGGAAGTGGGGACCCCTGAAGCTCCTGGCCTGGGAAACAGGCTGTGTACGGAGAAGGGGCCCTTCACCCGGAGTCCGGTCTGGCTTCCTAGGGAGCGGTTCCAGACTGGTTGTGCTCTGTGACACCACACCCAGCGAGGGAAGGGTTAAACCTGTCGCTAAGCAGGGCGGGGTGGGGTCACGGTTTGGATGGGGGACTGTGCCGGGAAAGCCAAGGAGCAGGGGGTCATCAGGGGGCGCTGTGACATGTGTGATCCCTGTACACACGGCTGGCCCACCCCAGAGGTGGCCGCATGACAGAGCAGGGGGGTGGGTGTCACAGAGTGTGGGGAGTCCGGTCCCTGCACCCCCGCTTCCTGGGATTCACAGAGACTCTCAGGCAGCCAGTAGATTGGAAGGTTTATTGAGATGACAGGAACACCATCCAACTCAGAGCTTCTTAGTCTAGACAGGACCCCTCAGTCAGGCCCTTCTGGGGGGCCGGGAGACGAGGCCCAGGGTTTTGGGCTCCCAGCCTTGTTCCCAGTCTTCTTTCTCCCTAGTACCCCGACCAAAAACCCCAGCTCCACTGTTCCCCTGCCTCCTTCCTGCCCCCTCCCCCCAAGCCTTTGTTAGAAACACACAGACATCCAGCTTCTCATCACCTGGCCGGGGTCAGGTTACATCCCAGCATCACCGTTTCCCATCACAAGGGGTCCCTGTATAAAGAGCCACCGGCACCGAGCCTCTCAGGTACCTGGGGTGCCAGGGGAGCCACCGACCTGTGGCTCAGGTTCGTTATAACGAGTCACTAACGAGGGAGGTTTGGGGACAGGAAAAGCGCCCCAAGTTAATCTGCCCCTCCCCCGGCACATGCTCTGGTGTTGCGCTGCCCCCTGCTGGTCCGTCCCACCCCAGCAGGGATCCAGGCTCAGCACCAGCAGCAGAGGGGACCCCCCAGGCCCCCCATCCCTGCTGCCCTGTGGGGGGTGCGTGGCCGGTGCTGGGACCGGGGGATCCTGATCGGCTCATGGGGGATTCTGGTTTGTGTCCCTCTGCAGGAAAAGGAGCCGCACAGAGACCGAGCAGGTAGGAACCCGGCCCCTCCCCCTCCCCATCGACCTGCCTGGGTCACAGGACTCCAGATTGGGGCGGGGGTGGCATCTAGTGGTTAGAGCAGGCAGAGCGGGAAAGCAGGACTCCTGGGTTCTCTCCCCAGGTCTGGGACGGGAGTGGGGTCTAGTGGGTTAGAACGAGGGGGAGGAGGGTACAGCATGAGGGACGTTGGGGGCCTCTCTAGGTTTGTTGGGGAATCTCCCTGCAGGTTGGGGGATATGACAATTACAAAGGAATTTTCTCTCTCTTAGCACCATCCCCTTCCCGGCTCAGCAAGACCCTGTCTGTGAGTAACACACTCAAGGGGGCACCAGGATGGGGCAGGATCCCAGGGGAGGGGAGGGGCTTGTGGGGGCTCAACCCACATGGGGCAGGGCCTGATTTACAGCGGCTGCACCCCCAGAGGTAGCTGGTGCCAGCTGAGCTTCTTCCTCCCTCCCCACCAGCTCCCTGGGGTCACCCTCCCCTCCCCCTCTAGTTCAGGGACTCCCTCCGTGGGTCCCCCATTCTTCCCCCCCCCCCAGGCCTGGGGATTTGTGTGTCCCCCCTTCACTTGTCCATGAGACCTTCCCAGACAATGACCTGGGGAGTATCCCCGTCCACTCCTGTCTCCCAGCCTTCTGCTCTAACCACTAGACCCCACTCCCCTGCCAGAGGTGACCAGCCAGGAGTCCTGACTCCCAGCCCTCCATCCCGCCCTCCCAAAACCCTCCAGTCTCTGCTGCCTCAGTTTCCCCCTCTGTAACATGGGGCTAAGGACCCTGGCCCATGCTGTGGGGTAGGGGAGGGTTGTGGGGCTCTGACCCCCCTGGCTGGATGTGGGGGTCGGAGCTGGGTTTGGGGTTCTGCTCTGGGCCGGCCGGGGGTGCAGCTCAGCAGGTGTCTCTGTTCCCCAGACACCTCCGTCGATGAAGGGAAACAGCCGCAGACCCCGGTAAGTGTCGCCTGTTCCCCCCTCCATGGGGCCTGACCCCTAACCCTGACCCACATGGGCCCCGGCAGCCCCCTCACAGCCCCCCAGCCTCACAAACGCAGTGGTTTGGGGTGGGGATTGTCTATCACAAGGGGGGGGGCTTATGGGATCGCCAGGTGTGTGTGTGTGTCCACGCCCCCTGCTGGGGGTGATGGGCCCCACATTGTGGGCGGGGGGCAGGCGGCAGTGTTTGGTACACACACACACACACACAGTGACTCCACACACACACACACACACACACACACACAGTGACTCCACACACACACACTCACACACACACACACACACACACACACACACACAGTGACTCCACACACACACACACACACACAGTGACTCCACACACACACACACACACACACACACACACACACACAGTGACTCCACACACACACACACACACACACACACACACACACACACAGTGACTCCACACACACACACACACACACACACACACACACACACACACACACACACAGTGACTACACACACACACACACACACACACACACACAGTGACTCCACACACACACACAGACACACAGAGTGACTCTCTCCCCTCCCGCCCCCAGGAGCCCGACCCCGGCGCCGAGGGTCTCACCTACGCTGAGCTGGACGGCCGGGCGCTGCAGACCAAGCGGGGGGGGCCAGCCCCTGCCCCCGAACCCGCCCTGTACGCCACCGTCAACGTGAGCCGGGGGGCCCCGCAGTGAGAGCCCCCCCCCAGCCGTGGGGCGCCGGCCCCCAGGGGGCGACAGACTCAGAGAACTCTGCTTCTAGGGAAGATTTCGGGGGGATGCTGCCCTGCCACCACTGCAGCCCCGTCCCATCGAGCTGCTGCCCCCCTCCCCTGGGGGGCTAGGAGGGCTCAGCACGGGGAGGGGGAGGGGATGCGTCGAGGCAGCTTTTATGATATTTTGCATCCTGTTAACCTCTTGATTTGCAAGAAACACGATTCATAAACCAGCCCCCCCCCCTGCAGCCACAGCCCCCCCCCCCGTACAGGTGCCAGGAATGTGTGTCACACCTGGGGGAGAGGGGCTCGTTCGGGGAGGGCCCAGGGCCTCCCCTGCTCTAACCACTAGACCCCACTCCCCTCCCAGAGCCAGGTTCTATTATAGGGTCACTGCCGGGGAATCAGGTTGACACTGAGTTTACAGGGAGGCAGCGAGCGCCGGCTCTGGACGCGCTTCCCCTTTTCACGCATTTTTTCAGCTGCTGCTTTAGCAACTCAGCATCTAAATTTATCCCTCCCTGACTGCGGGGGCTGGAAACCACCAACCCCTCTGTCCCGTCTCTGTCTCACACCACTGTGCTAAGAACAGCATCCGCCGCGACGCTTCCTGAGACGGAGACCGGCCAGGCCCCTCCACCCCGTTCCCATCCGCTCTGTGTTTTTGGGGAAGGAGGGTGTGACGGAGCAGGAATACTGTGTGTGTGCCTCAGTTTCCACTTTGCATTTCTTAAGTGTCTATGTGAAGGAACAGGGGCTGATAGTGTAAGCAAGCAGGCAACGGCCCATCCCCTTGTCTGCAGGTGTCCATACCTGAAGCTGTAATCTGACTGCAAGTGGGGGAGGGAGGTCACCTGAGGAGGGGCTGGAGAGAGGGAGTTTCAGTTTGGGAATCTGCAGCTGTTTGGAGAGGAGGGTTTGAGTCGGAAGCTGGGTGGGCAGAAGGGAGGCAGGCCCAGGTAGTGTCTGGCCTCCCTGGGCCCCCAAAATGGATCCAGCTGAGGGGTTCGTGTACCTACAAGCTCGGTGTTAAACCATGTCCCTGTCAACGAATAAACCTCTGTTTTACTGGCTGGCTGAGAGTCACGTTTGACTGTGGATTTGGGGTGCAGAACCCATGGGCTCCCTCAGGACCCCCCCAGGCGGGCTCGCTGGGGGAAGCACACAGAGGGGCAGAAGGTGCTGAATGCTCCGAGGTCAGACCCAGGAAGGTGGAAGCCGTGTGAGCTTCTTGCCCTGGAGACAGGCTGTTCACAAGAGGAAGCTTCCCCCCGGAGTCCTGACTGGCTGCATAGGGAGCAAGTTTCAGACCATCGCCCCGGGGACTCCGTGACTATACGTGTGACCTTAAAATTGTCCAGTCCTTAAATTGTGGCCCCCCCCCACCACTTTTTTGGAAAGACGTCAGCAACAGCCGCACATTTTGGGCACTGCCAGAAATCCCTGCTAAATCCGTGGCTCTGAACTGACATTTTCACAGCTCTAACGTGATCTGCGGCACCGATCCTTCACGAGCAATGTCCCCGGCCTTTTCAACGCACGTGCACTGTGGATTTTACTTGATGAAATTGGACAAAACATTGTGAAAATGTAAGATATGGGCTGCCCAACCGCTGGGCTGGCGAACGCTCGACGGACTCCCTGGGGAAAAAAGAAGCAAGAGAATCTTAGTAGAACATAGGGTCACTCTACACTGGGGTGGGCAACGTACGGCCCGTGGGCCTTATTGGGGTTGCGAAATTGCCTGGAGGGCCGGGTAGGGAAGGCTGGGCCTCCCCAAACAGCCTGGCCCCGCCCCTTATCTAACCCCCTTTCACTTTCCACCCCCTGACTGCCCCCCCCCAGAATCTCTGGCCCATCCAACCCCCCCCCCAGCTCCTCCAAACAGCTGACATTAAAAGAGCAAATCCCCTTGTAAATGTCATATCCCCCCACCTGCAGGAAGATTCCTCAACAAACTCAGAGAGCCCCCCCCCCTCCTGCCCCTTCAGGGCACTGTTTGGAGGAAGTGAGAGCCCCCCACAGCCATGGGGTGCCGGCCCCCAGGGGGCAACAGACTCACCCCCACCTGCAGCGCCAGCCCCAGAAAACTCTGATTCTAGGGAAGATTTAGGGGGGAGCTGCTCCCACCGATGCAGCCCCCTCCCAGCGAGCTGCTGTCCCTCTGCCCTGCCCGGACCCACGTGTGGGGGGCTAGGAGGACTCAGCAGCGGGAGGGGTAGGGGATGCATAGAGACACAGTTTGTTATTTTGCGCCTGTTAATCTTCAGATTTGTAATAAACACAGAACCGCAAACCATCCCCCCTCTGCTTCCCTGGGACCTCACAGTTCCCCTGCCCCTGCGCGAGAAGGTGTGTCACACCTGGGGGAGATGGGATTCCTCAGGGGAGGGGAAGGGGGCCCCTTCTGCTCTAACCACTAGAGCCCACTTCCCTCCCAGAGCCAGGTTATATTACAGGGTCGCCACTGGGGAATCGGGTCTATGCTGAGTTTCCCAGGCAGCAGCCGAAACAGCAACCGGCTCCGGACGCAGGTCCCCTTTTCACATATTTTTCGGCTGCTGCTTTAGCAACTCAGGATCTAAATTTATCCCTCCCCCATCCCATTATAGAGGCCAGAAACCACCATCCCCCACCGCTCTGTCCTCTCTGTCTCACACCAGAAACCACCATCCCCCACCGCTCTGTCCTCTCTCTGTCTCACACCACTAAGCTAAGAATAGCATCCGCAGCGACACTACCTGAGAAGGTGGTTTGCCAGGTCCCTCCATCCTCATGCTCCAGGGCGGGCAATGGTCCCAGCTGGGTCAGGAAGGAATCTCTGCCCCGCAACATGGGAGAGAGTCGCTCCGTGGGAGGCACTGTGTGTGTGTGTGGGGGGGGGGATCCCTCCTCCGCTCTGAGCTGCTGCTCCAGGGAGGTTGAACGGGACTGTTGGAAAAGCTCAGGGCAGCCTGGGAATCTCTTGACATCTCCTGAGGTGCCCCGTTCTCAGTTGGTCCCCGGACTGGTCAGCACCGATGTGGGGCTGAGAGGTGATGGGGGGTGGGGGGATCAGGCACCTGCGTGAGGGGATGTGGTTTGCTGGATGTTGCAGGGAGCTGGTTTTGCTCTAAGCGCGGTAGATTTGGCCTGGAGGTTGCAGCGAAAGCATCTGAGGGAATCAAGGGGCCGAGCCCATCACGGGCTTCCTGGGGCTGCAGCCCCCGGCGCGGTTCCTCATTCCGCTCGCACTCGGGCCTCAGGCTGGGTGGAGCTGGGCCCCAGGGTGTTGGGGGCAGCGCTGAGGGGCCCCCACTGCCCCGTCATGGCGTCTGCTCTCACCGTCCTCCTCCTCGGTGAGTATCGGAGACAGCCGGTGTGACGAAGTGGGAGTACTGTGTGTGTGTGTGCCTCAGTTTCCCCTATGCATTTCTTAAGTGTCTATGTGAAGGGATAGGGGCTAATGCTGGAAGCAAGGAGGCAACACCCTCCCCTCTGTGCATCCCTGGAAGCTGTAACCTGACCCCAGGTGGGGGAGGGAGGTCAGGTGACACCTGAAGCCCAGGGAAAGAGACAAAGGAGCAGGAAGTGGCTAGAGGGGGGGGTTTTGAGTCAGTCTGGGTCTGGGTCGAGCTGGGAGAGGCAGAGAGAAGCCATCTTCTCTCTCTTGGGCCCGAGATGGATCCAGCGGAGGGCTCACGCTCTTTCGCTGCATGGTCTGTGTTGGACCAGATGGAAGTCATCGAATAAACCTGGGGGAGAAGCAGGAGCCCAGAATCTGGGTCTCACCTCCTGGCACACCCCAGAAAGGCCTAACTGGATGGACCCTGTTTGGACTGAGAAGCTGTGCGTTGGATGGTTCCTGACATCTCAAATAAACCGTCTATTCTGCTGGCTGGCTGAGAGTCACATTTGACTGTGAATTTGGGGTGCAGAACCCAGGGGCTCCCCCAGGACCCCGCCCAGGTGGGCTTGCTGGGGGAAGCACACGGAGGGGCAGAAGGTGCTGAATGCTCCAAGGTCAGACCCAGAAAGGTGGAAGTGGGGACCCCTGAAGCTCCTGGCCTGGGAAACAGGCTGTGTACGGAGAAGGGGCCCTCCACCCGGAGTCGGGTCTGGCTTCCTAGGGAGCAGTTTCAGACCATCGCCCGGGCGCTCCGTGACAGCCGGGGAGAGTGTCCATGGGGGGATCTGAGACCAGGGTGTGGGATCCAGTTGCTCTGGGATCTGATCACTAATGACCCGTCTCCTCTCCAGGCTGCTGGCTGGCCGGGCAGAGCGGGGTGTGGGGAGGTGAGTATCTGTGGGGAGCTGTGGGAATTTCTGCATTGAGGATGAGGGACATTGGTGGGGGGAGGGTGCAGATCCCCCAAAGGGACGATCCCGTCAGGCCCCTGCTCCCTCCACACCCAGTGCTGGGGACTGAGACCTCGCCCCACTCATTACAGGGATGGGCACCACACAGGGTGAATTCACCAGCACTCAAAGCTCTGCCCCCAGGAAATAGAGTGAAGACACCAGCCCCCCTGCAGCCCCTTCGAACGGTGCCCAGGAGTTGTCAGGAGCCCCGGGGAACGGGTCCATCGGGGCAGGGCTGTAAGACGTGGACAGGCGGAGGGACTGGAGCAAGGCCCCGTTGTCTCAGCTCTCGGCTGGCTGCACACGAGTGTCACTGCTTTGCTGGTGGGTCAGGCTCAGCCCGACCCGGCGTTCTGAACCTGCCCTGAACGGCTTTGGAAATATCCCATCGCCGGTGGGGCCCCGGCGCTGCGCCGAGCGGAGCGAAATCCCCAGCGTCTGAGAGCGGCTGGGGCCGGAGCAGAGCCGGCGTTTGGGCCCCGGGGGTGGGCAGGAAAACGTTACCGGGGGATTTTGCAGACGTGTTTCTCGGAGGCCTTGCTCAGGGCTCAGTTTGTCCCACGGACACCCCTCCCGCCCCCCGCCCCCCCCCCCCCGCACTCCTGTGCACACGGCCCGTGGCCAGTGGAGTCCATGTGGATTTTAGAATATTTCAAAGAATAATCCACCTTCAGCCCAACTCCAGCACAGCTGCGGCTCTGCTACAATGTGAGAAAAACAGGAGGAGGCTGATTCTGATCTCAGCCCCGGGTCAATCCGGAGTCACTCCTGAGTGCAGCGGGGGCTGGGCTGAATTGACCCCAGAGAAGTGAAGGAATCTGAGACTGGAAATCTCCCTCCCCGTCCTGTGTCTCTCCGGCTGTGAGCCGCGGGGCCCGTCCTGCACCCCAGGGACGGGCGGGGGGTAAAACGCTGGAGCGACAGGCGGGTGGAGGATTGAATCAGGCGGACGTGGTTTGTGTCCCCCCCACTCACTGCCTGTTTGTTTGTGAATCCAGAGGGGTCCCTCCCCAAACCCTCCATCTCCGTCAGCCCCAGTGGGGTGATCCCCGTGGGAGGAACCGTCACCATCCGGTGTCGGCATCAGCACCGGGGCCTGAGGTTCCTCCTCTACAAGGATGGAGCTGGGAACTATCTGAATTACACGGACCCTGCTGGCTCTGAGGCTGAATTTCCCATCACCAGCGCCAGACGGGACCACGGGGGCAGCTACACCTGTCGTTATGGCAACAGAACAGGCGACTCTGCCCACTCGGAGCCCAGTGACCCCGTGCAGATTATTGTAGCAGGTGAGGGGCCCAGCCCGGCACCTCGGCTCCCAGCCCCACACCCAGCTAGGTCCATGTGGGGCTCCCACCGACGGGTCCCTCAGAGCCAGGGTCTGTCCTGAGCCCTGGGCCCAGCAGAGGGGACGCCCGGCCGGGGAGGGGGATGGAGTCACTGGGGGGGGGCTGTCCCAGCCGTGGGGGGGGGCAGCCTCCTACCCTGCCCGTGATCTGATGCTGCCCTTGTCTTGGGGCGCCTGCCAGTCGAGCATTAAGTGACGTGGCCCCGTCTGTCGTGGGCAGAGGGTCTGGTTTGGGGCAGTTTGGGGGGGGTCAATGGTGGTGCTGTCCCGGGTCGATAATGGAGTAGGCCGGCCAGGGAAGGGTGCCTGGCTTTGGAGCTGGAGGGGGGTGGTTTGCGGGGGTCAATGGCGGTGGTGTCCCGGGTTGATAACGGACCAGGCCGGCGGGGAGGGAGGGTGCCTGGCCTTGGAGCCAGAGCGGGGGAAGTTTGGGGGGCCCAGGGCTGCGCGGGGAGCTCATTCTGCAGCCTGGGCCTGGCCCCAGAGGAAGCTCTGTCCCCTGCCCAGCCAAGCGTGACCCTGATTGTGGCCGGGCTGGGGGTAGGGAGCCGTCACCCGGGGGTCACCCCGGAGCTGTGGGCTGTTGGGGGTCTGCCCTGCAGCTGGGGGCCGGAGGGCGGCACCGGGGCTAACTCGGGATAACTGAGGCAGGGTGGAGCTGGAGCTGAGGCAGAGCAGTGGAGCTGAGGCAGAGCAGTGGAGCTGGGGCGGGACCAGTGGAGCTGGGGCAGGAGCAGTCCAGAGCTGGGGCGGGAGCAGTCCAGAGCTGGGGCGGGAGCAGTCCAGAGCTGGGTGTGAGGAGCAGCTGGGGAGAGCTAGGAGGGACCCTGGGCAGTGGGCCCCGCACAGGTAGATGCCCCCCGCCAAGAGGCCTACAGGCTGGATTTGGAGGGGGATCATAACCCCAACGGGGCGGGCGACGCCAGGGAGAAGGGTCCTGCCACCCAGAGCCTGAGAGCGCGTGGCCACCACCAGAGCAAGTATCCGACCCTCAGCGTCCCTGCAGCACAGTGTCGGGGGTGACTTCCCTCAGAAGAATACAGCTGGTGGTCACTTGTATCTGAAAACACACTTTATTCCAGAGCAGGCAAGCGTGGGTAGGTCGCTGAGAGCTACAAAAATACGGGTGCATCTCAGTGGCTTTTTATCAGAAAACACAGTACATAGAATTGTTATACCACAAGGGGTCCTAACCTATCAGGGGCCAGTCATCTTAATCTATAACCTATCATTCTACAATTCAAGCCGTTCACGTGCCCATCAGGCATCCAGCAGACATCTCTCATGAGCTCAAGAAGCTTCTAGTTACAGTGGCCCTAGTTTACACATTCCATATCCTATATAATAAAAGGCCAGAGGATGTTTGTCCGAAGCCGTCATGCGCAGTAGAGACGGCCCGGACAAACAGCATGCTGGGAGTTATAGTTTGGCGGCACAAAATGGCCGCCACGCGTGCGCCACCACGAGCCATAGAGACGGCCTGGGCAAACAGCATGCTGGGAGTTGTAGTTCGGCGGCACAAAATGGCCACCGCGCATGCGCCGCCGTGAGCCGTAGAGACGGCCTGGACAAACAGCATCCTGGGATTTGTAGTTGGGCGGCCACCGTGAGCCGTTGCCGTTATGTTTTGGCACTTTGGCCCGTGTACACGGGCTTTTACACTAGTCTATTTCTAAAAGACTTAATGTTCCTACTGCTTGCATCTGACGAAGTGGGTATTAGCCCACGAAAGCTGGTGCTTCAAAACTTTATAGTTAGTCTTTAAGGTGCCACAGGACTTTGTTACCTCTGCTGTTCCTACAAAGTAACCTCTTATCTCATAAGACAGAGGAGGCCTCTCTATCTCTCATCTCTGGATACTTTGAAATTCTCCTAATTAGCAAGTTTGTGCATTCGACCTTCAACTCAGTCATTCTACTAGACATGTTCTCATTTAGGAATGGGAGGGGGTGGGTGAGGAGTAGGACACAAAGAACAAAGAGGGAAACTTTGGTTCAGGTTTTGAGGCCTGGATTTAGCTAAACATAAAAACTGTTCTAGGATTAAAGTTTCTTCCCCCACAACAGCCAGGGCCTAAGATGGGGCCTGGGACCTACAAGGAACTGGCTGTGAACTGCCCTGTTGTCCCAGAGATGTTCCCTGCCTCAGAGCAGGGGGACGCGTTTCCTTTCCAGTTTCCCTCATTCTTTTTTAAACTAATTGCTAATTAGATCAACTGTATTTGCTTTAAATCGCACGTAATGATCAGCGGGGCAGGGCCGGCTGGACGCAGGGAACGAGGCAGGTGCCACACATGGGCACAGGAGGATCCCAAGCACTAGGGAGCCGCGGCTCGGTGTCTGTGGGGCTGGGAGCCCAGCTCAGGGGCCGGGATTCTGGGTGGGGGGGTGTAAGAGTGTGCTACCCAGTCCCTGTGCTCTTGAGTACAGAGAAAGGGACTCTTTTATGCCAGACCAACCAATTTAGCTGCTCCCCAGCTTAAGTTAATTCTCTACACCCCCAGACTCCCACACTTTACCAGCTGGGAACTTGGCGACCCGCGGCTGCCACCATCTGAGTAAATCTCCAAAGCCCTGGAGTGGGGTACTCAGACTCCCAAAACCCTAACTCTGAGAGCCAGACACTTGGAGGCTGTTTCGCCTCCCCCCTCACCCTTCTCGGCTGAAAGTAGAGACAGACTCCGCTTCTCAGCTCCTACTCTGAGTTGGTCATTTTACCTACTCCCCTCCCTCCTCTCTTCCCAGTCTGGAAGCAGAGAAAACCTTAAGGGAAATAAACCAAACACTTTTTATAACTAACAAGATTTAATAAAGAAAAGAGATTAGAACATAGGCTACAGTACAACTTACAATTTAGAGTTCTCTAACTTCCCCCCTCTGAAAAGGATAGAGACACCCCAAATAGGTACAGACTTAGGAAAATCAACATTACTTACAGTCAGTTAATTAGAAAGTTAAGAAGGGAAGTAGAGTCATTCTCAAAAGCCAGAGACGCTCCGGGACCCTTGCCAAGCTATATGCAAAGCCAAACTCAAACTGAAACTAACTCCCTCCCTGCCTCATGGCAGGGAAGCTCTTACATCACTTGTTCTCAGGTAACATTAACCCCATACAGACAGGATAACCCTCTCCAGCACTTTATACTTATGACAGGGGGACTCTGGGATCTGGGAGAGAATCTCTGCCCAGGAGCCCCTGGATCTGCCCATGGGTGGGGCCAGCCGTGGGAGTCAGGGGGTGGGTGGGTGCCCAGGTCTGGCTCTGACAGCCTGTCCCCTGTGCGCAGATCCCAGCTTCCCCAGACCCTCCATCTCCCTGAGCTTCGCTTCAGTCACCACCCCAGGGACAGACTTAACCATCCGGTGTGAGGGGCCGCGCCGGGACGTGAGGTTTTTCCTGCACAAGGCTGGAGACCTGAACCCGCCGCGAGACATGGACCCTGCTGGGGCCGGGGCCGAGTTCCACATCCCCACCGTGGGCCGGCAGCACGGGGGGAGCTACAGCTGCAGCTACCGGAACCGATCAGAGCCCTTCGTCTCCTCACAGCCTAGCGACCCCGTGCAGCTGGTGGTAGCAGGTGAGGGGCCTGACTCGGTGTCCCCGCTCCCAGCCCCACACCCAGGCGGACTCTCAGGGGGGAGTCTGCAGCGATGGGACGCTCGGAGCCAGGCTCTGCCCTGGGCCCAGCAGAGGGGACGCCCGGCCAGGGAGCAGGGACGGAGTCACTGGGGGGTTCCCCAGCCAGGGGGGAACAGCAGCCTCTGGAGATTAGGGGCTGGGGGAGGGGGGATTCCTGCCCCTAAGTTCCCTCTACGCTGGCAGGGTGAGGCACCTCTCCCCCCAGCCCCAGGCTGCTGCGGCAGGAAAGGGCTGGGGGGAGTCTCCCCACCACAGCCCTGGGCCAGCCTGCACCCCAAATCCCTCATCCCCAGCTCAGAACCCCCACCCCCGTCTGGAGCCTCACCCCCCTGCACCCCAACCCTCTGCCCGAACCTCTCGGCCCCACCCCCGCCACCCATCACCTCTCTGTGTAAATAACAAAATCCGTTCCGCACATGGGTGTAAGAGATGAGGGGACACGGCCCTGCCCCTGGGGGATCCGCAGAGCAGGGGCCTTTCCCAGGGGGATGCTCCCCCAGCTGCCCCGGCTCTGGGGACACACAGAGGACTCGGGGCCCAGGGGCTGCCCTAACTCCGTCCCCAGCCACGAAAATGCCCATCCCCACCTCAGAACGACAGTGAGGATCGATGCTCAGTCATGCGGGATGGGAATTGCTGAGTTGCCGATTCAGCCCCTTCCCCCCCACCCTGCCCTGACAGACGCTGGTTCTATTCCCGCAGGGGGAACCGACCCGACCCAGCCTGGAGCGGCGCCGGCTCCCACCCGCCCGGACAGTGCGGGGCCAGGTACTGCAGCTGGGGGGGGAATCTATTGAGTCACAGATTATGGGGCAAGTTCCCCCCAGTGGTTGCCCAGGGGGAGTGACTCTCGCTCCCCCCCCCCCTTCCGCTGATGGATCTGGGAGGGGAATGAAGCCTCCTGCTCAGACACGAACCCGCTGCTAACGGGGCAGCCGGAGGCTTCGTCTGCCGGCAGCTGGGCCCAGTAGTGGCCGTGGGGGGCGACCTGCCGCGACACACGGACCCTGCTGGGGCCGGGGCCGAGTTCCACATCCCCACCGTGGGCCGGCAGCACGGGGGGAACTACAGCTGCAGCTACCGGCCCCGATCAGAGCCCTTCGTCTCCTCGCAGACCAGCCACCCCGTGCAGCTGGTGGTAGCAGGTGAGGGGCCCGGCTCGTCCACGCTCCCAGCCCCACCCCCAGCCGGTCCCTGTACAGTGGGGGGGGGGGCTTTTATCAGGGGATGCTCCGCCGGCTGCCCCAGCTCTGGGGACGCACAGAGGAGTCGGGGCCCAGGAACTACCCAGCTGGCAACGCCCCCAGTCATGAAAATCCCCCTCCCTGCACCCAGAATGACCCTGAGGATCGAGGCTGAGTTGTGGGGTGGGGGTGGGGCGACCATTGTGTCACTGTTTCAGCCCCTCCCCCAGCCACTGACCAACACTGGTTCTGTTCCCGCAGGGGGAACCGACCCGACCCAGCCTGGAGCGGCGCCGACTCCCACCCGCCCGGGCAGCGCGGGGCCAGGTACTGGGGCGGGGGGGGGGGGGAGGAATCTATTGAGTCACAGATTATGGGGCAAGTTTCCCCCGTGGATGCTCAGGGGAGGGTTGGAGGCTGTTCTCAGGTGCAGGGACTTTGAGTGCAGAAGGTGGGGGCCTGCAAGGCCTCTAGAAATGATCACTGGCCATTCCAGGCTGATATTAAACTCCCCAGGTTACAGCTTCTCTCTGACCTTGGCTGGGTAGATGCTGCCACCGCCCAAGTGCGAACCCCCTTTGAGAGCCCAGGTAGGCGCAGCTGGGAATTCCTCCCCGTGGGGTAACGTGGGAGACCTCTCCCTGCCCTCGGGGGAAGAGCTGAGTAAGGAAAACAAAGGAAATCAGCTGTTGCCACCAGCTAATCAAACCACATGTGCACAGACCTCTTAGGACCCAAACCTCCCAATCCTGTTCTTAAAAAGGTAAATTTTATTAAAAACAAAAAGAAAGAAAATATGCCCGGAACTCAGGCTAGTGCTAGATTTAAAAAACCAACAACTAGAAGGATCAAGCACCAAGAATAACTTCCCGGAGGTCCAGCTGAAAAGTTACAAGAA
This sequence comes from Sternotherus odoratus, assembly GCA_032164245.1. NCBI lineage: Eukaryota > Metazoa > Chordata > Testudines > Kinosternidae > Sternotherus > Sternotherus odoratus. The sequence goes on along the minus strand of JAVMKO010000043.1, from coordinate 2,601,146 downwards.
AAACAAAGGCATTTGGGCTTAGCCCAGAGGAATCCTCAGAAAGCAGTCACTATCCCGGCCCTCTTGGTCTTGGACTGGGGGGAGAAGCATCCAGGAGACTCTCCCTGCAGGCCCCTGGATCGGCCTCATCCCTGGGGCCGGGCTGTGGGGCTGGGCGCGTCTCACGGCCTGTCTCCTCCTGCCCACAGATCCCAGCTACCCCAAACCCTCCATCTCCTTGCACCCCAGCAGGCAGGTCCCCCCGGGGGGAGCCGTGACCATCCGGTGTGAGTGTCGGTGTCAGGGAGCGAGGGTCCTTCTGTATAAAACTGGAGGTGTGGACACACCGCGCCCGATGGACCCCGCGGGGGACGTGGCCGAGTTTCCCATCCGCAGTGTGAGCCGGGGAGACGCAGGGAGCTACAGCTGCCGATATAGCACCAAATCCAACCCGCCCGCCTGGTCGGAGCCCAGCGACCCCGTGGAGCTGGTGGTAGCAGGTGAGGGGCCGTAAGAAACACCAACTCATGGGCTGAGCAGTGTCACCATTTCAGCCCCTTCCCACCCGGGTCTGGGTGCCCGGTTCCCTCCCTCCCCCATCCCACAGAAGGAACCGACCCAGAGGGAACAGACTTCCCCTCCCCCACCCCCAAAAGGGTTCTGGTAATTAAAGAACAGATTCCTTACTTGGCCAATTAACATAGAACTCTGAGTAATTCATTGAAATCACCCGACAGAACTGTGTTACCTGCCCCTGTCAGAATCCGTGCGAAGGCCGGGGGGAGTCGGGGTAACGGGGGAGCTTAGGGAGGGGGAGGTTGTTTTTTTTGCGGGGGGGGGGGATTGTTAGGGATCTGTGAAGCCTCCCCCGTGCAGACCCTGGCTGACCTTAAGCCTCTCCCATTCAGTCAGGCACATCAGCCCCTGTCCCCGTCCCCATGTGTCCCTGCAGCCCCCATCCCCGGACTCAACGCTGTCACCCCACTAGCTCCTAAGGCCCAGTCCATGCCCCCCCCAGCAGCCCTGGGTGCCCCGCTCTGCCCTAACCGGGCTTTGCAGCAGGGTCTGTGATGAACGTCTACCCCGGGGGGGTTCTGCAGCAGGGGGCAGGCAGAGAATTTCTCCCCCACAGAAAATACAAACTGCCCCCGAAGTGCTGCAGTTCCGCCTCTGCCCACCAGGGGCCGCTGTGGCACCAGAACAGCTGGGCTGTGTTCCTGCTGCGGGCTGCTCATGCGCCACAGCGGCCTCCTGTGGGCAAAGAGCGGAACTGCAGCCCGTCTGGGGAGGATGGTTTCAGGGGGGTCCCTGTGTTATTGTATCAGCAAAAACCAGTAGGAGTCCTTGTGGCACCTTAGAAATGAACACATTTCTTGGGGCCTAAGCTTTGGTGGGCTAGACCCCACTTCATCAGATGCATGGAGGTGAAGATAGGGTGGCAGGTATAAATACACAGCACATGAAGAGAGGGGAGTTGCCTTACCAAGTGGGGAGGGGGGATCAGTGCTAACGAGACAATTCCATTAACAGTAGAATACCAAGGAAGGAAAGATCACTTGTGCAGTGGTAACGAGGTTGGCCCATTTCAAACCCTTGACAAGAAGGTGTGAGGAAATGAGTGTGGGGAAATTCGTTTTTGTAATGGGCAGTATGTATTATATGCAGGGGGGGAACAAAATGATACGGGGACGGATGAATTCTGCGTGTCGTAGGGTTCCCAACCCGCCAGGATCGGCCTGGAGTTTCCAGGAATTATAGATTCATCTTTAATTAAAGATTATGTCCTGGGATGAAATCTCCAGGAATACGTCCAGCCAAAATTGGGAACCCTGGTGCGTCTGTAGATGCGCAGAATTGCCCCAGGAATGACAGACTGTGGGTGCAGTGAGGTGTCTGTTACCCCGGCGCTGTCCCTGGGGCTGGGCGCTGAGGGCAGGTCACAGACACACAGGGAGGGGTTTGTGTCTCCCCATCTCACTCCTGTTTGTGTGTGAACGCAGAGCTCCCTGCGCCCAGCCCCTCCATCTCCGTCAGCCCCGGCGGGGTGATCGCCCCAGGGACAGCCATCACCATCCGCTGTCAGTGTCGGTGCAAGGCCAGGAGGTTATTTCTGTATAAAGTTGGATCTCAAATCCGGGAGCTGGACACTGCGGGGGACGGGGGTGAATTCACCATCCCCAGCGCTGGGCGGGAAGACTCAGGGGCCTACAGCTGCCGAACTCGCTCCAGATCGGAGCCGCCCGACTGGTCGGATCCCAGTGACGTTGTGCGGATCATTGTAGCAGGTGAGGGGCCCGGCAGTTTTGGGTGCAGCTCCCAGGAATCTCTGGGATCTCAGGGGGGGTTCCTCTGGCTGGGTTTTCTCCCCAGGGCCCCGTCTCTCCTCGTAAGTCAGGTGCCCCGGTCCCCTGATCATTTTCCGTTGCCTTCTCCTGGACTCTCTCCAGTTTGTCCACATCACTTCTGTAGTGGGGGGCTCAAAATAGGATGCATCCCCCAGCTACTTCTCCCCAAATCCGGCATCCTCCCCACTCCAGAGCCTGCACCCCCAGTCCAGAGTCTGCACCCCCTCGCACACTCCAGCCCCCTCCCCCCCCCCCCGGCCTGGCCCGGCAAAAGTTAGTGAGGGTGGAGAAGAGCGAACAACAGCGGGAGGGGGATGGAGTGATCAGGGGCGGGGCTTCAGAAAGGGGCGGGGCATAGTGCACTGGACACATGGGGGCACATCTGGTGACCGATAGGAGGATGGACTGAGACCTTGTCTACATGAAAACTGGATCCGAAACGAGGAATCCCACCCCCCACTGGGGGTCCCCACTCCCCAGCCACTAAAATCCCCCTCCCCCGTCCTGGGACTGACAGTGATGACCGATGATGAGTTGGGGTGGGGAACACTGAGTCATTGTTTCTTCCCCTCACCCCACCCCGACAGACGCTGGTTCTAGTCCCACCAGGGGAACCGACTCGACCCAGCCTGGAGTGGCGCCAGCTCCCACCCGCCCGGGCAGCGCAGGGCCAGGTACCGGGACCAGGGGGGAATCACCATCGAACCAGCCCTGGAAACAGGGGCTGGGGCTGGGATGAGGGCAGTGAACCCGGGTGGGAGGGGCCCAGACCCCACAGGGAGGGGCTCATTGAAATGGGGACCTGACTGCCCCTCCCCCACTGCCAGGCCCCCAGCTCCCCCAAAGCCTCCAGCCTTGCAGGTTGCTGCCAGGAAGCTATGGGGGGATCCCAGGGGTGGGGCAGGGTCTGGGGTGTTGGGCCCTGCTGGGCACAGAGGGGCTGTGGCTATAACCCCCTTCCCTGGGCCCCATGACGTCCCCCTGGCAATAGGGGTGACCATGACCCAGAATTCCCTCTCCTTGCCCTCCCCTCACTGGGTCCTTAGGGGATCCCCGACCCCCCCCCCCAATCGATGTTCTGTTGCATCCAGCTGGGCCCTGGGCACCGCCGGGACATGGGGGGCAGCGGGTGACGTCCCAGCCTCCCCCTGCGCGCACTGTTGTGTTTGGCAGGAGCCGCGATACCCCAGGGATGGGCTCACTGCTCAGCAGACAGGCCGGGGCAGTGGTACCTGGGGGGGGGGCAGAGAAACTGAGGCTCAGGCCCCCAGGGCAGCAGGACAGAGTCTCCCCTGAGGGGTCCGGCCTCAAGGAGGCCCCAGAGCCGTGGTGCCTGGAAGTGACTCTCCCCCTCCCCCCACAGCAGCCCCCCCGGGGCGCCCGGATTTCACCCACGTCAACATCACCCGCCTGGCACTGAGCGCCGGGGTCCTGCTCGTCCTGGGGCTGATCCTGGCCGAGGCCTATTACAGCCGTCCGAGGGGGGCGCCCTAGGTGAGGTGACCCCCCCCCCCGTGCCCCTTGTTCCCCCCAGGGGCTGGGCCCAGGGTGACACGGGCCCCTCTAACCCGCCGTCTCTCTGCACCCCCAGGAGCCTGGATCCGGCCACGCGGAGAAGAGAATCTCCCCGGGGGACGAGCCGCTTCCCCTTGGGGGGCTGAGACACCAGCACAAGCCCCCTGCCCCCGAACACCCCCCTGCCTCGGAGAATCCCCCCCCAGACTGCTCCCGACCCGACTGCTGCACCCCAGGATTGAACCTCGGACTTTATGCCCCCGTGGGCACCAGCCCCTGCGGTACCAGCTAGAGGAGCCACCCCAGCGCTGGGCGCATCGGACTCCCCACGGAGCAGCCCCTGGAGGGTGCCGGGGTCCCACTCGCTGGCCCCGCCGGGCCGGTCTCTGCCCGGGGCTGTCAGTGGGGAGCGGGGAGACCAGGAGAGCCCCCCACCTTTAAACCCACTGGAAATAAACCCGGCTCCTCACCTCCTCGGCCCCGTCGTTCTTCGGGATGAGCTGCTCACGGCTGTTCCGGTCCCCACCCTCCTGCCCCGCTGGCGAGACAGAGCTGAGGGGGCGGCGGGGCGGCGGGGCCCTATATTGAGCGCCATGAAGGTGCGACTGCAGGGGGGGACCCAGGCCGACCCCACGGACACTCCTAGCACAGGGGCCAACCTTTGCCAGCGCTGGGTGGGTGCTCGCACCCCCCTCCGGTCCCACCCCCACCCCTGGCCCAACTCCACCCCCACCCCGAAGTCCCCACCCAAACCCCGCCCCTCCCTGCCCCTATTGGACCCCTTCCCAAATCCCCGCCCAGGCCCCGCCTCCTCCGCCCAGGGCGCCACGTTCCCCCTCCTCCCCGCTCCCTCCCAGGCTGGCCAGGTGTGTAACAGCTGTTTTGTGGGTGGAAGCGCTCGGCCCTGCAGCAGGACAGCGGGTCCCTGGGGATCAGCCGGCCCTCGCAGTGACGTCCCCCCTCTCCTAATAGCAGTGGGGGCCCCCCTCAAGAGAGCGACTGGCCCAGGTCCCAGTGGGGAGGCGGGTGGCAGCAGACGGTGACGGCCCAGGGCCGGCGACTCCCCCTGGCAGGAGGGTTTCACCTGATCCCGTGTTAGTTTTACCTCCACGGCTCATCAGCAGGGTCTCAAAGCAGAATGTGACTCGGGGGAGGATCTGGGTGGAAATATTCACAATGCTCAGCCGAAGATTGAAGATCAGCCTCTCTGGTCTCCTGGCTCCCAGCCCGGTGCACCCCCCGCTCCCCCAGGCTGCAGGGTACATGGAGGGGGACCGGTCCCCCTCCCCACAGAGACACAGACGAGCTGCGGACGTCACACTGAGGCCCCTGGGTTTCCTGGACGTTGCAGGGTCCTCTGCTTAATTTGACCACATTAGATTTGGCCGGCAGATTAGCGCCAATGTGTGAGGTGTTCAGGAAGACGTGGGCCGGCAGCGCGGAGCTACAGCTGCAGCTACCGGCCCCGATCAGAGCCCTTCGGCTCCTCGCAGCCCAGCCGCCCCGTGCAGCTGGTGGTAGCGGGTGAGGGGTCCGGCTCGACGTCCCTTAGACACTCCAGCTTCCCAGTATCACCACCAGCAGCCACCTGTCCTGGGGATCAATGGTTATGAAAACCAATCCCCCAAATAAAGAAACCGGTTCTCCCCAATTCCAAAGAATCAGGCCCCAGACCCAGGTCAATATACAAATCAGATCTTCCCACAAATCACCCTGTTGTCAATCCCTGAGAATCTAAAATCTAAAGGTTTATTATGCAAGGAAAAAGGTCAAGGTGAGGGTTGGAATGGTTAAAAGAAATCAATTACATGCAGCAATGGCAAATCTCAGGCTTGCAGCAATGGCAGAATAAACTGCAGGTTCAAATCAAAGTCTCTGGAAAGCATCGCCAGCAGGGATGGGTCAGCACCCTTTGGCCAGAGTTCCCCTGTGTAGCAAAGTGCATCCAGAGCTCGAAACAAGGCAGGCTGAAGACTGGAGGTAGAAGACGAAATGGAGGAAGTTTCTCCCAGGTTTTATAGACTTCCTCTTGTGGGCGAAGCCCCCCCCCCCTCCTTCCTATGCAGAGTCCAGTTGCAAAATGGAGGTTCATAGCCACAGGTGGAGAAGCGCGGGTGGGTGTGGACGGGCATCTATAAAGTTCATTGTGTAGCTGATGGTCCTTAATGGGCCATCAGCCAGGTCAGCCAAGTTAACACCAGCTTGTCTGAGATCTCACCCAGAAGCCAAGCATCAGTTTGACATACAGTCACCATAGAGCCAATAGTCATAACTTTATTTACAAAAAAGACAGACACATACAGATAGATTAATCATAATCAGCAGACCATAACCTGGTCGTAGACACCTTATATGACCCCTTTACAGGATATTTGGTGCCACTACAGGACCTGGGTTGCACCAATGATCTATATGATCCCAGATCATTTCAGTAACGTGACACCTGGGTCTCTCCCGGCTGGTGCCCGTTGGGGGCCCGGGCTGGAATTTCTCTTTCTCTGATTTTCTTTTGAACCTGGTTGATTTAATTCACACGCTGAGAAAAGCCCCTTAGAACCAGGGGTTACAGTGTAAACTCGCCATCCCCACTCAGCTGTGGCACAAGGGGAAGGAAACCCAGGGGTCCCCCATCGCGCCCGCCCCTCACACGGTGCCCACGGCTGGTGTCGCATGAGGACAGGCTAAGCGGGAAGGCTGCAGAGTCAAACCCTCCAGCACCAGGAAATGCCACAGTTATGGTTTCCCAAACACCCTTAACTTTGCCCCCTCGTGCACGTCCATTATGACGCCATCCTTTAATTTCATGCTCATGTACTAATTTTACCTTCATGGGCCACCAGCCATGTTTGAACACAGAACGTAAGAAAGGATGGTTTGGGGAGGACTCGGCATGGAAAATGTGGTCAGTCAAAGATTGAAGACCAGAGCCTGGGGTCTCCTGGCTTTCAGCCCAGTGCACCCTCCCTGCTGGGTACATGGAGGGAGAAGTGTCCCGTCACCCCATAGAGGCACAGAGAAGCTGTGAGCTGCCTGGCCAGGGCTCACAGACACAGGGGTGGGTTTTGCAAAGGCCTCTGCTTACTCTGACCGCAGTAGATTTCGCCTACAGACTAGAGACAAGGTGTCGGGAGGTAGGAAGAGACGAGATGTCGTTGACTTCCTGTTGCTGGAGCCACCAGTTGAGTTAGTTATTTGGGGCTCAGTGGAGCTGGGCACTGGGGTGTTGGTGGCAGCGCTGAGGGGCCCCTCGCTGCCCCATCATGGCATCTTCACTCACCGTCCTCTTCCTCGGTGAGTATCAGGGGAAGCCAAGGCGTGTGCCCATGGGGTGAGGGGATCTGAGACCAGGGCATGTGCCCACTGGGGGGATCTGAGACCAGGGCGTGTGTCTGTGGCAGGGGGTTTGAGACCAGGGCAGGTTCCCATGGAGATCTGAGACCAGCGCGTGGGTCCATCGGGAGGGATCTGAGCTGAGGACCATTGTCTATGGCAGGAGATCTGAGACCAGGGTCTGGGCCCATGCTGGGGGAAGATTGAGACCAGGGCATTTGCCCGGGGGAGGGGGGGGGGGTCTGAGACCAGGGTGTGGGATCCAGTCGCTCTGGGATCTGGTCACTAACGACCCGTCTCCTTTCCAGGCTGTTGGCTGGCCGGGTGGAGCGCGGTGTGGGGAGGTGAGTATCTGTGGGGCAGGGGAGAGTTTAGTGTTCAGGACGGGGAGGGGAGGGGGGAGAGGAAAAGAGGAGCTGAGCCCTGAACCTTCACCCCCAAAATCAGTACAACCTCCTTGTGTTGATCCCGGGGGGGGGGGGGGGGGGGCTGAGATCAGAACCTGCCCTCCAAGGGAAAGTGGGGGGGGGGGTCCAGTGGCTGATGATGGGGGTGGGGATCCAGGCTGGTGGTGGGGTGAAGATGCAGCGTGAGGGGCCGGACGCTCCCCTGCTGGTCCATCGGCTCAGCCCCCGCTGGTGCCGGGTGCGGGTCCCGTTTCCAGCCGCCGTGAGCTGCGGTGGCTGGCGGGTGCGGCAGGCACCAGGCCGAGGCCGGTTACGTGTCCCCTCTGCTGCCCCCCATCGGCCCTTTACGTGCCCCCCCCTCACTGTCCTCTCCCTGCTTTGTTCCTCCCCCCCAGCCCTCTTCCATGTCCCCCCTCCCGGCAGGGCGCAGCCCCACCCAGCGCTGTGGGGAGAAGCAGCCTGGCTGGCTCCTCCCTCCCTTCCCCCACTGGCCAGGAGCCAATCCCTGCGTGTGTCAAAGCCCTGCACTGCGCTGGCATGTGGGGGCTTCTCCACCCCCGTGCTAAGCTCTGGAGTGGGGGGAGGGGAAGTGATTTCCAGCCTGTTCCTGCCCTGAACTTGCAGCCTCCACAGCAGCCTCCGGGGCAGGGGCTTAGCACCCTGCTCACCTCCCACCCCCTCACCCTGGGTCCTGCCACCAGGAAGCATGGGGGGATGCTGCATCCCCTGGGCACCTCCCCCGCCGAGCCCCAGTCTGGCCGGGGTCCCTGAACCCCCTGCAGTCCGGTTCCCTGGGCCCCAGAGCAAAATGCAGCCTTCTGGCTTAACCCCTTCCTGCCCACACTGTAGCCGGTGGACAGGGGGCGGCTGGGTTATGTGGGTGGCCAGCAGCAGCTTGGGGGTGTTGCTGTCTTTCCACACGGTGGGGGCGGGAAGGGACGAGCTGCTTCCCTCCATGGGGCGAGGGGGGGAGATGAGCTCGGCAGAGACACCGGCCAGGTCGTCCCTTCCCCCCCGTGGGTGCAGTGCGGTGTCTGTTACCCCGGCGCTGTCCCTGGGGCTGGGCGCTGAGGGCAGGTCACAGACACCCGGGGAGGGGTTTGTGTCTCCCCATCTCACTCCTGTTTGTGTGTGAACGCAGAGCTCCCTGCGCCCCGACCCTCCATCTCCGTCAGCCCCGGCGGGGTGATCGTCCCGGGGGGAACCGTCACCATCCGCTGTCGGTGTCAGTGCGAGGCCAGGAGGATATTTCTGTATAAAGATCGATATCGAGTCTGGGGGCTGGACACTGCTGGGGACGGGGGTGAATTCACCATCCGCAGAGCCAGGCGGGAATACGGAGGGGCCTACAGCTGCCGAACTCGCTCCACATCGGAGCCGCCCGACTGGTCGGATCCCAGTGACGTCGTGTGGATCTTTGTAGCAGGTGATGGGCTCAGCTCAGTGTCCCCGCTCACAGCCAGAGTCCCAGACCCACAGGGGGTCTCTGGGTAGCTGGGACACTCCTAGGGGTGTCACTTACCCTGCCTGTGCCTCCATTTCCCCTTGTATGAACTGGGGATAATCACCCCTCCTGCACCTTGTGTTTGGTTAGAGTCAGGACTGGGCTTTAGGGCGGGGGCTTTTTCTCATCCTGTCTGTGCAGCACCCAGCACCTCTAACTCCCTGCCCCTCCTGATCTAACCACTAGTCCCCACTGCCTTCCCAGGGCCAGGGATAGAACCCAGGAGTCCTGGCTCCCAGGCTGCGGGGCCCCATTAAGTAGATAGAGGGGTGCAGAGGGCTGCCCTGGATTTTAGGCAGTTTTGGGTGCAGCTCCCAGGAATCTCTGGGATCTCAGGGGGTTCCTCTGGCTGGGTTTTCTCCCGGGTGTCACGGAGCGCCCGGGCGATGGTCTGGAACCGCTCCCTAGGAAGCCAGACCGGACTCCGGGTGAAGGGCCCCTTCTCCGTACACAGCCTCTTTCCAAGGCCAGGAGCTTCAGGGGTCCCCACTTCCACCTTCCTGGGTCTGACCTCGGAGTATTCAGCACCTTCTGCCCTCCGTGTGCTTCCCCCAGCAAGCCCGCCTGGGCGGGGTCCTGGGGGAGCCCATGGGTTCTGCACCCCAAATCCACAGTCAAACGTGACTCTCAGCCAGCCAGTAAAACAGAGGTTTATTCGTCGACAGGTACATGGTTTAACACCGAGCTTGTAGACCCCCGAACCCATCAGCTGGATCCATTTTGGGGGCCCAAGGGAGGCCAGACCCTGCCTGGGCCTGCCTCCCTTCTGTCCACACAGCTTCAGATTCAAACCCCCCTCTCCAGCCAGCTGCAAACTCCCCAAACAAAACTCACTCTCCCCAGCCCCTCCTTCTCTTTCCTTTGTCTCCCTCCCGGGCGGGAGGTATCACCTGAATTCTCTCCAACAGGTTCAGCTGATCTCTTTGTTATTCATCACTTCTGGCCTAGAGGGGGGGAGGGGCCCGGCCCTCAATTGCCAAGGCAGGTCGGCCACTTGCTTACACTGTCTCTCTGCTTTGCATGAACTACTCACCCTTATCCCTCCACACAGACACTCCAGAAATGCATAGGGGAAACTGAGGCACACACACAGTAGTCCTACTTCGTCACACTGAGACCGTGCGGGGAGGACGGGGAGGGGGGGGGCAGTAACTGTGCCGGGGTCTGTCTCAGGCCTGTCTCCTTCTCCCTGCAGAGATCTACTACCCCAAACCCTTCATCTACCTGCGCCACAGCGGGGAGGTCACCCTGGGGGGAGCCGTGACCGTCCGGTGTTGGGGTCAGTACAAGAACGTGAGGTTCCTTCTGTACAAAGATGGAAACCTGACTGCGCTGCAGGACACGGCGCCGGATGGGATCCTGGCTGAGTTTCCCATTCGCAACCTGAGCCGGAGAGACGCAGGGAACTACAGCTGCTATTATCACCGCCAGGGGAACAACTTCACCTTCTCACATCTCAGCGACCCCGTGGAGCTGGTGGTAGCAGGTGAGGGGCCCGGATCAGTATCCCGCTCCCAGCCCCACCCCCGCCGGACACTCAGGAGCAGGGACATGTGCAAGCGGGGGGCAAACGAGGCACAGGGGCCGCCCCAATCAGTGGGGCCGGAGCACAGAGCTCCTCCGGGGAGCAGAACCGGCTCCTCTGGCTGCAGGGGGCCCACAACGCGCCCCTCCCAAACCAGCCACATTTCTATTCCTGTGCACGCCCCGGATCAGGGGGTCTTTTCGCCAGTGGGATGCTCAGAGCTAGCAGAGGGGACACCCGGCTGTGGGGCAGGGATGGAGTCACTGGGGGGTTCCCCAGCCAGGGGCAGCAGCAGCTGCTGGAGGTTCGATGCTGAGGCAGTGGGGATCCCTGCCCTGGGGGTCTGCAGAGCAGGGGCCTTTCCCAGGGGGACGCTCTCCCGGCTGCCCTGGCTCTGGGGACGCACAGAGGAGTCGGGGCCCAGGGGCTGCCCAGCCGGCCCCATGCCCAGCCTGTGACTGCACATTCCACGGCTGGTCTGTGATGCCCACCTGGGCCGGGCATGTCGGGTTCAAGGTTTGTGGGGGCTGCACACGGTGGCTGCTCACAGCTGTGGGGAGAACCCCAGGGATTCCGTGTCATAAGTGTAAAGTGCTGGAGAGGGTTATTCTGTCTGTACGGGGTTAATGTTACCTGAGAACAAGGGACGTAAGAGCTTCCCTGCCATGAGGGAGGGAGGGAGTTTAGTTTTCAGTTTCAGTTTTGCTTGCCACGCCAGCTTGGGTAAGGCTCTCGGAGCTCGTCTCTGGCTATGGAGAATGACTCGACTTTCCTTCTTATATTCCTAACTAGCAGAAATACCCGGCGTTGCTCGGGTCCGTCGGAGGGGGGGAAGGGGACCCAGCGTCGCTCGAAGAGAGCTGAGCGAGTGTGGGGTCCGTTGGAGGGGGGAGGGGGGAGAGAGCTGAGTGAGTGTGAGGTCCGTTGGAGGGGGGTGGGGGGAGAGAGCTGAGTGAGTGGGTTGGGGGCATTGGAGTGGGGGGAGGAGGGGGAGATTTTAAAAATTTTCAATTCTTACCTGAGGGGCGAGAGAGCTGAGCTAGTGCAAGGTCCGTTGTGGGGAGGAGGAGGGAGCTGAGCGAGTGCAGGGGCCGATGGAGGGAGGGAGGGGGGTGAGATATTAAAAATATTCGATTCTTTCCTGAGAGGGGAGAGAGCTCAGCGAGTGTGGGGGCCCCTGGATGGGGGGATTAGAGCTGAGCGAGTGTGGGGTCCATTGGAGGGGGGAGGTGAGAGAGAACTGAGCGAGTGCGGGGTCCGTTGGAGGGGGGTATTATTACATCATAACTGTGTCACAGAGAACAGCAGGTGTTAACCTGCTGCCCAGCTGATGTGAATGGGCTTTAAAGAATTTCACCCCTGCGGGGTGTCAGAGGTGAGATTTGAAAAATTTTCAACTCTTACCCTGATTAGGACCCAAAGACCTATAACAGTACCAAATTTCAAGTCTCTAGCTCAAACGGTGTGGAAGGAGTAAGGGAACGTACATACACGCACGCACGCATACACGCATACACCATTTGACTTTTATATATATAGACTAGCAAAAATACCCGGTGTTGCTCGGGTCCGTCGGAGGTGGGGAGGGGGCAGAGAGCAAACCTGACATCCCCACCTCACCCCCCCCCCAACCAAACCCAACACCCCCACCTCACTTACCCCTCGACCAACCCCGACTCACATTTTCACCCCCCACCCAAACCCAACACCCCCACGTCACCCTCTACCAACCCCAACACCCCCTGACCAACACCCACACCTCACCCCCCGTAGACCAAACCTGACACACCCACCTCACTTTGCCCCCCAACCAAACCCGACACCCCTACCTACCACCACAAACAAACCCGACACCCACACCTCACTTACCCCTCGACCAACCCTGACCCCCCTGCTCACCCCCTCACCAAACCCAACACCCCCTGACCAACCCCAACACCCACCCCTCACCCCCCACCCACCCCGACACCTTCCCACCCCCCCCAGACCAAACCCAACACCCCCAGCTCACTTACCCTCCGACCAAACCCGATACCCCTACCTCACTTACCCTCCAACCAAACCCAACTCATGTCCATCAGAGGTGGGGAGGGGGCAGAGAGCTGAGCGAGTGCAGGGTCCGTTGGCGGGGGGAGAGGACAGAGAGCTGAGCGAGTGCAGGGTACGTTGGAGGGGGGTATTATGACATCATAACTATGTCACAGAGAACAGCAGCTGCCCAGCTGATGTGATTGGCCTTTAAAGAATTTCACCCCTGGGGGGTGTTAGACGTGAGATTTGAAAAAATTTAGACTCTTACCCTGATTAGGAGCATAAGGCCTCTAACGGTACCAAATTTCAAGTCTCTAGCTCAAACGGTGTGGAAGGAGTAAGGGAACGTACATACACGCACGCGCGCACGCATACACTGTTTGACTTTTATATATATATATAGATTAGCTGACTGTAAGTAATATTTTGATTTCCATAAGTTCTGTACCTATTTGGGGTGTCTCTATCCTTTTCAGAGGGGAAGTTAGAGAACTCTAGATTGTGAGTTGTACTGTAGCCTATGTTCTATTCTCTTTTCTTTATTAAATCTTTTTAGTTATAAAAAGTGTTTGGTTTATTTCCCTTAAGGTTTTCTCTGCTTCCAGACTGGGAAAAGAGGGAGGAAGGGGGTAGGTATAAGGACCAGCTCAGTGTATGAGCTGAAGAGCGGAGTCTGACTCTCTCTACCTTCAGGCGAGAAGGGGGAGGGGGGAGGGGAAACAGCCTCTGAGTGTCCCGCTCTCAGGGAGGGAGACGGAGGTAGGGGGGAGTCTGGGTACCCCACTCCAGGGCCTTGGAGATTTACTCAGATGGTGGCAGCTTGGGGTTCCCATTTCCCAACTGGTAAAGTGTGGGGTCTGGGGGTGTAGAGAATTAACTTAAGCTGGGGAACAGCTTGGAGTTAGTTGGTCTGGCATAGAAGAGTCCCGTCTCTGTACCCAGGGTTCAGAGAAAGGGGTTGGACACACCAGCAGCGAGCGAGGGAGTAACCAGCCCCAGAAATGAGGGGCCCTGGCGAGCGGGGAGCCGGGGACAGGGACCTGGTGTCTGAGCTGTCACCGAAGGGCGCCAGGCAGAGCCGGCAGGGAGAAAGTCCCGCTGAGAAGCGCCAGACATGGCAGGAACAGGAGGAGGCAGACAGAGGAGAGACAGAGGCAGGAGGGGGAAAGTTACAGAAGAACCGGGCAGAGAAACACGAAGGAAAAATAGTCTCTAAGTCACCTAAGAAATCATTAGAAATCGTTAGAAATCCGCAGGAGAAGTGAAGCCCGAATGAAACGTGGTGGAAACCAGCTGTGAGCGAAGAGAAACGGGCGGAGGAAATGAGGAGGACGTGAGCTGTAGGGAAAGTAAATCAATAGAACGGACACAACGTCCCCCCAGCACCTTCGGGTGCAGCCACAGGGAGGGAGGAATTGCCAGAGACAAAGGGACTCTAGAAAAGGCAGCGGGGGGACAGTTGTTCAGTTGAGAAGCCGACCCAGCGCCTGGAGAAATAGCCGCAGGGATCTGAGCTGGACTCAGAGCAGCGACAGAGACGGGGCCAGGGGATGGTTCCAGAACAGCCGGGAAGGGACCGTAGCGCCGGGCGGGGGGGGGGAGGGGAGGTGTTTTGAACCCCACGTCCTGGTGCTCCAGGAACGTCAGTTGTCTCCCGTGCAGTGGGGTTAATTCAGCCAGTGGTGGGTCCTGCTCAGCCATCGTCCCAGTGGGACCCTGCACAGCAGATCCTGAGGCACCCGCGACTCTGATTCACTTGGGATCGTTCCCCACCGAACTGATTTCTCCTGCCCCAGCGGACGGAGATAAAACGCAATTGGCCTCTAGGTCCCCTCGGCCTCTCCTGGGCCTGCCCCAGCCTCCCCTCCACGGGCTCCTTACAGCCTGTCTCCAAGGCTAGGAGCTTCACTGGTTACAGCTTCCTTCTTCCTGGGTCTCAGGGGGTTCCTCTGGCTGGGTTTTCTTCCGGGTGTCCCGGAGCGCCCGGGCGATGGTCTGGAACCGCTCCCTAGGAAGCCAGACCGGACTCCAGGTGAAGGGCCCCTTCTCCGTACACAGCCTCTTTCCAAGGCTAGGAGCTTCAGGGGTCCCCACTTCCACCTTTCCGGGTCTGTCCTCGGAGCACTCAGCACCTTCTGCCCCTCCGTGTGCTTCCCCCAGCAAGCCCGCCTGGGCGGGGTCCTGGGGGAGCCCATGGGTTCTGCACCCCAAATCCACAGTCAGACGTGACTCTCAGCCAGCCAGTAAAACAGAGGTTTATTAGAACATGATCTAAGATGGAGCTTGTAGGTATCTGGACCCCTCAGCTGGATCCATTTTGGAGGGCCAGGGAGGCCGGACCATGCGTGGGCCTCCCTCTCCTTTCTTAGCCAGCTCCCGACTAACTCACTCTCCAGCCCCTCCTCTTTTCCTTTGTCTCTTTTCCCAGGCCAGGAGATCACCGGATCCCTTTGTTCTTCTCACCTTCCAGCTACCACCTTGCAGGGAAGGAGAGGCCCAGCTCATTAGATGCCAGGAGGCAGAGTGTGGCCATTCCTTTCCACTGGTCCTTTGCTCTGCAACAATTCTCACCCCGTCACTGTCGCTAGCCCGGCTCTCTCGGTCTTGGATTTGGGGGGGAAACCATCCGGGAGACTCTCCCTGCAGGCCCCTGGATTGGTGGGGACGGGCTGTGGGGACGGGCGCAGTGACCGGGCCGGGGTCTGTCTTTCACGGCCTGTCTCCTCCTGCCTGCAGAGCCCAAACCCTCCATCTCCCTGCACCCCAGTGCGGGGGTTGCCCCGGGTGGAACCGTGACCTTCCGGTGTGAGTGTCGGTGTCGGGGAGCGAGGGTCCTTCTGAGTAAAGCTGGAGACCTGGATTCCCGGCGCGCGGCGGACTCCGCGGGGGACGTGGCCGAGTTTCCCATCCGCAGTGTGAGCCGGGGAGACGCAGGGAGCTACAGCTGCCGATATAGCACCAAATCCAACCCGCCCGCCTGGTCGGAGCCCAGCGACCCCGTGGAGCTGGTGGTGAGAGGTGAGGGGCCCGGCTCAGTGTCCCCGCTCCCAGCCCCACTCCCAGCCAGACCCACAGCTGGGCTCTGCCCTGTGTCCAGCAGAGGGGAGGCCCAGATGGGGAGTGGGGACGGGGTCACTGGCGGGTTCCCCAGCCAGTGGGCAGCAGCAGCGGCTGGAGTTTCAGGGTCGAGGGCTGGGTGCCCGGTTCCCTCCCTCCCCCATCCCGGCCGACGCTCGTTTTCATCCCACAGAGAGAACCAGCCCCACTGGGCCCCAGCAGCCGGATCCCCCCACGACGGAGCCGGCGGATCCCCCCACAACGGAGGCGGCGGGAGAAGGTGAGTGGGAGAAATGGAACAATTCACCCCCAGAGAACAGGGCTCCCCACTCAGACCCCCACGGGGCCATTGGGGCCGGTTGGAGGGGGACGGTCCCTGCAGACAGAACCGAGGGGTTCAGTTCTTGTAGACCGAGGGAGATGGACAGACGGCCACGGGGCGCAGGGGATGGACGGCCCTGGGTCAGTGGGAATGTGGGTCCGTGGGAACGTAGGGGCGGTGGACAGATGGGAGCACATCGGGTGAGGGACAGGAAGATGGGCTGAGGCCTTGTCTACATGAAAACTAGAACCGAAATGACGAATCCCGTGTGGTTCCCAACCCCCACTGGGGGTCTCAGAGCCAGTCTGCGCTGTCGGTATTCGTCGTCCCCCCCGCCCCAGGTTGGTTCAGTCCCGTTTGGCAGACGAGCTCCCCTCTAGCTCTACAGACACAGGGACGTTCCTCCTCCGCAATAGGACCAGCCCCGCCCAGACCTGCTCCGCAGTGACTCCAGGTGTGAGGGGCACCTGGCTGGGCAGGGCCCATCTCGGTGTCCGTACAGCTCCGAGCACACAGGGGAGCTGGCCCACGCCGAGGGCTCCTGGTAATTAATACGAGTCAGAGATGATTTGGGTTCCGGTTTCCGTGGAGCCAGGCGGGGGCTGGATCTGCGCTCAGGGTCTCGCTGGGCCGATCCTCCCCGTTCTGGGATCAGGGGAAAGAGCCGCCATTGCCAGTTGGGGAAGGGGTCAGAGGTTCCCTGCATAACTAACCAGAGACACCAGGGCTCCAGGTTTCTCATCCCTCCCCTGCCCCTGGCAGACGCTGGTTCTATTCCCGCAGGGGGAACCAACCCGACTCATCCGGGAATGTCGCCGGCTCCCACCCGCCCAGACAGTGGGGGGCCAGGAACCGGGACTGGGGGCAAGAAATCTCCATCAACCCCCCCAGGAACAGGTTTGTGGAGCCGAAGGAACCATCCCCGGGGGGAGACGTGAAGGGCTGGCTGGGTAGGAGGGGGCAGATCCCCAGAGCAAATGCCCCATCTGAACCCCCCTGCCTCATTTCATATGCACAGGGTGGGGTGTCACTGGGCAGATGCCAGATTGGCTTGGCAGGGGCAGGGTGTCACGGAGCGCCCGGGCGATGGTCTGGAACCGCTCCCTAGGAAGCCAGACCGGACTCCAGGTGAAGGGCCCCTTCTCCGTACACAGCCTGTTTCCCAGGCCAGGAGCTTCAGGGGTCCCCACTTCCACCTTCCTGGGTCTGACCTCGGAGCATTCAGCACCTTCTGCCCCTCCGTGTGCTTCCCCCAGCGAGCCCGCCTGGGAGGGTCCTGGGGGAGCCCATGGGTTCTGCACCCCAAATCCACAGTCAAACGTGACTCTCAGCCAGCCAGCAGAATAGACGGTTTCTTTGAGATGTCAGGAACATGTCAGGAGATGTCCAACTCACAGCTTCTCAGTCTCAACAGGACCCATCCAGTCAGGCAGGTCCTTCTGGGGTGCTAGGAGAATGAGACCCAGATTCTGGGCTCCTGCTTCTTCCCCAGGGTTATTCGATGACTTCCATCTGGTCTAACACAGACCATGCAGCGAGCGAGCGTGAGCCCTCAGCTGGATCCATCTTGGGGCCAGAGAGCGAGATGGCTCCTCTCCCCTTCCCAGCTAGACCCAGACTGTCTCAACCCCCTCTAGCCCCTCCCTGCTCTCCTTTGTCCCTTGTCTGGTTTCCCCGGGCTTGAGGTATCACCTGACCTCTCTCCCCCACCTGGGGTCAGGTTACAGCTTCACCCATTAACACCTGCAGTGGCTTTGCTTTGCATCAGCTACACATTCCTTTCCCTCCTCACGCTCCAAAAATGCATAGGGGAAACTGAGGCACACACACACAGTACTCCCACTTTGTCACACAGGGCCTGGGAGAGCTTCCCCCCAACGCTCAGCCCCACACGTGGGTCCCACACACTCGGGTGCTGTGCTGCCCACTGGCACCACAAAGCCACCCATGTGGGGCACAGCTCGGTGCGTATCTCCTGGGAGAACAGGGCCGGGGACTGAGACCCGGGGTTAACGGCCCCCGTGTATCCCGTCTGTCTGCCTGAGTCTGCAGACAGCCCGGGGGAACAGATCAGAAGCAGGACTCCCCCTTCCCTGGGGTGCTGCCAAGTGGAGTGTTAACCCTGGGGCCTATCAGTCGATATAGACGTGGTGTTAACACTTGAACCCACTGATTCAGAGTGACACACCGTTCACTCCAGAACCTAATGATGGCTGCTGCGATGACAACACTGTCATGTCTTCTGCTGCTGATCACTTCACCAGGCCATGGTTCTCCCAATGACCTCAAAGCGCCCTCCCCGGCTAGAAGCCCCCTCCCACTGCCATCCCCCCACCCATATGAGTCCTACGCAGAAGTGAGCTGAAGCTGCTGAGAAATTCCCAGGATCGAGGCAGGACCCGTGGGGGGCGCTGGAGGATCTGGTCCCAGCTGGCTTCACAGGGTACATGGGGCCTGAGGTATCCCCCCCACACACACCCTGCCCCCGCCCCAGTACAGCCCTCTGCCATTGGGAGTGAACCCCCTGACCACTATTACCCAGAATCCCCTCTGCCCCATAGAATGTTCTGCTGTGGGTCCCTGGGCCCTTGAGGGGGAGGGGCTGGGGCAGTAGGTAACGAACCAGCCGCTCAAAGCCTGGTGCTGCTTCCCAGGGGGATCGGGACCAAGCACAGACCCGGTTCTGACCTGCCCCATCATCGCTGGGGTGAGCGCGACAGCCGCCGGCCTCCTCCTCCTCCTCCTCCTCCTCCAGGCCTTCGTCTGCTACAGGAGATCCTATGGAAGTGAGTGATCCGCCCAGCGAGGGAAGGGACGGGGTCAGGGTTTGGATGGGAGACACGGAAGGAAACCCAGGGGGGTGGGGCAGGGGCCCAGCAGGGGGCGCTTTCCCCTGGCAGGCAGGGCTGGCCCCAAAGCCTCAGGGCAACCCTATGGGGTAGGGACTCAGTAGGGGGCAGGGACCTGTCTCTGGGGTATCCAGGCTCAGCAGTTGGAGGTCGGGGGGGCTCCCCCGGCAGACCAGTGGGGGGGGGGGTGTCTATCCTGGGGAACCCATCCCGGCTGCCCTATAGGGCGGGGGGGCAGGGCTGGGACACGGGATCTGGGTCAACTCATGGACGATTCTGCTTCGTGTCTCTGCAGGGAAAGGACCAGTCCCGGGACAGAGCAGGTGAGACCCCAGCTCCACTCCCCACCCCCATCTACCTGCCCCGGGACCCAGGACTCCTGGGTTCTCTCCCTGGGTTGGGACGGGAGTGGGATCTAATGGTTAGATTTTGGAGGGGAGGGGGCTGGGAGCCAGGACTCCTGGGTTCTCTCCCTGGGTTGGGACAGGAGTGGGATCTAATGGTTAGATTTTGGAGGGGAGGGGGCTGGGAGCCAGGACTCCTGGGTTCTCTCCCTGGGTTGGGACGGGAGTGGAATCTAATGGTTAGATTTTGGAGGGGTGGGGGCTGGGAGCCAGGACTCCTGGGTTCTGTTACTGTCTCTCTCTCTCTCTCTCTCTCTCTCCTCGTAGGGACTCCGACGCTGCAGCCACAGTCTGTAAGTCACACCTGAGGGGGCAGCCATGGGGGGGGGGGGGTGTCCCCTGGCAAGAGCCATGTCCTGGGGGCCCCCTGCTTTGAGCTTCAGTTTCCCCTGCTGCACCATGGGGCTAGTGACCCTGCCTCACCCCAGTGATCTGGGGGGCAGGCGGCCCAGTCTGCGAAGGGTTCTGATGGGGGGGGGCTGGGCCCGGGGTCCTGATCTGGGCCCAGCCGCTCACTGGGGGGGGGGGGGTGTCTCTATTCCACAGACGCCCTAATCGGTGAACGGAAGCAGGCGGATGTCCCGGTAAGTGCCCCCCCCCCACTCCTCAACCTCCCCCCGGCACCGACGCACCATCCAGCCTCCCCCGCCCCGCCCCCGCCATCCGGCCCTGCACGGGTCCCACTAGAGCCATGTTCTGACGCCGCCCCCCCAGACTCTGCCTGGCCCCCCCTGTACTCCTCAGGGCAGACACCGGAGCTGGGGATCAGTAATGGGGTTTCCCCCCCCGAGACGGAAGAGAGACCCCGAGCACAGAGAATAGGAGCCTGACCCTGCACCCCCCAAATTCACCCCGACCCCCTCAAACCGTCCTGCAAACGTTCGCATTGGTCTGAGATTCGCCGGGGGTCAGCGGAATTCCAGGGGGGCAGGGGGGGGATTTCCCGGATCTCTGCCCCATGGGGCTCTGTGGGGTGGAGTGGGCGGGGGGGGGGGTGTTGCTGGATTCCCTGCAGGGGTGGGGCGGGGGAGACACGAGCAGTTCTTGGTCGCCCCCTGCTGGACAGGATGGAGCGTGTCAGAGCAACTGTGAGTTGGGGGTGGGGGAGGGAGCTGGGGGGGACATCGCTCCCCCATGGTGGCTGGGATCAGAACAGTCTGGTGTGTGGGTGTCTCACACACACACACACACACACACACACACACACACACACACACACACACACACACACACACACACACACACACAGTGACTCTCTCCCCTCCCACCCCCAGGAGCCCGACCTCGACGGACTCACCTACGCCCAGCTGGACGGCCGGGCGCTGCAGGCCAAGCGGGGGGGCCCGGCCCCCGAGCCCCCCCAGCCCAGTGTTTACGCCGCCATCAACGTGAGCCCCCCACCCACCCCAGTAGCTTGAACCCAGGGGAGTCATCGGAGCGACGGGGCGGGGAGCATTGGCCACTAGGGGGGTGACAGAGTGATTCCCCCCCCCCCGAGAATGGGCTTATTTTATTCCCCCCCCCGCCCACCTGTAACCCTTCCTCGTGTTTGGCTTATAGCCCCCCCTCCAGCTGGTGCTGCCCCGCCCAGCCCCACGGGTTTTTGTGTTATTTTGCATCCTGTTCATCTCCAGATTTGTAATAAACACAGAACCACAAACCCGCCTGTGAGGTTCCCCTGCTGTTCTCCGGCCCGGTGATCTGCTGGGTCCCTCTGATCCCTGACTCTGGGCGCCAGCCCACCCCTCCCCCGCTGGGAGACACACACACCCCCGGGCTGTTCCCGCCCCGCTGGGAGACCCCCGCTCCCGGGCTGCTCCCGCCCCGCTGGGAGACCCCCACTCCCGGACTGTTGCCCCCCACTAGGAGACCCCCACTCCCGGGCTGTTCCCACCCTGCTGGGAGAACCCCACTCCCGGGCTGTTCCCGCCCCGCTGGGAGACCCCCACTCCTGGACTGTTGCCCCCCACTAGGAGACCCCCACTCCCGGGCTGCTCCCACCCCGCTGGGAGACCCCCCACTCCCGGGCTACTCCTGTCCCGCTGGGAGACCCCCACTCCCGGGCTGTTCCCGCCCCGCTGGGAGACCCCCACTCCCGGACTGTTGCCCCCCACTAGGAGACCCCCACTCCCGGGCTGTTCCCACCCTGCTGGGAGAACCCCACTCCCGGGCTGTTGCCCCCTGCTGGGAGACCCCCACTCCCGGGCTGTTCCCCCCGCTGGGAGACCCCCGCTCCTGGGATGTTCCCGCCCTGCTGGGAGACCCCCGCTCGCGGGCTGTTCCCCCCCACTGGGAGACCCCCCACTCCCGGGCTGTTCCCACCACACTGGGAGACCCCCCACTCCCGGACTGTTCCCACCCTGCTGGGAGACCCCCACTCCCGGGCGGTTCCCGCTTTGTTCAATCTATGAATAAAACCAAGGTGTGAGGGGATGAGATCTACCAGTCCATACATCTGGAAGGACGTGGTGAGCAGAATGTATCAATTCAGTCCATTAACTGCAGATAATATTTCCTTTGGTTAAGAAATCGGTTTTACATGAAAACATTTTTGATTAACGTTTTTTTCTTACGCTTTTCTTTCCGGCATTACCGCAGCCTTGCTGTGTAACCACTTCTTGCTTCTTGCCTCTATTTTCACCACCTCTGTTCGGGATGGAGACCCGTTGTCATGGAGAGTGGGGAGTCCGGTCCCTGCACCCCCACTTCCTGGGATTCACAGTGACTCTCAGGCAGCCAGTAGATTAGAAGGTTTATTGAGATGACAGGAACACCATCCAACTCAGAGCTTCTTAGTCTAGACAGGACCCCTCAGTCAGGCCCTTCTGGGGGGCCGGGAGATGAGGCCCAGGGTTTTGGGCTCCCGCCTAGTCCCCAGTCTTCTTTCTCCCTCCAACCCCGACCAGAAGCCCAGCCAAAACTGTTCCCCTGCCTCCTTCCTGCTTCCCCTCCCCCCAAGCCTTTGTTAGAAACACACAGACATCCAGCTTCCCATCACCTGGCTGGGGCCAGGTTACATCCCAGCATCACCTTTTCCCATCACACCCGTCCCTAACTCCCAGCCCTAGTGCGATTTGAGTAGGCCATGAGCGTTAGACACCTTTGAGCTCAAAAGGACAATGGGGGATTGTAGTTTGGGGCTAGAATCCCCAGTGATTTCCTGAATCAGAGAGGTAGCCGTGTTAGTCTGAAGTAGCAGAGGTAACAAAGAGTCCTGTGGCACCTTAAAGACTAACTAAAGTATCGAAGCATAAGCTTTCGTGGGCTAATACCCACTTCATCGGATGCAAGTGATTTAAGCTTTGTCGGATGCAAGTGATGTAAGCTTTCGTGGGCTAATACCCACTTCGTCGGATGCAAGTGATTTCCTGCTTCGCCCCCATCCAAGGCCAATGTCCTGTGTTAGAGTTTGGAATCAATGGTTGGAAATTCTCACTGTCCCTCAGTCTCCTACTGCCTCCAGTTGGGCCTTGGATTTAGAGGTTTGGCTACTACCGGGACTAGAATTTGTTACTGGGTTCCCGACTGCTCCTAGTTGATGGGAGGGTCTTAGTCTGGCCTTCAAAATTCAGAATCCCAGAACTAGACACCAGGATGGATTAATTTAAACCAGGGGGTCTCCAAACTACGGCCCGCGGGCTGCATCCGGTCCATTTGTCTGGCTCTGCAACCAACAGGGGAGAAGTGAACAGCTGCAGCTGAGGGGTGGTGCTGTCATGTTACTGAAATAATTTGGGATCCTATAGATCATTGGTGCAACCAAGGTCCTATAGTGGCACCAAATCTTATGTACAGGGGGTCATAACAGGTGTCTACGACCAGGCTATGGATGGCTGATTATGAATATGCCATTGGTCTGTGTGTATCAATGTTGTAGTTGAAGTGATGAATATTGGCTCTGGACTGTCTGTCTTTCCAAATATTGTGCTCTGCTGGGGGGGACATTCCAGAATACTGGGCGTCAGCTTTGCTTGAGCTGCCTGATGGGCCGTTAAGGACCATCAGCTACACTATGAACTTTGTATATGCCTGTCCACACCCGAGCTTCTCCAGGAATGTCACTGCCTGGTCAGAAACTGAATCCTGGAGAGTCTGGTAATTGGACCATGTGGCTATGAACCTCCATTTTGCAATTGGACTCTGCATAAGAAGGAGGGGGGGGGGTCTTCACCCACAAGAGGGAGTCTATAAAACCTGGGAGACACGTCCTCCATTTTGTCTTCAATCCCCAGCCTTCAGCCTAGCACCTACCTCTGGACGGGATTTTGCTACACCTGGAAGCTCTGGCCAACGGATCGATGACCCATCCCTGGAGGGGATGCATTCCAGAGACTTTGATTTGAACCTGCAGTTTATTTTACAACTGCAAGCCTGAACCAAGAGATTTGCCATTACTGCATGTAATTGATTTCTTTTAACCATTTCTAACCCTCACCTAGACCTTTTTCCTTGTATAATAAACCTTTAGATTTTAGATTCTAAAGGATTGGCAACAGCGTGATTTGTGGGAAGATCTGATTGGTATATTGACCTGAGTCTGGGGCCTGATTCTTTGGAATTGGGGAGAACCGGTTTCAAACTACTTTGGGCTTTGGGCTGTAGTTGCCCCTTTGGAAGCAATCTGTCCTGACTTGGCACTCACAGTTGGATCCCACCAGGAACAGCCCCGTCACAGGTGCCTACGGGTGAGAGCCGTGAGGAGCTGCTTGCGCGCCTCCGCCTAGGATCCAGACCTGCTGGCCACTTCCAGGGTGCAGGGCCGTCAGCGGTGCCAGGACAGGTGAGACGCCTGCCTCTGTGTGCCGGCTGTGCTGCTGACCGGGAGTTGTTGGAGGTAAGCCTGAGCCTCAATTCCCCACCCCAGCCCTGAGCCCCCCCATCAAACTTGGGGTCTCTTCCTGCACCTCAGCCCCCTCCCAGCCCCACCCCAGAAGCTGCACCCCCAGCCTAGAGCCCGGATCCCCTCCCACACCCCAACCCTCTGCCCCAGCCCTGAGCTCCTCCCACACCTCTTACTCCTCATCCCCAGCTCCGTTGGTTCATGAGCATCAACAGATTTCTTCACCTCAGTCACCAGAAAAAAAGTTTGAAAACCACCACCCCAGGGGATCAAGCACCGGACGGGGCCTCAGGACTCCTGGGTTCTATTCCCAGGTCTGGACTTTGACCAGGCCGCTTGCCTGGTGCCTTAGTTTCCCCATCTGTGCAGCCCCCTCCCTCGGAGAGCGTAGCCTGTTAATCTCCAGATCTGTAATAAACACAGAATCACAAACTCCCCCCCCCCCCCAGCACCCCACAGTCCCTGTGTCCCCAAGGCAGGAGTGTGTGTAACACCTGTGGGAGATGGGACCGCTTGGTGGGGGGCCCATGGGGGTCCTCTGCTCTAACCACTAGACCCGACTCCCCTCCCAGAGTCACGGTATATTAGCAGCCGCTACCCTGTTTCACCGGCAGGAGCAGAAACAGGAAGTGAGTGCCGACTCTGGACAGACTTCCCCTGTGGTGGTTTTATCCACTGCTCGGTTAATAATTAAGGATCTAAATTTACCCCTACGTGGTCCCCCGGCCCAGGTGCCGTAAACCACGTCTCCTCCAACCCCCAACACTTCTGTCCCATCTGTGTGCCACACCACTCAGCTAAGAACGGATCTGCAGCGACAGTTTCTGAGAAGGAGGTTTGCCAGGCCCCTCCACCCTCATGCTCCAGGGCAGGCGCTGGGCGCAACCAGGTCAGGAAGGAATCTCTGCCCTGCCCATGGAGAGGGTTTTTCCGTGGGTGGGGGGGGAGAGAGAGAGAGAGAGAGTGTGTGTGTGTGTGTGTGTTGGGGGGGATCCCTCCTCTGCTCTGAGCTGCAGCTCCAGGGAGGTTGGACGGGCCTGTTGGAAAGCTCAGGGCAGCCTGGGCACCTCTTGACCCCTCCTGAGATTCCTCTGTTCCCAGCTGGTCCCTAGACTGGGCAGCTCCCATGTGGGGCTGGGAGGTGATGGGTAGGGACAGGCTCAGCACCTGCCTATGGGGATGTGGTTTGCCGGGCGTTGCCAGGATCTGGTTTTGCTCTGACATTTGTTCTGGAGGTTGCAGCGAAACCATCTGAGGGAAGAAAGGGGCCGAGCCCATCACGGGCTTCCTGGGGCTGCAGCCCCCGGCACGGTTCCTCATTCCGCTCGCACTCGGGCCTCAGGCTGGGTGGAGCTGGGCCCCGGGGTGTTGGGGGCAGCGCTGAGGGGCCCCACTGCCCCGTCATGGCGTCTGCTCTCACCGTCCTCCTCCTCGGTGAGTATCGGAGACAGACGGGGAGAGTGTCCATGGGAGGGGATCTGAGACCAGGGTGTGGGATCCAGTCGCTCTGGGATCTGGTCACTAACGACCCGTCTCCTCTCCAGGCTGCTGGCTGGCCGGGCGGAGCGGGGTGTGGGGAGGTGAGTATCAGTCTGTGGGGAGGGGGGTGTGGGGAGGTGAGTATCAGTCTGAGGGGAGGGGGGTGTGGGGAGGTGAGTATAAGTCTGTGGGGAGGGGGGCGCGGGGAGGTGAGTATCAGTCTGTGGGGGGGGGGGGAGGTGAGTATCAGTCTGTGGGGAGAGGGGTGTGGGGAGGTGAGTATAAGTCTGTGGGGAGGGGGGCGCGGGGAGGTGAGTATCAGTCTGTGGGGGGGGGTGTGGGGAGGTGAGTATCAGTCTGTGGGGAGGGGGGTGTGGGGAGGTGAGTATCGGTCTGTGGGGAGGGGTGTGTGTGGAGGTGAGTATCGGTCTGTGGGGAGGGGGGAGGGGGGAGGTGAGTATCGGTCTGTGGGGAGGGGTGTGTGGGGAGGTGAGTATCGGTCTGTGGGGAGGGGGGCGTGGGGAGGTGAGTATCAGTCTGTGGGGAGGGGTGTGTGGAGAGGTGAGTATCGGTCTGTGGGGAGGGGGGCGTGGGGAGGTGAGTATCAGTCTGTGGGGAGGGGTGTGTGGGGAGGTGAGTATCGGTCTGTGGGGAGGGGGGCGTGGGGAGGTGAGTATCAGTCTGTGGGGAGGGGTGTGTGGGGAGGTGAGTATCGGTCTGTGGGGAGGGGTGTGTGGGGAGGTGAGTATCGGTCTGTGGGGAAGGGGGGCGTGGGGAGGTCAGTATCAGTCTGTGGGGAGGGGGGTGTGGGGAGGTGAGTATCGGTCTGTGGGGAGGGGGGCGTGGGGAGGTGAGTATCAGTCTGTGGGGAGGGGGGTGCGGGGAGGTGAGTATCAGTCTGTGGGGAGGGGGGCGCGGGGAGGTGAGTATCAGTCTGTGGGGAGGGGGGCGCGGGGAGGTGAGTATCAGTCTGTGGGGAGGGGGGCGCGGGGAGGTGAGTATCAGTCTGTGGGGAGGGGGGCGTGGGGAGGTGAGTATCGGTCTGTGGGGAGGGGGGCGTGGGGAGGTGAGTATCGGTCTGTGGGGAGGGGGGCGTGGGGAGGTGAGTATCGGTCTGTGGGGAGGGGGGCGTGGGGAGGTGAGTATCGGTCTGTGGGGAGGGGGGCGTGGGGAGGTGAGTATCGGTCTGTGGGGAGGGGGGCGTGGGGAGGTGAGTATCGGTCTGTGGGGAGGGGGGCGTGGGGAGGTGAGTATCGGTCTGTGGGGAGGGGGGCGTGGGGAGGTGAGTATCGGTCTGTGGGGAGGGGGGAGGTGAGTATCAGTCTGTGGGGAGGGGGGTGTGGGGAGGTGAGTATCAGTCTGTGCGGAGGGGGGAGGGGAGGTGAGTATCAGTCAGAGGGGAGGGGGTGTGGGGAGGTGAGTATCAGTCTGTGGGGAGGGGGGAGGGGAGTATCAGTTTGTGGGGAGGGGGGTGTGGGGAGGGGGGTGCGGGGAGGTGAGTATCAGTCTGTGGGGAGGGGGGCGTGGGGAGGTGAGTATCAGTCTGTGGGGAGGGTGGTAATATGGGGGGGAGGGATTTTTCAGTGGTTTGGGCCTTGACCTGTTAAACCCAGGGGTGTGAGTTCAGTCCTTGAGGGGGCCATTTAGGGATATGGGGCCAAAGTGGGATTGGTCCTTATGACAGAGCAGGAATACTGTGTGTGTGCCTCAGTTTCCCCTATGCATTTCTCGAGCATCTATGTGAAGGGATCAGGATGTGTAGTTGATGAAAAGCAGAGACAGTGTGGGCAAGTAGCTGACGCCCTCCCCCCTCTCTGCAGGTGTCCATACCTGAAGCTGTAATCTGACCCCAAGTGGGGGAGGGAGGTCACCTGACCTGAGGAGGGGAGGGGCTGGAGAGAGATAGTGAGTTTCAGTTTGGAGTGGAAGCTAGCTGGACTCAGGCAGGGAAGGGCAGAGGGGCTATCTGGCTCTCTGCCCCCCAAAATAGATCCAGCTGAGGGCTCACATTCACTGTATGGTCTGGGTTAGACCAGGTACCGGTCATCAAATAAACATTTGTTTTACTGGCTGGCTGAGAGTCACGTGACTGTGGATTTGGGGTGCAGAACCCATGGGCTCCCCCAGGACCCCGCCCAGGCGGGCTTGCTGGGGGAAGCACACGGAGGGGCAGAAGGTGCTGAATGCTCCGAGGTCAGACCCAGGAAGGTGGAAGTGGGGACCCCTGAAGCTCCTGGCCTGGGAAACAGGCTGTGTATGGAGAAGGGACCCTTCCCCCGGAGTCCGGTCTGGCTTCCTAGGGAGCGGTTCCAGACCCTCGCCCGGGCGCTTCGGGACAGTCCTGCTTTGCGCAGGGGGTTGGACTAGATGATCTCCTGACGTCCCTTTCAACTCTGAGAGTCTATGACAAGGGATGCAGGATGGGGTAGGGTGGGGAAAAGAGGAAGCGTCCCCAAAACTCAACCCAAAGTCCTGCTGGGAGCTCAGACCCGGCCCCGTTCTTCTGTGCCCCAACCGCACCCCATGGAGTCACTAGGAGCCGAATTTGGCTCCTGGCCTGTCCCCTGGTTCAATGTCCTGCCCCCCAGGATGTGAGGATTTGGGGGGGGATTGTGGATTTATTTCAGCTCATACAGACGCTAACAGGGCCCGTCCGTGGGCTCTGGATCCCCTCGGGGAACCGAAACGTTCCCAGTCAGAGCAGCCGTGTGTGTGGGGGGGAGAAACCCCCAGATCCACCCCCAACAGCCCCCTCCCCCGCACTCACAACCCCCCCGTTCCCAAGCCCTGGGGAAAGGTGGGTCTTGTGTGACTCCCGCTGGTCACAGACTATTTCCATCCCCAGGGCGGGGGGCAGAGCTGCAGGGGGTCACTGGTCAGGCTCCCTGGCTGGCTCAGGTGGGGTCGGGGGTGGGGGTCAGGTGATCTCTCCTGCAGCCGGGTCCTGAGCTATGTCTGCGTGACCCCCTGCCCCCGAGCCCCACGGGCCGGCAGGGCCGACCCTGGCAGGGGACAGACCCCTAGAGAGGTCGAACGACGGACAGACTGAATTGGGGCGGGGGGGGGAAGGCGGGGAAGGGGGCCTGTGTCTCCCCTGTTTAACTCCTGTCTCTTGTCGAAAGGGCGAGAATACCCCAAACCCATCGGCTGGGTGAGCCCCAGCAGGGTGGTGGCACTCGGGGGAAGCGTCACCATCTGCTTTGTGGGTTGGGACCTGGGCATGGAGTTCATTCTACATAGAGCTGGAGACCCGAACCCGCACAGGCGGATGGTGCCTGACGGGACCGTGGCTGAATTTCCCATCCCCCGTGTGGGCCGGGCAGATGGAGGGAATTACACCTGCGAATATCACCACAAAGCGGATCAGAATCGGTCATCAAATTCCAGCGACCCCGTCGAGATCATTGTAAGAGGTGAGGGGCCCAGCTCAGTGTCCCGGCTCCCAGCCAGACCCACAGGGGGGTCTCTGCCCCGATGGGACGTTCAGAGCCAGGCTCTGCCCTGAGTCCTGACCCCGCAGCGGGGACGCCTGGCCGGGGAGCGGGGATGGAGTCACTGGGGGGTTCCCCAGCCAGGGGGGGAGCAGCAGCCCCTGGAGATCTAGGGCAGAGGAAGGGGGGATCCCTGTGTGGCAAAGTGGGAGTACTGTGTGTGTGTGCCTCAGTTTCCCCTTTGCATTTCTTAAGGAATAGGGGCTGACATTGGAAGCTAGGAGGCAACGCCCTCCCCTCTCAAGGAGGCATCCCTGAATGCTGTAATCTGACCCCAGGTGTTGGAGAGAGGTCAGGTGATACCTCCAGCCCGGGAAATCAGACAAAGGGAGGAAGAGGAGGGGCTGGAGAGGGTTTTGAGGAAGCAGTCTGGTTTTTGGCTGGAGCCAGGCAGGGAAGGGGAGAAGAGCTATCTCGCTCTCTGGCCCCAAGATGGATCCAGCCGAGGGCTCACGCTCGCTGTGTTAGACCAGATAGAGGTCATCGAATAAACCTGTTTTACTGGCTGGCTGAGAGTCACGTTTGACTGTGGATTTGGGGTGCAGAATCCATGGGCTCCCCCAGGACCCCGCCCAGGCGGGCTGGCTGGGGGAAGCACACGGAGGGGCAGAAGATGCTGAATGCTCCGAGGTCAGACTCAGGAAGGTGGAAGTGGGGACCCCTGAAGCTCCTGGCCTGGGAAACAGGCTGTGTACGGAGAGGGGACACTTCACCCGGAGTCCGGTCTGACTTCCTAGGGAGCGGTTCCAGACCATCGCCCGGGCGCTCCGGGACACCCACTCCCCTCCCAGAGCCAGGGAGAGAACCCAGGGTCTGACCCCCCACTGAGGCCGTGTGGTGAGGACCGAGTGATGGGGTCTGGGGTCTCACGGCCTGTCTGCTTCCTCCTGCAGAGCCCAGCTACCCCAAACCCACCATCACCCTGAGACCCAGTGGGGGGGTCGCCCTGGGGGGAGCCGTGACCGTCCAGTGTCGGGGGCAGCTCCAGGGCATGAGGTTCGTGCTGAATAAAGATGGATGCCATTTGCCATCTGTGGATTCGGCCGGGTTTGAGGCGGAGTTTCCCATCAGCAGCGTGCGCCGGGCGGACGGGGGGATCTACAGCTGCTCCTATCACAGCCGATCGGCGCCGTTCGCCATGTCGTCCCCCAGCGACCCCCTGGAGCTGGTGGTGAGAGGTGAGGGGCCCGGCTCGGCGTCTCCGTTCCCAGCCCCAGCCAGACCCTCACGGTGGTCGGTGCCAATGGGACGCTCAGAGCCAGGCTCTGTCCTGACCCCGCAGAGGGGACGCCTGGCCGGAGAGCGGGGACGGGGTCACTGGTGGTTCCCCAGCCAGGGGGGAGCAGCAGCCCCTGGAGACTCGGGGCAGGAGGCAACTTTAACGCTGCCCCTTGTGCGTAGGACCCACGAGTCGCTGTTTAATCCCGTGAGCCCCCCCGCCCATTCTCCAGGCCCCGCCCCAGGCAGTGTCCCGGCCGGAGCTGAATGAGGCAGGGGCTGCGGGGGAAGCGGTGGCTTGATGGACACGGCGCTGGGCTGGGACCCAGGAGATCGGGCCCAGCTCCCGGCGCGGCCCCAGACTCTGTGTGACGGGAGCACGTCGCGGTTTTCAAGGGTCCTTCCTGGGGGGGCCTCAATCGTGTGGATCTCAGGCCGAGCGCCCACAAACCGAGACACCCCCAGTTAGTGGAGACCTCTGGAAACGCCGGGCTCAATAGCGCTGGATCCCTGGTGCTGGGGGAGCATGTGGGGCCCCCGCCGTGATTAGGGCACCATTGTGCCAGGTGCTGCACAAACACAGAGTGAGGAGACAGTCCCTGCCCCGGGGAGCTCACTGAGGAGAGTGAATCTCTCTGTGCCTCAGTTCTGTCCCCCGCCCCCTGTAGAATGGGGATAAAGACCCCTCCCTGCCTCCCAGAGGGCTGACTCCTCCCCTGTGTGGGGCTAAGGCCCTGCAGTGCCAGGCGCCAGAGACCAGCCCGGGAGTCGCTCGGTGTCCAGGGCCGGCGGGACGCAGGGAACGAGGCAGGGGCCAGACACGGGCACAGGAGGATCCCAAGCACTAGGGAGCCGCGACTCGGTGTCTGTGGGGTGGGAGCCCAGCTCAGGGGGCCGGGATTTGGGGTCGGGGGGATTCTGGGATCTGGGAGAGAATCTCTGCCCGGGGGCCCCTCGATCTGCCCATTGGTGGGGCCGGCTGGGGGGGCCGGGGCTGGGTGGGTGCCGGGTCTGGCTCTCTCAGCCTGTCCCCTGTGCGCAGATCCCAGCTTCCCCAGACCCTCCATCTCCCTGAGCTTCGCTTCAGTCGCTGCCTCGGAGACAGACGTCACCATCCGGTGTGAGGGGCCGCGCTGGGACATGAGGTTCTTACTGCACAAGGCTGGAGACCTGAACCCGCCGCGAGACATGGACCCTACTTGGGACGGGGCCGAGTTCCACATCCCCACCGTGGGCCGGCAGCACGGGGGGAACTACAGCTGCAGCTACCGGCCCCGATCAGAGCCCTTCGTCTCCTCGCAGCCCAGCCAACCCCTGCAGCTGGTGGTAGCAGGTGAGGGGCCCGGCTCGGTGTCCCCGCTCTCAGCCCCACCCCCAGCCGGACCCTGGGGGGCTCTGCGCTGATGGGATTCTCAGAGCCAGGCTCTGCCCTGAGCTCTGATCCAGCAGAGGGGACGTCTGGCCTGGAAGTGGGGAGAGGGTCACTGGGGGGTTCCCCAGCCAGGGGGAGCAGCAGCCACTGGAGATTCAGGGCTGGGGGGGGGGACTCCTGACCCCTTGGGACAGCTGCGGACAAGGGGGCTTTTCCCAGGGGGTTTCTCCCTCAGGTTGCTCCCATTCTGGGGACCCATTAAGGAGTTGGGACCTGTGGGGGCCGGGGAGGGACAATCGCTTTGTAAACAGGTCGTGCCCAGGGGCTGGGGCTGGTTGTGGGGGAAGGGGGCAGTGATACCGAGTGTGGGGGGCAGCGGGTGACGTCCCAGCCTCCCCCCGCGCGCACTGCCTGCACCAGCCGTGATACCCCGGGGATGGGCTCACTGCTCACAGACAGGCCGGGGCAGAGGTACCTGCGGGGGTGGACAGAGGGGTCCTACAGGGACAGGGAGCTGGGGTGGGTCCCTGTTGTGGGGGGGCTGGGACCCTGAGGCTCTGATGGTCCCATCCCCTGGCCTGGTCCTGGGGTGCCAGGTGTCTCGGGGGGGGGGAGCCCCTTCACGGGGGAGGCTGAGATGGAGCCCCCCGGACAGCAGACGCAGCCTCTCCTGATGGGCTCTGGCTGCGGGGAGGCCCCAGAACTGCGGTACCTGGGAGACGAAGGGGGGGGGCACCTTACCAGATGAAGGGGGGGTTGGGGGCTCCCCCCCCGGGGCAGCGCCAGCTGCTGCTCTCCCCGTCCGAGCCGCCCAGTGACTCTCCCCTTCCCCCCACAGCAGCCCCCCCGGGGCGCCCGGATTTCACTCACGCCAACATTGCCCGCCTGGGGCTGGGTGCTGTGATCCTGCTCGTCCTGGGGCTGATCCTGGCTGAGGCCTATTACAGCCACCCGCATGGGGTGCCCTAGGTGAGGTGACCCCCCCCTGTGCCCCTTGTCCCCCCCAGGGGCTGGGCCCGGAGTGACACGGGCCCCTCTAACCCGCCGTCTCTCTGCACCCCCAGGAGCCTGGATCCGGCCGCTCGGAGAAGAGAATCTCCCCGGGGGACGAGCCGCTTCCCCTCGGGGGGCTGAGACACCGGCAGAAACCCCCCCACCCCCAACACCCCCCTGCCTCAGAGAATCCCGCCCAGGCAGCTCCCGACCTGACCCAGCGCCCCAGGACTGAGGCCCCGATGCCGCGAGCCCCAGCCCCTGGGGTACCAGCTGAAGGAGCCGGGATGTCAGGCTCCCCTCAGATCGCCGGGGTCCCACCCGCTGGCCCTACCGGGCCGGTCTCTGCCCGGGGCTGTCGGGGGGGGGGGGGGGGGAGCATAGCAGGGCTCAGCCTGGGGAGGGCCCCACCTAGGTCTGTGGTGAGCCAGGAGCACTGGGGGGCCGGGCCCTCGATAACTATCCCCTTCCCGGCCGGATTCCCAGCACCGCCTGCTCCTCTCCTCAGGGCCGGGCACCCGGCATTTCACAGCCACCGGACCCCACCCGCCTGCCCCCGGTTCCTTCGCAGCCAGCTCCTGCCTGGGGGTCCCCATTGAGTCTAAACCGGCAGAGCCTCCGGCCCCGTGTGGGTGGGGATGATGAGTCTGGCCCTGGCGCTGGAATAACGGCACTTACTGCCCCCCCAAGTCCCTGTCTCCCTCCTCTCTCTGCAGCGGGGTCCCCCAGCCCCTTTTCTCTCCTCCTTTCTCCCTAGACCTCCCCTGCCTGTATTTCTATTGTACAAACCCCCAGAGCTTCCTGCCCCCCAAATCTCCCCACCCCGGGGGGGCTGTGATACCGGAGCCCCCGAACGTCCCCTCGGGGCAGGTTCAGCCGGCGAAGGGGAGTGAGAAGTCCAGGCAGCGTCACGAGAACCTGGACGAATGAACGTTGGGGGAACGTTGGCGAGACAGAAAGACGGGGTTTGTCCGACCCGAGCGGCCGCCGGGCAGAGCCCACGGGCTGGGCTGGGGCCCGCCTGGGACACGGGAGAAGTCGGGGAGCAGAAATCCGTGACCCACAATTGAGACCTCAGGTCTCTTCCATTCAGTCAGGCACATCAGCCACCGTCCCCGTCCCCATGTGTCCCTGCAGCTCCCTCCCCCAGCCCCAGACTCATCCCACTAGCTCCTGTCTGTGGCTCCCCCGCCCCCATCAGCCCTGGGTGCCCCGCTCTGCCCTAACCGGGCTCTGGGGGCGGGGGCTGTGATGAACGTCTACCCCTGGGGGATTCTACAGCAGGAGGCAGGCAGAGAATCCCCCCCCCCATAAATCCTGCCCCAGAAGTGCTGCAGTTCTGCCACTTCCCACCAGGGGCCGCTGTGGCACCAGAACAGCCGGGCTGTGTTCATGCTGCTGGCTGCTCTGGCGCCACAGCGGCCCCTGGTGGGCAAAGGGCGGAACGGCTGCACTTCTTGGGTGAAATGTATTTTCTGCGGGGGGGAAATAAAATGATGCGGGACACTTGAATTCTGCGTGTCGTAGGGTCCCCAACCTTCCAGGGCTGGCCTGGAGTTTCCAGGAATTATAGATTCATCTTTAATTAAAGATTATGTCAGGTGATGAAATCTCCAGGAATACAGGGAGGTACAGCTGCCAATATAACACCAAATCAGACCTGCACATCTGGTTGCATTCCAGTGACCCCATGGAGCCGGTGGTAGCAGGTGAGGGGCCCGGCTCAGCCTTCCCGATCCCAGTCCCACACCCAGCTAGACCCTCGGGGAGGTTCTGTGCTGATGGGATGCTCAGATCCAGGCTCTGCCCTTAGCCCTGGGGCCCATTGTGGGGTTTCCCCAGCCAGGGGAGAGCAGCAGGCACTGGAGGTTCAGGTCTGAGAGGGGGTGGATCCCTGCACCCAGAGGGAGCTGCAGAGCAGGAGGGTCTCCCAGGAGGAAGCTCCCCCATCTGCCCCCGCTCTGGGTACGTACAGAGGAGTTGGGGTTGAGGGGATCCTGACTTGGCATCGTCCCTAGCATTGGATTGGGTACATCAGCTGACCGGTTCGGTGACAGGGCAAGGCCAGATGGCTAGAGAAAGGTAGTGGGAGACAGATATATTAGCCCCAGGCTGAACAAATCCCTGTTACCAGGATAAGTAAATGGCAGCTGCTCCAGGTTAATTAAGACACCGGGAGTCAATTAAGATCTTTCCAGAAGGCAGGGAAGATCGCTAGGGACACCTGAAGCCAATTAGGGTGTGACTGAAACTAGTGACAAGCCTCCCGATTAGTCATTTGGGTCTGGGTGTCAGGAGCTGCAGGAGGAAGTAGCGCTGTTGGAGGAACTAAATAGTACAAACCATATCAGGTGCACGGAAGGAGCCTGAGGTAACGGTGAAGGAGATATTGAGGAAGTGGGGTGGGGGGGTTCTGGGGGGAAGTGGCCCAGGGAATTGTACACGTCCTAGTTCCAAAAAGTCAGCTACCACAGCTGCTACTGTTAGGGTCCCGGGGCTGGAGCCCGGAGTAGAGGGTGGGCCCGGGCTCCCCTTCTTGATTAATCCCTGAGACTGGGAGACAACAGAGACTGTGCAGGCTGGGTGGGTGGGGAGCTTCTCCTCCCCTCCCTTGCTGGCTTATGATGAAAATGGCTCGGTAGGCCGTGACCCCTGCCTCTAGAGAGAGAAGGGCCACGTGGCGGGTCTCTGAGGCTAGCGAACTCCACCAGGGAGCACGGGACTCCCTGAGACCAGGACAGTACTGATGGGTCTTGGTTCTGTTTGGACCAGCGGTGCTGAGATCTTCCCCCCTAGGGCATTGGGTGGGGAGAGATCGCAGCTTCCCAGGGCGGGGTAGAGGTAGGCGGGTGGCAGTCCCAGCCTGGGGCATTGAGGGGAGCAGGGTGCACCCCTTCTGGCTGGTGGGGGTGGATTACTGTGGGGGGCCCAATTACGGGGGGTCCAGGATGCAGGAACTCGGTGCAAACCTGGCATGGGACACTGCGAGACCCCAGGGACTGGGCCGGGGTCGGTGTTTCAAATCTGTCTCCTTCTGAGTGCAGAGATGTATCCCAAACCCGCCATCGCCCCGAGCCCTGGCAGGGTGACCGCCCTGGGGCAGGACGTCACTGTTCGGTGTCGGGCTGGTCGCCAGGTTCTCTCTGTTTAAGGTCGGGGAGCAGACCCCGCTGGGACACACATGTGAGGTCCGGTGCAGGGGGGGGGGGGGCTCGGCACGGGAGGGGGAGGGGATATGTTTGGGGGAGCTTTTATGTTATTTTGCATCCCCTTAACCTTCAGATTTGCAATGAATACAGAGCCACAAACCAGGTCCCCAGGCACCTCACAACCCCCCTGTCCCCGCTCCAGAAGTGGGTGTCACACCTGGGGGGCCCACCTGCTCTAGCCACTAGATCCCACTCCTGTCCCAGAGTCGGGGTATATTATCGGTAACTGCTGGGGAATCAGGTTTACGTAGAGCAGGGGTAGGCAACCTATGGTGCGTGTGCCCACGGCGGCATGGGAGGTGATTTTCAGTGTGTGACGAAGTGGGAGTACTGTGTGTGTGTGCCTCAGTTTCCCCTATGCATTTCTTAAGTGTCTATGTGAAGGGATAGGGGCTGATGCTGGAAGCAAGGAGGCAACGCCCTCCCCTCACTGGGAGGCATTCCTGGAAGCTGTAACCTGACCCCAGGTGGGGGAGGGAGGTCAGGTAACACCTGAAGCCCAGGAAAAGGAACAAAGGAGCAGGAAGTGGCTAGAGGGAGTGGTCAGTCTGGGTCTGGGTCTGGGTCTAACTGGAGAGGGGAGAGAAGCCATCTTCTCCCTCTCTGGCCCAAGATGGATCCAGCGGAGGGCTCACGCTCTTTCGCTGCATGGTCTGTGTTGGACCAGATGAAAGTCATCGAATAAACCTGGGGGAGAAGTAGGAGCCCAGAATCTGGGTCTCACCTCCTGGCACACCCCAGAAAGGCCTAACTGGATGGACCCTGTTTGGACTGAGAAGCTGTGAGTTGGATGGTTCCTGACATCGCAAATAAACCATCTAATCTGCTGGCTGGCTGAGAGTCACGTTTGACTGTGGATTTGGGGTGCAGAACCCATGGGCTCCCCCAGGACCCCGCCCAGGCGGGCTTGCTGGGGGAAGCACACGGAGGGGCAGAAGGGGCTGAATGCTCCGAGGACAGACCCAGGAAGGTGGAAGTGGGGACCCCTGAAGCTCCTGGCCTGGGACACAGGCTGTGTACGGAGAAGGGGCCCTTCACCCGGAGTCCGGTCTGGCTTCCTAGGGAGCGGTTCCAGACCATCGCCCGGGACTCCGTGACACAGTGGCACTCACACTGCCCGGGGCCTGGCCTGATCCGGGGGGCTCCGCATTTTAATTTAATTTTAAATGAAGCTTCTTAAACATTTTAAAAACCGTATTGACTTTACATCCAGCACTACTTTAGTTCTATATTAAAGATGTAGAGAAAGAGACCTTCTAAAAACGCTCTGGCACACGAACCCTCAAATTAGAGTGACTACATGAAGACTCGGCGCACCGCTCTTGACAGGTTGCAGACCCATTACGAGGAGTTTCCCAGGCGGGAGCAGAATCAGCCAGCGAGCGCCGGCTCTGGACACACTTCCCCTTTCAGGCACTTTTCGGCTCCTGGTTTAGCAAATTAGGATCTAAATTTATCCCTCCCCCGTCCTATTATGAGGGCCGGAAACCATCAGCCCTGTCCTGCCTCTGTCTCACATCACTGCCCCAAGAATAGCATCTGCAGCGACGCTACCTGAGACGGAGGTTGGGCAGGTCGTTCCACCCTCATGCTCCAGGGCGGGCGCTGGGCCCAGGCGGGTCAGGAAGGAATCTCTGCCCCGCTCCATGGGAGAGGGTCGCTTCATGGGGGGCACTGTGTGTGTGTGGGGGGGGGGGGGGACAGGGAGCCCTCTCCGCTCTGAGCTGCTGCTCCAGGGTGGTAAGATGAGCCTTTTGCATCAGCCTGGGCACCTCTTGACCCCTCCTGAGATTCCCCCGTTCCCAGCTGGTCCCCGGACTGGGCAGCTCCCATGTGGGGCTGGGAGGTGATGGGGGCGGGGGCGGGGCAGCTGCGTGAGGGGATGTGGTTTGCTGGACGTTGCTGGGAGCTGGTTTTGCTCAGAGCGCAGTAGATTTGGGCTGAATATTGAACAGAAACCATCTGAGGGAAGAAAGGGGCCGAGCCCATCACGGGCTTCCTGGGGCTGCAGCCCCCGGCGCGGTTCCTCATTCCGCTCGCACTCGGGCCTCAGGCTGGGTGGAGCTGGGCCCCGGGGTGCTGGGGGCAGCGCTGAGGGGCCCCCACTGCCCCGTCATGGCGTCTACTCTCACCGTCCTCCTCCTCGGTGAGTATCGGAGACAGCCAGGGAGAGTGTCCATGGGGGGATCTGAGACCAGGGTGTGGGATCCAGTTGCTCTGGGATCTGGTCACTAACGACCCCTCTCCTCTCCAGGCTGCTGGCTGGCCGGGCGGAGTGGGGTGTCTGGACGTGAGTATCTGTGGGGAATGGGGCAGCTGGGGAATTTCCACATTAGGGACGAGGGACATGGCGGGGGGGGAGGGGTGCAGATCCCCCAAAGGGACGATCCTGTCAGATCCCTGCTCCCCTCCCACACCCAGCGCTGGGGACTGAGACTCATTACAGGGGTGGGCACCACACAGGGTGAATTCACCAGCACTCAAAGCTCTGCCCCCAGGAAATAGAGTGAAGGCACCAGCCACCCCACAGCCCCCTGAACGGTGCCGGGGAGCTGGCAGGAGCCCCGGGGAACGGGTCAGTCGGGGCAGGACTGTAAGAAATGGACAGGCAGAGGGACTGGAGCAAGGCCCTGTTGTCTCAGCCCTCGGCTTGCTGCACACGAGTGTCACTGCTTTGCTGGTGGGTCTGGTTCAGCCCGACCCGGCATTCGGAACCTGCCCTGAACGGCTTTGGAAATATCCCGTCGCCGGTGGGGCCCCGGCACCGCGCCGAGCAGAGCGAAATCCCCAGCGTCTGAGAGCGGCTGGGGCTGGAGCAGAGCCGGAGTTTGGGCCCCGGGGATGGGCAGGAAAATGTTAGACAACGGGGGGAATTTGCAGACGTGTTTCTCGGAGGCCTCGCTCAGGATTCAGATTTGTCCATGGACCCCGCCCTGCGCATGGCCAGCCAATGGGAGTAAACGTCGATTTTGGAACATTTTAAAGCATAATCCATGTTCTGCCCAACTCCAGCAGAAAACAGGAGGCGGGTGATTCTGGTCTCAGCCCCCGGGGTCAATCCGGAGTCACTCCTCACTCCAATAGGGACTGGGTTGAATTGACCCTGGATAATCAGACACAGGCGCCGACTCCATGGGTGCTGCGGCGCTGGAGCACCCACGGGGGAAAATTAGTGGGTGCTCCGTCTCCACCAGCAGCCAAGCTCCCCCTCGCCCCCACCCACTTCTCCCCTCCTCCTCCCCTGAGTGCTGCGTCCCAGCTCCTCCCCCTCCCAGGGCTTCCTGCCCACCCCTAACAGCTGTTTGGCGGCCCTTAGGACTTTCTGGGAGGGAGCCGGTGGAGGCGGTAAAGAGTCGGGGCAGGGACGAGGACTTGGGGGAAGGAGTGGAAATGGGGGGGCGAGGGTGGTGCAGGGGGGGCAGAGGTTGTGGGGGTTGGGGAGTCGAGCACTCACGGGACAGAGAAGAACTCGGCGTCTATGACTAAAGGAATCTGAGACTGGAAATCTCCTTCCCCCTCCTGTGTCTCTCCGGCTGGGAGCCGCGGGGCCCGGCCTGCACCCCAGGGACGGGCGGGGGGTAAAACGCTGGAGCGACAGGCGGGTGGAGGATTGAATCAGGCGGACGCGGTTTGTGTCCCCCCCACTCACTGCCTGTTTGTTTGTGAATCCAGAGGGGTCCCTCCCCAAACCCTCCATCTCCGTCAGCCCCGGTGTGGTGATCCCCATGGGGGGAACCGTCACCATCCGGTGTCGGCATCAGCGCCTGGGTCTGAGGTTCCTCCTCTACAAGGCTGGAGTTGGGAACTATCTGAATTACATGGACCCTGCTGGCTCTGAGGCTGAATTTCCCATCACCAGCGCCAGACGGGACCACGGGGGCAGCTACACCTGTCGTTATAGCAACAGAACAGGTGACACTGCCCACTCGGAACCCAGTGACCCCGTGCAGATCATTGTTGCAGGTGAGGGGCCCATCCTGGTACCTCGGCTCCCAGCCCCACACCCAGTTAGATCCACGGGGGGCTCGCACCGATGGGCCCCTCAGAGCCAGGGTCTGTCCTGAGCCCTGGGCCCAGCAGAGGGGATGCCCGGCCAGGGAGGGGGACGGAGTCACTAGGAGGGGTCCCAGCCAGCGGGAAGCAGCCTCCTACCCAGGATGGGACGGCGTCTCCCGGCCTGGCACAGCTGGGGGAATGCGCTGCTCATGGACCTGCTACATGAGAGCTCCGCGGCCGTGGGAAATCCAGGAGCCCCCCGGACTGCAGCCTAAACCGAGCCATTGTGGGTCAGCACCGTCCGCCACCGGAGACCGTGCGACAGCGACCCAGACCGCCCGGGGCTGCCCTCACCCCCAGGATCGCCCCTGCCCTGCTCGGGGTCAGCTCACCTGCTGCCCCGCGTCCACACGCTGCCCCAGAGACCAGCCCTGGCACTCAGGCCGGCCATGTCACAGAGCGCCCGGGCGATGGTCTGGAACCGCTCCCTAGGAAGCCAGACCGGACTCCGGGTGGAGGGCCCCTTCTCCGTACACAGCCTGTTTCCCAGGCCAGGAGCTTCAGGGGTCCCCACTTCCACCTTCCTGGGTCTGACCTCGGAGCATTCAGCACCTTCTGCCCCTCCGTGTGCTTCCCCCAGCAAGCCCGCCTGGGCGGGGTCCTGGGGGAGCCCATGGGTTCTGCACCCCAAATCCACAGTCAAACGTGACTCTCAGCCAGCCAGCAGAATAGACGGTTTATTTGAGATGTCAGGAACCATCCAACTCACAGCTTCTCAGTCCAAACAGGGTCCCTCAGTCAGGCCTTTCTGGGGTGCCAGGAGGTGAGACCCAGATTCTGGGCTCCTGCTTCTCCCCCAGGTTTATTCGATGACTTTCATCTGGTCTAACACAGACCATGCAGCGAGCGAGCGTGAGCCCTCCGCTGGATCCATCTTGGGGCCAGAGAGCGAGCTGGCTTCTCTCCCCTTCCCAGCTAGACCCAGACTGACCACACCCTCCCCAGCCCATCCCTGCTTTCCTTTGTCTGTTTCCCGGGCTGGAGGTATCACCTGACCTCTCTCCCCTACCTGGGGTCAGATTACAGCATCAGGGCTGCACACCTGGAGAGGGGAGGGGTTGCCTCCTTGCTTCCAGTGTCAGCCCCTACTCCTTAAGAAATGCATAGGGGAAACCGAGGCACACACACACAGTATTCCTACTTCATCACAGGCCGGACGCAGGGAACGAGGCAGGGGCCAGACACGGGCACAGCAGGATCCCAAGCACTAGGGAGTCGCTTCTCAGTGTCTGTGGGGCTGGGAGCCCAGCTCAGGAGACCAGGATTCTGGGGGGGGGGGACGGACTCTGGGATCTGGGAGAAAATGTCTGCCCGGGGGGCCCTGGATCTGCCCATGGGTGGGGCTGGCTGCGGGGGCCGGGGCTGGGTGGGTGCCTGTGTCTGGCTCTCACAGCCTGTCTCCCGTGCGCAGATCCCAGCTTCCCCAGACCCTCCATCTCCCTGAGGTTCGGGGGCAGATCTGTCATCATCCGGTGTGAGGGGCCGCGCCGGGACGTGAGGTTTTTCCTGCACAAGGCTGGAGACCTGAACCCGCCGCGAGACACGGACCCTGCTGGGGCCGGGGCCGAGTTCCACATCCCCACCGTGGGCCGGCAGCACGGGGGGAGCTACAGCTGCAGCTACCGGCCCCGATCAGAGCCCTTCGTCTCCTCGCAGCCTAGCGACCACGTGCAGCTGACGGTAGCAGGTGAGGGGCCGGATCGGTGTCCCCGCTCCCAGCTGGACCTTGCGGATGGTCGGCGTCAATGGGATGGTCAAAGCCAGACTCTGCCCTGAGCCCTGGGCTCAGAAGAGGGGATGCCTCCCTGGATAAAGGGGATGGAGTCACTGCGGGGGTCCCTAGCCCGGGATGAGCAGCAGCTGCCGGAGATTAGGGACCGAGGGAGGGGGGATTCCTGCCCCTAAATTTCCCCTGGCCCTGGGCTGCTGCGGTCACAGAGGGCTGGGAGGGGAGCCTGCACCCCAAAGCCCTCAAAACCCACCCCAGAGCCCCCACCCCCAGCCAGAGCTTCATCCCCCTGCACCCCAACCCTCTGCCCCGGCCCTGAGCCCCCTCCCGCACCCCAAAATCTCACCCTGCCCCCGCCACCCATCACTTCTCTATGCACATAACAAAATCCACATAGGTGTCAAAAATTTGGGGGAACACGGCTCTGCCCCCAGGGGGACTGCAGAGCAGGGGCCTTTCCTAGGGGGCTGTTCCCCCGGCTGCCCCGGCTCTGGGGACGCACAGAGGAGTCGGGGCCCAGGGGCTGCCCCGCCCCCGAGCCATGAAAGTCCCCTTCCCCCCGAACAATCCCTGCTCAGTCATGGGGGATGGGAATCGCGGAGTTTCTGTTTCAGCCCCTTCACCCCCCCAGCCCTGACAGACACCGTTTCTATTCCCGCAGGGGGAACCGACCCGACCCAGCCTGGAGCGGCGCCGACTCGCACCCCCGCGGGCAGCGTGGGGCCAGGTACCGGGGCCGGGGAGGTAGCAGGTATTTATCGAGTCAGAGATTTTGGGGCAATTTCCCCCAGTGGTTGCCAGGGGGGAGGGACGGAGGCTGTTCTCAGAGGCTGTGACTCCCGCCACCCCTGACGGATCCAGGAGGGGAGCGAAGCCTCCTGCTCAGACACGAACCCGCTGCTAACGGGACAGCCACGGGGTGGGGGGCGGCAGCCCCCTGAGAAGCAGCCAGGAGAAGGCGGGATGCCGGGCTAGATGGGCCCGTTGGCTTCATCTGCCGTGGCCAGGCCTGGCTGTTGCCATGGCGCCGTGAGAAGGGCTAGGCCGGGGGAACAGACCGGTCCCCCTCTCCTCCGCCCGGCGCTCACGGCCGGCTGCTGTTTCCAGGTGAATCGGAACCGCTGGCACCCCTGGTTCTGACTTGGCCCCTCATCGCCGGGGTGAGCGCGGCAGCCGCCGGCCTCCTCCTCCTCCTGCTCGGGGCCTTCGTCTGCTTCAGAAGAACCCGCGCCAGTAAGTGCCCCGCCCAGCGAGGGAAGGGTTAAACCTGCCGCTAAGCAGGGCGGGGTGGGGCCACGGCTTGGACGGGCGACTGTGCCGAGGAGCAGGGGGGTCAGCAGGGGGCGCTGTGACGTGTGTGATCCCTGTACACACGGCTGGCCCACCCCAGAGGTGCCCGCATGTCAGCGCTGAGTGAGGGGTCCCTGGGTGCCCCGGGCGCCACCGGCCTGTGGCTCAGATTCGTTATAACGAGTCACTAACGAGGGAGGTTTGGGGACAGGAAAAGCCCCCCGAGTTAATCTGCCCCTCCCCCCGGCACATGCTCTGGTGTTGCGCTGCCCCCTGCTGATCCGTCCCACCCCAGCAGGGATCAAGGCTCAGCACCAGCAGCAGAGGGGACCCCCCAGCACCCCCATCCCTGCTGCCCTGTGGGGGGGGGGGTGGCCGGCACTGGGACCGGGGGATCCCGATCGGCTCATGGGGGATTCTGGTTTGTGTCCCTCTGCAGGAAAAGGAGCCGCACAGAGACCAATAAGGTAGGAACCCGGCCCCTCCCCCTCCCCATCGCCCTGCCCGGATCACAGGACTCCTGGGTTCTGTCCCACTTTGGGAGGGGAGCAGGGTCTAGTGGTTGGTGGGGGGGGGGGGCTGGGAGCTAGGACTCCTGGGTTCTCTCCCTGGTCTAAGAGGGGAGTGGGGTCTAGTGGCAGGGGATGGGGGTGGGTTAGGGAACAGGGTTCAGTGTGAGGCAGGATGGGGGGGGCTCTCTGCGTGTGTTGGAGAATCTCCCTGCGGGTGGGGGGATATGACATTTACAAAGGGACTTTCTGCTTTAGTGCCAGCCCTTTGTGGGTGTTGAAGGTCCCAGCTCAGGAAGAACCAGACTGTGAGTAACACACCTAAGGGGGTACCAGGGTGGGGCAGGACCCCTTTGATAGGGGCGGGGCTCACAGTAGCTCCACCCACATGGGGCGGGGCCTGATTTATAGCAGCTGCTGGGCGGGACTAAGCAGAGAGTCCCAGAGGTAGCTGGTGTCAGCTGAGCTTCTTCCTCCCTCCCCACCAGCTCCCTGGGGTCACCCTCCCCTCCCCCTCTAGTTCAGGGACTCCCTCCGTGTGTCCCCCATTCTCCTCCCACCTCCAGTCCTGGGGTTCTGTGTGTCCCCCCTTCACTTTTCCATCAGACTTTCCCAGCCCATGACCTGAGGGGAATCCCC
Source organism: Sternotherus odoratus (assembly GCA_032164245.1). Taxonomy (NCBI): domain Eukaryota; kingdom Metazoa; phylum Chordata; order Testudines; family Kinosternidae; genus Sternotherus; species Sternotherus odoratus. The sequence continues at coordinate 2,557,053 of JAVMKO010000043.1, read as the reverse complement.
GTCCACTCCTGACCCAGCCCCCATCCCGCCATAACCCCCTAGACTCTGCTGCCATCTCTGTGCCTCAGTTTCCCTCTCTGTAACATGGGGCTAATGACCCTGGCCCATGCTGTGGGGTAGGGGAGGGTTGTGGGGCTCTGACCCCCCTGGCTGGATGTGGGGGTCGGAGCAGGGTTTGGGGTTCTGCTCTGGGCCGACCGGGGGTGCAGCTCAGCGGGTGTCTCTGTTCCCCAGATGCCTCCGTCGACAAGGGAAAACAGCCACAGACCCCGGTAAGTGTCCCCTGTTCCCCCCTCCATGGGGTCTGACCCCCAACTCTGACCCACATGGGCCCCGGCAGCCCCCTCACAGTCCCCCCCCCCCCAGCCTTTCCTGGCACACGCAGTGGTTTGGGGTGGGAGTCGGGCTGCTGGGAGGCGGATGGGTTTATGGGATCGAAAGCGGGGATTGCAGTGTGTGTGTGTGGGGGGGTGTCCCTGCGCCCCCTGCTGGAGGGGATGAGCCCTGCTCTGTGGGGGGAGCAGGTGGCTGTGTTTGGTGTACACACACACACACACACACACACACACACACACACTCACACACACGACTCTCTCCCCTCCCACCCCCAGGAGTCCGGCGCCGAGGGACTCACCTACGTCGAGTTGGACCGTCCGGTGCTGCAGGCCAAGCGGGGGGTCCCGGCCCCTGCTCACAAGCCCCCCCCGCCCATCATCTACGCCGCCATCAACGTGAGCCGGGGGCCCCACAGTGAGAGCCCCCCCAAGCCGTGCGGCGCCGGCCCCCAGGGGGCGACAGACTCACCCCCCTGCAGCGCCAGGCCCGAGAACTCTGCTTCCAGGGCAGATTTAGGGGGGGACACTGGCCCCACCCCACTGTAACCCCGCCCATTGAGCTGCTGTCCCCCTGCCCCCCCCCCCGGCCCACGTGGGGGGGGCTCATCACAGGGAGGGGGGGATGCATTGAGGCAGCTTTTATACTATTTTACATCTTGTTAATGTCCAGATCTGTAATAAACACAGATCCAGAAACCAGCCCCTCCCCCCGGCAGTCCCCCTATCCCTGCACCAGACGTGTGTGTCACACCTGGAGGAAATGGGATCACTCGGGGAGGGACCCTCCTGCTCCAACCACTAGACCCCACTCCCCTCCCAGAGCCAGGTTCTACTACAGGGTCGCTGCCGGGGAATCAGGTTGACACTGAGTTTCCCAGGCAGGGGGAGAATCAACGAGCGCCGGCCCTGGACACGCTTCCCCTTTTCACGCATTTTTTGGCTGCTTCTTATGCACCTTCGGAGCTAAATTTATCCCTCCCTCCAGAAACCACCAACCCCTCTGTCCCGTCTCTGTCTCACATCACTGCGCTAAGAACAGCATCCGCCGCGACGCGTCCTGAGACGGGGACTGGCCAGGCCCCTCCACCCTGTTCCCATCCGCTCTGTGTTCTCGGGGACCCAGGACACTGCATCCCGCCTGGCAGACTCACCAAAGACCTTCGCCCCCCATCCCCTACCCCAGCCTCTGCTTGAACCAAAGCGGATCAGAAGACAGACTTACAAATACCCATGGGGAGCCGGGGGAGACCCACCGAACCCCCGGGACAAGGGTGCCGAGATTAAGGAATCTCCCCCCGGCATCATTTGCTGGGGGAAGCACACGGAGGGGCAGAAGGTGGTGAATGCTCCGAGGTCAGACCCAGGAAGGTGGAAGTGGGGACCCCTGAAGCTCCTGGCCTTGGAAACAGGCTGTGTACGGAGAAGGGGCCCTTCACCCAGAGTCACTTGGATGTTCATATTATCGCTGTTTTCTTGGGGTGGCTCCCCTACGGTTATTACCTGGCAATAAATAACGTTCATGGTTAAGCTGGTTGCTTCTCTCTCTCTCTCTCTCTCCCCATCGGGGGTGTTTTTTGGCTTCCCCATTCGCTCCGCAGCGACGCTCCCCGTCCCTAAGTGAAAGATCCCGGCAGCGTCCAAATATCCTGTGGGGTTTTCATCACGTGGGTTCCCGCCAGAGCAATTGTACCGGGATCGTGGGGACAGGGCGGGGTCGGCACCACAAGGTGAGGGAGTTTCTGCACAAAGATGAAAACCCGGACGTGGGAATGTGGCCCAGTTTCCCACTCGCAACTAGAGCCGGGGAGACACAGGGAGCTACAGTGGCTGATGTAGAACCAGATCCGACCCGCCCGCCTGGGCAGAGCCCAGCGATCCCCTGGAGCCGGTGGTAGCAGGTGAGGGGCCCGGCTGCACGTCCCCGTTCGCACCTTTCCACGGCTGGCGTGTGATGCCCACCGGGGCTGGCGGTGTCGGGTTCAAGATTCGTGGGGGCTGCACACGCTGGCTGCTCACAGCTGTGGGGAGAACCCCAGGGATTCCTGGGCAGCGGACGTGGGGGGATCTCGAGCCCGGGGGGGTATTTTTTGTGGTGTGAGAGAGAAACCAGTGGGGGACAGCAGCCAGCAGCTCCTCCCCCCGCCCCGAGCGCTCCCGGTGGAAACGGCTGGTAGAGTTTTGGGGGGAGGCTGCCCAGTGCTGGGAGAGAGACACCAGCAGCCAGCGAGGGAGCAACCAGCCCCAGAAATGAAGGGCCCCAGCGAGCGGGGAGCCGGGGACAGGGACCTGGTGTCTGAGCTGTCACCGAAGGGCGCCAGGCAGAGCCGGCAGGGAGAAAGTCCCACTGAGAAGGGCCAGAGATGGCAGGAACAGGAGGAGGGAGACAGAGGAGAGACAGAGGCAGGAGGGGGAAAGTTACAGGGAGAACCGGGCAGAGAAACACGAAGGAAAAAGAGTCTCTAAGTCACCTAAGAAATTGTTAGAAATCGTTAGAAATCCGCAGGAGAAGTGAAGCCCGAATGAAACGTGACAGAAACCAGCTGTGAGCGAAGAGAAACGGGCGGAGGAAATGAGGAGGACGTGAGCTGTAGGGAAAGTAAAGCCAATAGAACGGACACAACGTCCCCCCAGCACCTTCGGGGGCAGCCACAGGGAGGGAGGAATTGCCAGAGACAAAGGGACTCTAGAAAAGGCAGTGGGGGGTGTGACAGAGTAGGAATGCTCTGTGTGTGTGCCTCAGTTTCCCCTATGCATTTCTTGAGTGTCTGTGTGGAGGGATAAGGGTGTGTAGTTGATGCAAAGCAGAGGGACAGTGTAAGCAAGTGGCCGACCTTCCTTGGCAATTGGGGGCTGGGCCCCTCCCCCCTCTCAAGGCTGGAAGTGATGAATAACAAAGAGGTCAGCTGAACCTGTTGGAGAGAGGTCAGGTGATACCTCCTACGCGGGGGGGGGGGGCGAGGAAACACACAGGAAGGCAGGGAGGAGGGGCTGAAAGGGAGGAAGTTTAAGTTTTGGGAGTCTGAAGCTGGCTGGAGTCAGGCAGGGAGGCAGAGGAGCTATCTCACTCTCTGGCCCCCCAAATGGATCCAGCCGAGGGCTCACGCTCGCTGTATGGTCTGTGTTAGACCAGACAGAGGTCATTGAATAAACCTCTTTTTTACTGGCTGGCTGAGGGTCACGTTTGACTGTGGATTTGGGGTGCAGAACCCATGGGCTCCCCCAGGACCCCGCCCAGGCGGGCTTGCTGGGGGAAGCACACGGAGGGGCAGAAGGTGCTGAATGCTCCGAGGACAGACCCAGGAAGGTGGAAGTGGGGACCCCTGAAGCTCCTGGCCTGGGACACAGGCTGTGTACGGAGAAGGGGCCCTTCACCCGAAGTCCTGTCTGGCTTCCTAGGGAGCGGTTCCAGACCATCGCCCGGGCGCTCCGTGACAGGGGGACAGTTGTTCAGTTGAGAAGCCGAGCCAGCGCCTGGAGAAATAGCCGCAGGGATCTGAGCTGGACTCAGAGCAGCCGACAGAGACGGGGCCAGGGGATGGCTCCAGAACAGCCAGGCTAAGAACAGAGAAGCCGGGAAGGGACCGTAGCGCCAGAGGGGGGATCCGGCCTAGGGCCTTGTACATTCGAACCCCACATCCTGGTGCTCATGGTCTGTCTTCTCCTGCCTGCAGAGCCCAAACCCTCCATCTCCCTGCACCCCAGTGGGCAGGTCCCCCCAGGGTTCACTGTGACCGTCCGGTGTGAGTGTCGGTGTCGGGGAGCGAGGGTCCTTCTGAGCAAAGCTGGAGACCTGGATTCCCGGCGCGCGGGGGACTCTGCGGGGGACGTGGTCGAGTTTCCCATCCGCAACGTGAGCCGGGGAGACGCAGGGAACTACAGCTGCCGATATAGCACCAAATCCATCCCGCCCACCTGGTCGGAGCCCAGCGACCCCGTGCAGCTGGTGGTAGCAGATGAGGGGCCTGGCTCCGTGTCCCCGCTCCCAGCCCCACTCCCAGCCAGACCTTCAGGGGGTCTTGGCCCCAATGGGACGTTTGGAGCCAGGCTCTGCCCTGGGCCCAGCAGAGGGGAGGCCTGGCCAGGGCGTGGGGACAGAGTCACTGGGGTGTTTCCCAGCCAGGGGAGAGCAGCACCTCTGGGGTTTGGCGCTCAGACAGGAGGGAACCCTGCCCCCAGGGGTGTAGACACTGACCCTGTGGGTGCTCCAGGGCTGACCCCACTCTGGGGACGCACAGAGGAGTGGGGGGGAAGCGGGCTGGGACAGCGGCAGTGAACCTGGGTCGGAGGGGCCCAGACACCACATGGAGGGGCTCATTGACATGGGGGGGGGGATGGAGAGAGAGTCCCACTGCCCCTCCCCCACTGCCAGGCCCCCAGCTCCCCCAAAGCCTCCTGCCCAGCAGGTCGCTGCCAGGAAGCTATGGGGGGATGGAATCAGACTGGGGCTCAGGAGCTGGGGGGGGGGCTGGGCCCCGCTGGGGTGAAGCTGTGACCCCCCCTCCCTAGGCCCCATGACCCAGAATTCCCTCTCCTTGTCCTCCCCGCACTGGGGGATCCCCGACCCACCCCCCAATCGATGTTCTGCTGCATCCGGCTGGGCCCTGGGCACCGCTGGGACATGGGGGGCAGCGGGTGACGTCCCAGCCTCGCCCCGCGTGCACTGTTGTGTTTGGCAGGAGCCACGATACCCCGGGGATGGGCTCACTGCACAGCAGACAGGCCGGGGCAGCGGTACCTGTGGGGTGGGCAGAGGGGCACCACAGGGGTCCTGGATGGCCCAGGGGGCAGTTCAACCATCCAGGTGCCCCCTTCACTGGGGAAACTGAGCCTCAGGCCCCCAGTTAATAGGACGCAGCCTCCCCTGAGGGGTCCGGCCCAAGGGAGGCCCCAGAGCCGCGGCGCCTGGGAGACCCCCAGAGGGGGGCTGGGCCAGACCTGCCAGACGGGGGGAGGAGGTTGGGGAGTCCACTCCCGGGGCAGCGCCAGCTGCTGCTCTCCCCGTCCGAGCCGCCCAGTGACTCTCCCCTTCCCCCCACAGCAGCCCCCCCGGGGCACCCGGATTTCACCCGCCCCAACATCACCCGCCTGGGGCTGAGCGCCGGGGTCCTGCTCGCCCTGGGGCTGATCCTGGCCGAGGCCTATTACAGCCGCCCGAGGGGGGCGCCCTAGGTTAGGTGACCCCCCCCCTCCGTGCCCCTTGCTCCCCCCAGGGGCGACATGGGCCCCTCTAACCCGCCGTCTCTCCGCACCCCCAGGACACAAGCTCTGGGGGGGGGGGCAGATTCGGGGAGGGACTCGGGGGTTGATGGGACACAGGTTAGGAGGAGGAAGAACAGGGTAGAGGCTGTGGGGAGGGGTTGATGGGACACAAGCTTGGGGAGGGGCCAGTGGTGGGGCCCGTGAGGGAAACCCCGGGACGGGAGCCGCGTGCGGGCGGCGCCTGCCAGCGGGAGCCCTGCCGAGGGAGGGGCTGGGTGCTTAGCAGTTACATGAGGAGTCCTGGCTCCCAGCCCTCTCCTCTAACCACTAGACCCCACTCCCCTGCCAGAGCCGGGAACAGAATCAAACCTTCCTGGCCCCCGGCTTCCTCCTGCCCTCTGGCCAATGGGGTATAAATGAAGCCGGTGTCACGTCCCTCGCTAGGGGCCTGGCCACATAACCACTGACAGTGTCTCCTCCAGCGTGGGGCAGGGTCCCTGCGGGGGCGTTGGAAGGTCCCTGGGTCTCTCCCGGCTGGCGACCCTGGGACACTGCACCCCATATTCCTGGTAGAAATAGTCTCATCATATGATTATAGCGCAACTAAGATGGTGTTTTATGCAAGAGGGGTCTTGTGAGGTGAGGATTTCCTGAGGACGACTCTCCTGATTGTATGCATGGGTCATTAGTTAGGAATATTGACTAGACATCGGTGCTGCCAAAGTGTTTGCCCCGGGGAACGTCCCCCCAGACTGAATGCAACCCGTCTTTGGGAACAATAGGTCTATGAAGATGTTAATCTCCCGCCTTCCTGAGAAGTGGGATGCTACAAACAACCTCTGAGGGTCATGTGATTAATTCACCTGGTCCTGGACTCCATCTTGGAATACCAGTCTTTTCCCACTGAGGTGGGGGGGAGCCACAGCAGAAAACAAAAGTTCCCGCTATATGATAAACCTTAAAGCTGGGAAATGAGATAATCCGGTGTGATAAATGAAGGGGTGCGGTGGGAGGGGGGGGGGTAGCTCCCTTTTAGGGACACCCAGGCAGCCAGGAGCTATAAAATCCCTCTTAATAGCTGGTTTTTACTTGCTTTACCTGTAAAGGGTTAAAAAGTCTCACCGCTCTGCATAGGTAACAGGAACTGAGCGGGCACCTGGCCAAAAGAACCAATGAGAGGCCAGAACTTTTTAAAATAGAAACAAGACTCCCCTGTTGTCTGTTGTTCGGGGGGGGAAGGGGCAGAAATACGCTGTCAGAAGCTTGGGCCAGGTATGAAAAATCATCAGTACCCTACCTAGAAACTCCTCGTTTAAAACCCCAGAGATGTCAGTAGATCAGGAAATGTCGAGGAAGCTGTGATAAGTTTTATTCCTTTTATTTCATGATGGTTTGTTGATTCCTCTGGGCTAAGACCAGGTTCTTGTTATTTTAAAGCTATTTTTGGTGCTTAATTCTTCTAGTTGCTTTTTTTTTTTTTTAAATCTAGCAATAGCCTGAGTTCCCAGTTGTATTTTCTTTCTTTTTTGTGTGAATAAAATTCACCTTTTTTAAGAACAGGATTGGGACGTTTGTGCCCTAAGAGATCTGTGCACAATGTTGTTTGATTAGCTGCTGCCAATGGATGATTTCCTTTGTTTTCCTTTCTCAGCTCTTCCCTGAAAGGGCTCAAGGGTACCCCACAGGGAGGAATTCCCAGCTGGGAGGGGCTCTGCACATGGGTAGCAGCAGCCTCTACCCAGCCAAGGTCAGAGAGAAGCTGTAACCTTGGAAGTTTAATACCAACCTGGAGTGGCCAGTGGTCATTTTTAGAGTCCTTGCGGGTCCCCACCTTCTGCACTCAAAGTGCCAGAGCGGGGAATCACCCTTGAGATCAGGATTCACTCTTCACTGAGTCCCCGCCCAGGATGACTGCTGAGAACATGTAAGAACCCAAGACAAGGGGAGGTGCGGGAGCAGAGAAGGACGGAGCCCAGGCTGGAAAAGGTGCCTGGCCTGTGGCAGGAATACCTGGAGATTTAAGCTGCAAGCAAGACCAGTTTGCCTTCAAGAAACTCTGCAATGTGCTTAAACCATCGTTTAGGGGGAGACATTCCTGCTGGTAACCAGTGTCTTCAGGATCTGAGCTTATATTGCGTTTTGGTTTATTTGCGGGGTGATCGGCTTTGATCTGTTACCTGCCCCTTGTAATCACTTAACGTCTCTCTTTTGTAGCTAATACATTTGTGTTTGTTTTCTCTAAAACTAAGTGTGGATTTCATAACTGGGGGGTAAAAGCTGTGCAGATCTCCCTCCCCATCGCGGGAGGGGGCGGATTTCCTGGGCTTACGCTTTGCAGTTCTCTGTGCGGCACAAGACCGGAGGCGTTTGGGTTCACACTCCGGAGGGGGTGAGCGCTCGAGGGCTGGGCAACGCCCGAGCTGGAGGCTTCCCGCGCCGAGCTGGTTTCAGGGTCCGTGTCTTTCTGCGGCTGGGTGTGCCCCTGGGGAAGGCTGGAGGGCCTGGCTCAGCCGGACAGTGTGAGGGAGTCCAAGGGGGCTCAGTGGTACCCCAGACCACCACGTGGCACCCCCAGCGATGCGGGGGGGAGAAACCCAGCCACAGACCCACTGCGGGCCCGGGATGGAATTTCTTTCTCTGATTTTTTTTTGAACCTGGTTGATTTAATTCACACGCCAGAGGATTCTGCAGCACGGGGCAGGCAGAAAAATCCCCCCCTCCCCCCGCCCCCATCAAATACATCCTGCCCCCGAAGTGCTGGAGTTCTGCCTTTTGCCCACCAGGGGCCGCTGTGGCACTAGAACAAGGGGCTGTGATAGACTCTGCAGCGACCCTACCTGGGAAGGAGATTGGCCAGGCCCCTCCACCCTCATGCTTCAGGGCGGGCGCTGGGCCCAGCCGGGTCAGGAAGGAATCTCTGCCCCGCTCCATGGGAGAGAGTCGCTCCGTGGGGGGCCCTGTGTGTATGTGGGGGGGGGGGACAGGGAGTCCCCGGGCCTCTTGGAAAAGCTCAGGGCAGCCTGGGTACCTCTTGACAATTCCTGAGATTCCCCCGTTCCCAGCTGGTCCCCGAACTGGGCAGCTCCCACGTGGGGCTGGGAGGTGAGGAGGGAATCGGCGGGCTGGGCCGCTGCGTGAGGATGTGGTTTTTCTGGGCGTTGCCCGGAGCTGGTTTTGTGCTGACCGCGGTAGATTTCTTCTGGAGATTTCTGAGAAACCATCTGATGGGAAGAAAGGGGCCGAGCCCATCACGGGCTTCCTGGGGCTGCAGCCCCCGGCGCGGTTCCTCATTCCGCTCACACTCGGGCCTCAGGCTGGGTGGAGCTGGGCCCCGGGGTGTTGGGGGCAGCGCTGAGGGGACCCACTGCCCCATCATGGCGTCTGCTCTCACCGTCCTCCTCCTCGGTAAGTATCGGAGACAGCCGGGGAGAGTGTCCATGGGGGGGGTGACGAAGTGGGAGTACTGTGTGTGTGTGTGTGTGCCTCAGTTTCCCCTATGCATTTCTTGGCCGTCTATGTGGAGGGAAAGGAATGTGTAGCTGATGCAAAGCAAAGCCAAGGTGAAGCTGTAACCTGACCCCAAGTGGGGGAGGGAGGTCAGCTGAACCTGTTGGAGAAAGGTCAGGTGATGCCTCCTAGCTGGGGAAAGGGACAAAGGAGAGCAGGGAGGGGCTAGAGGCGGTTTGGGTCAGTCTGGTTTTTAGCTGGAGCCAGACAGGAGAGGGGAGAGCAGCGATCTCGCTCTCTAGCCCCAAGATGGATCCAGCTGAGAGCTCACGCTCGCTGTATGGTCTGTGATTAGAAGTCATTGAATAAACCTGTTTTACTGGCTGGCTGAGAGTCACGTTTGACTGTGGATTTGGGGTGCAGAACCCATGGGCTCCCTCAGGACCCCGCCCAGGCGGGCTTGCTGGGGGAAGCACACGGAGGGGCAGAAGGTGCTGAATGCTCCGAGGTCAGACCCAGGAAGGTGGAAGTGGGGACCCCTGAAGCTCCTGGCCTAGGAAACAGGCTGTGTACGGAGAAGGGGCCCTTCACCCGGAGTCCGGTCTGGCTTCCTAGGGAGCGGTTCCAGACCATCGCCCGGGTGCTCCGTGAGAGGGGGGATCTGAGACCAGGGTGTGGGATCCAGTTGCTCTGGGATCTGGTCACTAACGACCCGTCTCCTCTCCAGGCTGCTTGCTGGCCGGATGGAGTGTGGTGTGGGGAGGTGAGTATCAGTCTGTGGGGAGGGAGACCCCTGTGAGCTCAGCCCCGGGCCCCGTTCCTCTGAGTTTCCTCCCCCCCCCCCCCCCCCCCCCCCCGCCGCCAATGGAGTGACACGGAGCTGAATCTGGCTCCCGGAGTCTGACCAATCAGGCAGGAAGCATCCCCAGGTTCAGTGTCCTGCCTCCCCCCGTGCCCCCGCCCCCGCCCCCGCCGGCCCCCGGCTGTGAGGACCAGGAGTTGGGGGGGGGGGCAGCAAGTGGATTTATTTCAGCTCCTACAAAATGGAGCTGAAGTTTATAAACCTCAGTGTACAGTTGAGACTGGCACAGTCCCTGACAAGTCAGTGGTGCTGTGCACAGAACCCAGGAGTCCTGGCCCCCATCCTCCCTGCTCTCCCCACTAGCCCCCACTTCCCTCCCAGAGCCGGGGAGTGAATGGACCCTGGAGACCGGCCTGGCCTGTTGCCCACTAGGGAGCAGAGCTCTGGGCCCCAGGGGCTGGGGTTGCTCCGTGTCTCGTGCTGTCAGCCCAGGGCTCAGAGGAAATCTGGCCCAAAGGCACCGACTCCGTGGGCGCCCTGGGGCTGGAGCACCCATGGGGAAAAATTGGTGGTTTTCTGCCCCCACTGGCAGCCAAGCTCCCCACCCCACCACCCCCTCCTCCCCTGAGCGCCGCGTGACCCCTTCTCCTCACGGCCTGTCTGCTTCCCCCTGCAGAGCCCAGCTACCCCAAACCCACCATCACCCTGAGACCCACCGGGGGGGTCGCCCTGGGGGAAGCCGTGTCCATCTGGTGTCTGGGGCAGCACCAGGACATGCTGTTCGAGCTGAATAAAGAGGGACGCCATTTCCAAACTGTGAATTCGAGCGGGTTTGAGGCTGTGTTTCCCATCAGCAGCGTGCGCCGGGCGGACGGGGGGATCTACAGCTGCTCCTATCACAGCCGATCGGCGCCGTTCGCCGCGTCGTCCCCCAGCGACCCCCTGGAGCTGGTGGTGAGAGGTGAGGGGCCCGGCTCGGCGTCCCCGGTCCCAGCCCCACCCCCAGCCAGACCCTGAGGGGGGCTCGGTGCCAATGGGACACTCAGTACTACGCCCTGCCCTGAGCCCGCAGGGGGGACGCCCGGTCGGGGCTGAATGAGGCAGGGGCTGCGGGGGAAGTTTGGTGGCTTGGTGGACACGGTGCTGGGCTGGGGCCAGAACACGGACCAGGTGGGTGCCGGGTCTGGCTTTCTCAGCCTGTCTCCTGTGCGCAGATCCCAGCTTCCCCAGACCCTCCATCTCCCTGAGCCCCACTGGGGTCACCGCCCCCGGGACAGACGTCACCATCCGGTGTGAGGCGCCGCGCCGGGACGTGAGGTTCTTCCTGCACAAGGCTGGAGACCTGAACCCGCCGCGAGACACGGACCCTGCTGGGGCCGGGGCCGAGTTCCACATCCCCACCGTGGGCCGGCAGCACAGAGGGAAATACAACTGCAGCTACCGGCCCCGATCAGAGCCCTTCGTCTCCTCGCCGCCCAGCGACCCCGTGCAGCTGGTGGTAGCAGGTGAGGGGCCCGGCTCAGTGTCCCCGCTCCCAGCAGGACCCCGCGGGATGGTCGGGGTCAATGGGGGGGCGCCCGGCTGGGGAACGGAGAAGGAATAATTGGGGGGGGTGGCAGCAGCCGCTGGCGATTTGAGTCCGAGGGAGGGGGGATCCCTGCCCCCAGGGGGATACTCCCTGTCTCGGGGGATGCACAGAGGGCTCGGGGCCCGGGGGCTGCTCATCCGGCCCCTCCCCACTCCCCTGGACACCAGCACTCAATGGGGCGCTGTGCTGGGGAGGGGCCGGTGGCTGGGTCGCCATGTCGGCCCCTCCCCCCCGGGGGTCTGCGTCTCACGGCCTGTCTCCTTCTGCTCCCAGAGCCCTCTCTGCCCAAACCCTCCGTCTCCATCCACCCCAGCCGGGGGGTCGCCCCGGGGGAAGCCGCCACCATCCGCTGCCGGGCTCAGCCCCACAACGCCACCTTCCTCCTCTACAAAGACGGAGGCTACTGGGGGCGCGCGGCCCCCGCGGGGGACGTGGCCGAGTTCCCCGTAGCCCGCGCCGGATGGGAGGACGCGGGGAGCTACAGCTGCTCCTATCACACCACGCGGGGGCCGGTCGCCGTGTCCCACCCCAGCGACCCCGCCCGGCTGGTGGTGAAAGGTGAGGGCCCCAGATCGGCGTCTCCCCAGGGCCCAGGCAGTGAGGGGGCAGCGGGGGGGACCCCCTCGGCCAGTTAAACGGACTTGGACCTGCCCCCCAGGACCAAGGAGCCACCCCCATGGGGAGCCACGAAGGGCTTGGGCTGTGTGGGGAGAATGGCTGGAGTTACTAGAGGGACGTTGTCATGGAGCGCCCGGGCGATGGTCTGGAACCGCTCCCTAGGAAGCCAGACCGGACTCCGGGTGAAGGGCCCCTTCTCCGTACACAGCCTGTTTCCTAGGCCAGGAGTTTAAGGGGTCCCCACTTCCACCTTCCTGGGTCTGACCTCAGAGCATTCAGCACCTTCTGCCCCTCCGTGTGCTTCCCCCAGCAAGCCCGCCTGGGCGGGGTCCTGGGGGAGCCCATGGGTTCTGCACCCCAAATCCACAGTCAAACGTGACTCTCAGCCAGCCAGCAGAATAGACGGTTTATTTGAGATGTCAGGAACCATCCAACTCACAGCTTCTCAGTCTCAACAGGGCCCATCCAGTCAGGCCCTTCTGGGGTGCTAGGAGGTGAGACCCAGATTCTGGGCTCCTGCTTCTCCCCCAGGTTTATTCGATGACTTCCATCTGGTCTAACACAGACCATGCAGCGAGCGAGTGTGAGCCCCTCAGCTGGATCCATCTTGGGCCAGAGAGCGAGATGGCTCCTCTGCCCTTCCCAGCTAGACCCAGACTCACCACACCCTCCCCAGCCCATCCGTGCTTTCCTTTGTCTGTTTCCCGGGCTGGAGGTATCACCTGACCTCCCTTCTCCTCCTGGGGTCAGATTACAGCATTCAGGGATGCACACCTGGAGAGGGGAGCGGGTTCCCTCCTTGCTTCCAGGGTCAGTCCCTACTCCTTAAGAAATGCATAGGGGAAACCGAGGCACACACACACAGTACTCCCACTTTGCCACAGACTGGAGCCCAGATGCCATGGGGAAGGGCTCCCGAGTTAGCCCTAACACCTGCAGTGGGATGGATCGAGGGGGACACACAGGCAGGGTGGGGGGATGGGGATAGGGAGCTGTTGCAGCTTCCTGTCCTGGGGGGCAGGAGGGGGACGGGCCCTGCACCAACCCCCTCCCCCTTTGTCACCCCCAGATTACACCCGGGGCAACATCGTCCGCCTGGCCCTGAGCGCCGGGGTCCTGCTGGCCCTGGCGCTGATCCTGGCAGAGGCTGCCCACGGCTGGAGGACGGGCGGACGCTAGGTGAGGTGACCCCCCCCCCCCCCCACTCCAGCCTGACGGCCCCAGTGCGGGGGAAGGCTCACCTTCCCGGGACGGAGCCGAAGGGACCAGTGCAGCCGAACTGTCTGAGCGTCCGGATGGGCCCGGCTCGGCGTGGGGCTGGGGGAGGGGGCTGACCTGAATTTAATGGGTTCGTTTAATGGCTCGCCGCGGATCACAGCCGACTAGATTTACGGCTTCCTATCCGGTTCAGACTGCGGCGCTTGCTCGATCCGGGGAGAGGATTCGCAGGGTGCTCGGGAAGAACAGGTCCACTGCCAACAAGACCAGACCGAGCAAATCTTCATTGAAATGAACAGAAGAGCCAGGAATGCGCCGAAACGTAGAACTGAAAAGAGGAAAGGAATTCCAGCCCCCCCGGTGGTAACATTTCTATAAAAGGACCTTCCCCGAACGTCCTCGGAGAGGAAGGACCCGCCTCGCTCCTGGCACACCCGCTTCCGCGGTGGGGCTGTCTTCCCCAATGGTTAGGAATGGCGAGTAGTTATACTGCACTGCAGGAGCTGAGCTGATAGATAGATAGATAGATAGATAGATAGATAGATAGATAGATAGATAGAGGGGGTGGATGGGGATAGATAGATAGAGGGGTGGATGGGGATAGATAGATTAGATAGAAGGGGTGGATGGGGATAGATAGATAGAGGGGGTGGACGAGGATAGATAAATAGATAGATAGATTAGGTAGAAGGGGTGGATGCGGATAGATCTATATATAGTCTATAGAATATAGGATACCAGAATGAAATGTGAAATGAACGCCTCTTCCAAGGTATTTTATAGGACCCTGACCCGACCTACTCTACCCAAATCTTCTTTCTGTACCCAAAGACATTTCTGGGTACCCTTCTCCTATAGGTTAGTGCAGGGGTGGGCAAACCTTTTCTCCCGAGGGCCACAACGGGGTTCAAAATTGTATGGCGGACCAGGTAGGGAAGGCTGTGCCTTCCCAAAAAGCCTGGCCCCGCCCCCCATCTGACCCTCTCCCATTTCCTGCCCCCTGACCGCCCCCCTCAGAACACCCACCCATCCACACACACCCCACTCCTTGTCCCCTGACCACCCCCTCCAGAGAACCCCACCCCCACCAAGCCCCCCTGCTCCTTGTCCCCTGAAGACCCCCTCCAGAGATCCCCCTGCCCCTAATCACCCTCCAGGAATCCACCCCCTACCCAACCCCCCTGCTCCCTGACTACTCCGACCCCCTAGCCACACCCACACCCCCTGACAGGCCCCCTGGGACTCCCACGCCCTGTTCAACCCCCCATTCCCCATCCCCTGACTGCCCCCCTGAGACCCTCTGGGCCTTATCCAACCCCCCACACCTGACCCTGGCCCCCTTACCAAGCTGCTCAGAACTGCTTGTCTGGCCAGATAAGCTGCCATGCAGCCCCGCCCCCCCAGAGCGCTGCGGGGGGGGGGAGCAGCGGGGGAGAGGGGAGGTGCTTGCATGGCCGGGGGGGGGGGGGACAAAGGGGAAGAGGGGAGGATCTTGCCTCCCTATCCGGGAGCGCGGGGGGCTGGACAGAATTAGCCCCTGGGCCAGATGTGGCCCACAGGCCGTAGTTTGCCCACCCGTGGTTTAGTGGATTATGACACTTACTTTCTGAAGATATTAATAAGGATTTCTCCCTCCAAAACTGCCAGCCTCCGCTCTCTTGGCGACCTCCAAGTTGTGACGGACCCTGCGGTCACCAACCGGATGTAGATGCCACATAAACTTGTGCCGTGATGTGGATCGTTTCTCCCTTTGGTTCCCCAAAGTTCGGGGCCACTTCTTGAGCGGAGCCCAGGGCTGTCAGCTTTTCTGCTGACGTGCATCATTCAATTTACTTTTTGCTGTCTAGCATTTTCTTCCCAGATTTCACAATCCGGTCGGCATCTTGCATTTCAGCGTTTTTCAGCAAAACGTATGATTAGGAGACAGAGGCCTCAACACAGGGTAAATTCCAAGGGATTTATACGGATAAAATGAGAATTAAAGAGGGGTTGCCAGGGGCTGGACCGGGGCCTCCATCTGGGGTGTGTGGAAATGGCTAATGGCAGCGGGACGGGACCCCGCGCCACGGGGCGCCTAGGGGAGAGCTCCGGGCCCTACAGCTGCCATGGGGCCGTTCGCACTGTTGTGGCCCTTGAGCGTGCGAAGCGGCTCTGGTGTCGAGCTCACGTGTGAAACCCACGGGCAAGTTCCCCAGCTGGGCCAAGGCAGGGCGACCGCTGACCCCGCTCCTAGTGTAACGGGGGGATGGTCCCGCTATTGGGGGGAACTTTCTTGTCTTGTACCCGCCCCGGTGGGATTGGCTGGTGAAAGGATCTGAGTCCTTGCTCCCGCTCCCTCTCCCCAGAGCCCTGCCTGACCGCGAGGGCTCCCCTTCCTCCCTCCCGCGCGGCAGAGTCCTCGGAGTAGGCGGACCATACGTCCCGTTTTGAACGAGACAGTCCCGTTTTTTACATATTTTCGGACTGTCCCGTCTTTTTAACATAAATATCAAATTTGTCCCGTTTTTGCAGGGACCCACAGCCGGGTCCCGCCTCCTCCCACGCCCTCCCGCAGCCCTTCAGTCCCTTCCCCTCATGGCCTCGGGCCCCCCTCCCCGGCCTGCTCCCCCCTCCGCCGCCGCAGAGCCCGCGCGGCGCGATTGGCTGGGCCGCCCCCACGTGGGGCGGAGTGGAGCTGCTGGTCGGGCAGGGGCTGGCTGGCGCCTCTGTGATGAAGTGGGAGTACTGTGTGTGTGTGCCTCAGTTTCCCCTATGCATTTCTTGGGCCTCTATGTGGAGGGAAAGGAATGTGTAGCTGATGCAAAGCCAAGCCAAGATGAAGCTGTAACCTGACCCCAGGTGGGGGAGGGAGGTCAGCTGAACCTGTTGGAGAAAGGTCAGGTGATGCCTCCTAGCCCGGGAAAGGGACAAAGGAGAGCAGGGAGGGGCTAGAGGGGGTTTTGGGTCAGTCTGGTTTTGAGCTGGAGCCAGGCAGGAGAGGGGAGAGCAGCGATCTCGCTCTCTAGCCCCAAGATGGATCCAGCTGAGGGCTCACGTTCGCTGTGATTAGAAGTCATCGAATAAACCTGTTTTACTGGCTGGCTGAGAGTCACGTCTGACTGTGGATTTGGGGTGCAGAACCCATGGGCTCCCCCAGGACCCCGCCCAGGCGGGCTTGCTGGGGGAAGCACACGGAGGGGCAGAAGGTGCTGAATGCTCCGAGGTCAGACCCAGGAAGGTGGAAGTGGGGACCCCTGAAGCTCCTGGCCTGGGACACAGGCTGTGTACGGAGAAGGGGCCCTTCACCCGGAGTCCGGTCTGGCTTCCTAGGGAGCGGTTCCAGACCATCGCCCGGGCGCTCCGTGACAGCCTCGCTCCCCCCGCCCCCCCATGTGGAGGAAACGCCACGTGCAGCCCAATGATGGGGCGGCGCGGGAGGCGCGGGCGCGGGGATTGACGAGCTCAGGGAGCCAGGGGGCGAGGCCGGCCACTGGGGCGGGCGCCGAGCGGAGCCGGAGGCAGCGCGAGCCCGGGCGGGGAGGAGGCGGCGCCGCCCCGGGCCCCATGGAGCTGGAGAACATCGTCCCCAACAACACCGTGCTGCTCAAGGCGCGCGAAGGTGGGGGGGGACCAGGTGAGGGGGCATGGGGTGGAGGGGGGAGGGAGTATGGGGTGGGGGCCCATGGCTGCGTGTGAGGGGGGGCAGGGGGAAAGAGGGGTGCGTAGGGGGCTGTGCGTGAAAGTGGGGGGCACAGGTTTGTGTGTGAAGGGAGATACTGGCTGGGGCTGCATGTGAAGAGGGGCACAGGGGAAGTGGGGGGGCCATGGCTGCTTGTGAAGGGGTGGTAGGTGGTGGGCACGAGGCTGTGTGTGAAGGGGGTACTAGGGGAGTGGGGGGGCATGGAATGGGGGGCACAGGGTTATGTGTGAAGGAGGGTACTGGGGAGTTCAGGGCTGTGAGTGAAGGGGGTGGGGGGGCATGGGGCCATGTGTGAAGGTGTGGGGGGAAGTGGGGGACACAGGGTTGTCTGTGAAGGGAGGTACTGGGGAGTCCAGGGCTGTGAGTGAAGGGGGTGGGGGGAAGTGGGGGGCACAGGGTTGTCTGTGAAGGGAGGTACTGGGGGGTCCAGGGCTGGATGTGAAGAGGGGCAGGGGTGGGTAGGGGAGATGGCAGGTGGGTAGGGGTACCATGGTTAACCCCCTCCCTGAACACATGGATGCGGGGGTTGGGCCAAGCCTCAGAGCCCATTCGGGGCGTCAGTCTTCAAGGCACAGCTAAGGCCCGGGCAGGTGGCTGTGGCATGCGTGGGCGATGCGGTGGGGTTGGTGAGAAGCCGGGTTTCTGCTACAGGAGATGTAGGGAGAGGACTTGATCAGTCAGAGGGTTACTGACAGTGGAGGCGGTTGGGGGCCTGCCTGGAGGAGGAAGGCAGAGTGGCTGGCCTGGGGGAAGCGCTTGTTGCACAAGCTTCTGCCTGTGAGATGCTACGCAGGAAACTGAGCCATAGCCACAAGCTGATGTGGTTGAGGGAGGCAAATAGGGGATCATTTGCGGTGTCTGGAGTGTGAGAGGTTTTATAAGGTATTGAAAGACCAAAATTTGCTGCGTAAGATTACTTCATCAGAGAACTATTCATGGTGCGATCGTGGTGAAACACAGTCCCCCTTTAAATTTTGGTATGAGTTCTGTCACTGAAGAATAATTGTTAGCTCAAGTCAATACTGCATGTTCATGTAATAAAACTTTTTTTATCGTCTTACTTTCTCATGAATACAGAATATTACATAACCCCGGCCCGTTTTTGCCATCCCAATGTCCCGTTTTTGTCTCAAGGAAATATGGTCAGCCTACCTCGGAGGGAACTTGGGCCTGGAACTTGGGCCTTGGGCCAGACCATGGCCTGGAGAATGGAGGCACCAATGGCTAGTGACCTGATGACCCGGAGGCCCAACTCAGGGGTCACAGCCGGTTCTGGCCAGTGGGAGAACAATGGGCTACGAGGACCCCCGGGGACCCAAACCAGCTCCAGCTAGACGATCCTTTTATGACCCTGTTTACCTGGAGAGAAGACAATGGACAGCGAGAGGGCTGGGGGCCGGTGATCTCAGCTGGGGAGCGGGGGGACTCGGGGCTGGAAGGGGGGCAGGCAGAGCCCCCCTGGATGCAGGGGAGACTGGGATGTGCCAGGCTGAGGGACCCAGACACGGTGTTGGGTATGTGATCGGAGAGCGACATCACCTGCGAAGTCCAGGTCTTGAAGGGATGAGAAGAGCGTCCGTGAATGCCGCTTGGCCCCTCTTCTGTTGTAGGCCGCGTTACCCCGTCGGTGGCCGTGTCGAAGAGGATTGTAGACACGATCCACCCCGACGTACTCCTGTTTTGACTCGCTGGGATCAACCCTGCACGTAAAGTTGAACTAGAAGCCATTGATGACGTTGAGGGAACGGGAGGAATCCCCTATTCCCGCAGCACGCGCCTGCCAAGGCATCAAACGCCTGCTCAACGTCTAGGAAATGCCTGTGGAGTTGGGTTTTTTTTTTGTGGAATGGGGAAAGTGGGGGAGGGGGCAACCACTCCTCCCCTTAGATTGCGGTGGGGGGGTTCAGGGGAAATAAAGAGAACCAAGGGTTAAGGGAGGACCACTCCTCCCCACTGGGCTGTAGGCGGGAGAGGAGGGTCTAGCGAAGGGGGTTAGGCAGTGGAGGGGAAGGGGCTAACCGCTCCACCCCACTGAGCTGCAGGTGGGGGAGAAGGGCGCCCTCAAGGGAAGTGGAAGGGGGGTCAACCCCTCCCCCCCATTAGGCTGGAGGCTGGGGAGGAGGTGCTGGCGGGGGTGAAAGGGGAGAACAGACGATAGGGCAGGAGTTCCGGCTCCTCCGTCTGCACTGGGAGGGGGGGGCTACAATATCATGGGGGGGGTGAAAGTGAGTGGAGGGGGCGACTGAAAGGGGGGACACAGGCGCTTATAGGGAGACATGGGCACACAGCTGAGGGGATGGAAAATCGGGAAAAACTAGGGAGGACTGGGGAGTAAAGGGCCCTGGGCAGGAACACAAAATGGAGGCTGTAGGTAGACGGGCAGGGCGGGCAACTGACTGAAACTCAAGGTTTGGGGGGGGGGGAGGCTGGGGACAGACACTGAAGGGCTGGGGGGGGAGGCGCGAACAGAAAGGGAATCTTCTAGGAAACTAGGTGGTGGGTGGGGCAGGCTAGAGGCAGGGAACAAACAAAGTGAGAAATGGTTTGGGGGGCACAGAGAAGGGCTTGTGGGGGGGGGTACCCCCACCAGCCAAACGCAGCTGGGGGGGGAGTGGGACAAGCCCAGGGTGGGGTGCGTGCGCTCACAAGCGCCTGTGTCACTCAGTCCTGGCTGCTCACTGCTGAGCACAGTCCCAGGTGTCGAAAAGTGGGGGGAGGGCGACACCCACGTCGAGGGGCGAAGAGCAGGTCCAGGTGGTGGGTGGGTTGGTGGAGGGGGCAGCGGTGGGGGTGGGGGTCGGGGGAGCCGATGGGCAAAGGGGAGCCCTCCGTGCCCCTCCCCCACGCTCCCCCCAGCAACAGCAATTCCACCCCCGCAAGAGCACAGATGACACAGTCACTCAGTCCCGCTTACACACCCCCCCCTCCACAGAGTCCTTCGGCAGACGACCTCTCCTCGACCTCCTCCGCAGTGGTGGCGGCGGAGTTGCTGTGGCCATTCTCAGCGCCGGTCTAAGATCTGGTCCACCGCCCTTTCCGAAAACCAGCCTGCTCTTGCCTGAGAACGCCGTCAGCTTCCGCTGCCACACGCCGGGCTGTGATCTTACACCATACGCTGCTTGGCACAGATAAAAGTGTGATACCACATCGGTTCTTACAGTCCCAGAGCGGCCCTTTCCTTGGTATCTTCACCGTAACCCCTTTTCCCCCTTTCCCAGACTGATGTAAACAGCGGGGCCAGGACAGATGCTGCGAATTTCGGATTTACCTTGGTCAATTTTGCATTCACGTGATCCTTGCCAGGAGCGTCCCCATTTTTAGAGGAGTTGATGGTTTGAATGATCGCTTCCGTAGCTGGGGTGTCTGTGTTGTTATCAAGATCCTGTTTGCTTCCTCTTTAGGTGACGCACTGTCCAGCAAGTCTTTGAACTGCTCTGTCCAGGGCATTTCTTGTTCGTGTTCGGTTCTTAGGAGGTGTCCTTGTTTGCTCCCGGTGAGACTGTCTGTTGGTGTCTGGGGTTTACCACGGATCTGCCAAGTCATTTTGTTGACAGTTCCTTGTTTCCCACCAACAGCTGCACCCTCTGCTTGTGTTGACACAGGGCGCCCCAGAGGAGAGCTCAGGACCCTACAAGGAAGCTGGGGACATGGGGCGCCCTAGGAGAGAATTACTGTTTAATAACTTCTTGGTGCTCTAAACCAGGGGTCTCCAAACTTTTCAGCCCGAGGGCCGCATTAACTATCAAAAAGCGGTTCGGGGCCCGACAAGATAAGAGGGGGGGGGGAGGCGGGTGTAAGAGGGCTGGGGGGGGGGGGGCAGGGCCAGCGACAGGAATTTTGGGGCCCCGTACGGCAGACCGTACGGGGCCCCCCCCGGCAGTTTCCCGCCGCCCGCAGGGGTCCCCCCCCCCGCCAGTCTCCCACCACCCGCGGGGGCCCCCCCGGCAGTCTCCCGCCGCCCGCGCCCCCGGCCAGTCTCCCGCCGCCTGCGCTCCCCCCCCTCCTGCCTCCCGCGCCCCCCCCAACGATCTCCCGCCGCCCGAGGCCCCCCCCCCCGCCGGTCTCCTACCTCCCGCGCCCCCCCCCCCGCCGATCTGCTGCCTCCCGCGCCCCCCCCGGCCGGTCTCCTGTCTCCCCCCCTCTCCTGCATCCCGCGGCCCCCTCCCCCCGGGTCTCCTGCCTCCCGCGGCCCCCCCCCCTCTCCTGCCTCCCGCGCCCCCCCCGTCCTCCTGCCTCCCGCGGCCCCCTCCCCCCCGTCTCCTGCCTCCCGCGGCCCCCCGTCTCCTGCCTCCCACGGCCCCCCCCCATCTCCTGCCTCCCACGGCACCCCCCCATCTCCTGCCTCCCGCGGCACACCCCCCCCCGCCCCGCCGATCTCCCGCGGCACCCCCCCTCCCGCCCCGCCGATCTCCCGCGGCACCCCCCCCCCCGCCCCGCCGATCTCCCGCGGCACCCCCCCCCCCATCTCCCGCGGCACCCCCCCCCGCCCCGCCGATCTCCCGCGGCACCCCCCCCCCCCGCCCCGCCCCGCCGATCTCCCGCGGCACCCCCAGCCGGTCTCCTACCTCCCGGCATGTGCTGCCGCCGTGTGGCCGGCCGGGAGAAGGGGGGCGGGGCTGGCTGCTGGCTCCTTACCCCGGGAGGGATGGTCGGTGCCCTGGCGGATCCTTCGAGGGTGCCCCAGCCGCTGCCCCCGAGCCTCCCGCGCCCCGGCCCAGCCCTGCCTTCCACGGGCCGGATGAGAGGGCCTCGCGGGCCGCATCCGGCCCGCGGGCCGTAGTTTGGAGACCCCTGCTCTAAACTCTGTGTAATGATCAGGGAAGCGTCCGGTGCAGAGAGAGAGTCCCGGGGTGGGGACACCCTCGCCCCTGTCCTAAGTGACCACAACAAGCCCAGGGGTCGAGCCCCCAGGGATCCGGGCCCAGCCTTGCCGGGGTTACGAGGACCCTGCTGCGCGGGAGGGAGGAAGGGGAGCCCTCAAGGTCAGGCAGGGCTCTGGGTAAAGGGAGAGGAACCGAGGACTCAGATCCTTTCACCAGCCAATCCCACCTGGGCGGGTATAAGCCAGGAAAGTTCCCCCCAATAGTGGGACCATCCCCCACCTGTGTGATACTGGCAAGGGAGAGAGTTTCCAACCCCCCTGAACCCTCCGGGTCTGGGAGCCCCTCTGCCAAGAGCAGCAGGGTACAGGAGTTTGGGGGGGGGCGGGGAAAGGGATTAGAGGGGAGACAGGCTGAGATCAGGGAGGGAGTGAGGGGCAGGAATTTGAGAGGAGACAGAAAGGGGGCAGGTGGGTGGGAGTCGGAGGGGAGATGGGACGGGATTTGGGTTGGAGGGGGGACAGGGACAAAGGGGAGATGGGCCGAAGTTGGTGCAGGTTTGGGAGGATTTCAGGGGACACAGGATCGGGGCAGAAAGGACGGGGATTTGAGGGGAGATGGGATGGGCTTGGAGGGGACAGAGTTTTGTGGGGAGATGGACCAAGGTCCAGGCGGGAGGGACGGAGGTTGAAGGGGGGATGGGGCAAGGATGGGGGGTTCCCCTCTCAGAGTCGGGGTGAGTGGATGGGGGTGCGGGTTTGTTTTCCTGCCAAAACTCCGGCTGAGCTGGGGCATCAGTGGCTGAGGGTCTGGGGGAGCGATGAGCATGTGACGCCCACCATTCCGATGGCCATGACACGCTCAGGAGGGGGAACCCAGGAATCCTGGGGGGCAGCTTCCATTTCCCCTTGTTCCCTGTCACTGCCCCACCCCGCCATGTCCTGCCCCCTCAGCCCTCTGGCCTCCAATATTCTCCCACGTTCTCCCACTCCCCGTATTCCCCAGCCCTCCACGGTCTCTCCTATCCCAGGTAGGCGCCATTTCCCAGAGGGCAGCTGTCACAGAGCGCCCGGGCGATGGTCTGGAACCGCTCCCTAGGAAGCCAGACCGGACTCTGGGTGAAGGGCCCCTTCTCCGTACACAGCCTGTTTCCCAGGCCAGGAGCTTCAGGGGTCCCCACTTCCACCTTCCTGGGTCTGACCTTGGAGCATTCAGCACCTTCTGCCCCTCCGGGTGCTTCCCCCAGCAAGCCCGCCTGGGCGGGGTCCTGGGGGAGCCCATGGGTTCTGCACCCCAAATCCACAGTCAGACGTGACTCTCAGCCAGCCAGCAGAATAGACGGTTTATTTGAGATGTCAGGAACCATCCAACTCACAGCTTCTCAGTCTCAACAGGGCCCATCCAGTCAGGCAGGTCCTTCTGGGGTGCTAGGAGAATGAGACCCAGATTCTGGGCTCCTGCTTCTTCCCCAGGTTTATTCGATGACTTCCATCTGGTCCAACACAGACCTTGCAGCGAGTGAGCGTGAGCCCTCAGCTGGATCCATCTTGGGCCAGAGAGCGAGATGGCTTCTCTCCCCTCCCGAGCTAGACCCAGACTGACCACTCCCCCACCTCCAGTCCCTCTGTCCTTTGTTTGGTTTCCCGGGCTTGAGGTATCACCTGACCTCCCTCCAACAGGTTCAGCTGACCTCCCTCCCCCACTTGGGGTCAGGTTACAGCTTCACCTTGGCTTTGCTCTGCATCAGCTACACATTCCTTTCCCTTCACATAGAAGCCCAAGAAATGCATAGGGGAAACTGAGGCACGCACACACAGTACTCCCACTTCGTCACAGCAGCCTGGCGCCAAGCCACACTGGGGACCCTGGGAGATGTTGGCCATATTAACTGAGGGCGGGGGATGGGCATTTGAGGGGAAACAGGGCAGGAGACGGGGGTGTGAAGAGGGACGGGCCATTTGTGGGGGCAGGCTCAGGGGTATTCAAAGCGGGATAGGCCGGGGGCAGGATAGGAGATGGGGACAGGCAGGGGTGGGGGGGGTGTTAGTTGGGGGCAACAGGCTGGGGGGGTGACTGTGCATAGAGGCCCCGACTCTGTGGTCTCCTGATCCCCAGCCCTGCTGCCGGGCGACCTCTCCCCACAGAGACACGGACGAGCCGGGAGCTGCATGACGCCTGCCCAGGCCCCAGGGTTGGGTTTTGCAGGGAGCTCTGCTGACGTTGGCCGCAGTAGATGTCTCCTGCAGATTAGAGACAACGCGCGATGGACACAGGAAGAGACGAGACGTCGTTAAGTTCCTGTAGCTGGATGAGTTCCTCATTTGGGGCTCAGTGGAGCTGGGCACCGGGGCGTTGGTGGCAGGGCTGAGGGGCCCCCACTGCCCCAGTATGGCATCTGCTCCCCTCATCCTCTTCCTTGGTGAGTATCGGAGACAGCCGGGGCGCGTGTCCATGGGGGTGGAGCGTGGGAATCTGAGAGCAGGGTGTGTGCCCATGTTGGGAGAACAGACCAGGGTCTCTGTCCGTGATGGGGGTCTGAGACCAGGGCGTGTGCATGGAGCGGAGGGGGCGGGGGGGTATTTGAGACCGGGGCGTAGGATCCACTTGCTCTGGGATCTGGCCCCTAACGACCCGTCTCCTCTCCAGGCTGTTGGCTGGCCGTGCAGAGCGGGGTGTCTGGACGTGAGTATCTGAGGGGCAGGGGAGAGTTTAGTGTTCAGGACAGGGAGGGGAGGAGGGAGAGGAAAAGAGGAGCTGAGCCCTGAACCTTCACCCCCAAAATCAGTTCAACCTCCTTGTGTTGATCCCGGGGGGCTGAGATCAGAACCTGTTCCTGCCCCCACTCCAGTCGGGGGTGACTCCTGATTAACTGGGGGGTGGGGGCAGGTAGGGTGACCAGACCTCCCATTTTAAAGGGACATTCCAGTATTTCACCCTCCGGCAGCTGTCCTGAGTTTTTCTTACTGGGGCGAAGTGGGAGTACTGTGTGCGTGCCTCAGTTTCCCCTTTGCATTTCTTAAGGAATAGGGGCTCACACTGGAAGCAAGGAGGCGACACCCTCCCCTCTCAAGGAGGCATCCCTGATGCTGTAATCTGACCCCAAGAGTTGGAGAGGGGTCAGGTGATACCTCCAGTCCGGGAAAGCAGAGGAGGGGCTGGAGCGGGAGTGGTCAGTCTGGTTTAGGCTGGAGCCAGGCAGGGAAGGGCAGAGGATCTATGTCGCTCTCTGGCCCCAAGATGGATCCAGCGGAGGGCTCACCTCGCTCACTGTATGATCTGTGTTAGACCAGATAGAAGTCATTGAATAAACCTGTTTTACAGGCTGGCTGAGAGTCACGTCTGACTGTGGATTTGGGGTGCAAAATCCATGGGCTCCCCCAGGACCCCGCCCAGGCGGGCTTGCTGGGGGAAGCACACGGAGGGGCAGAAGGTGCTGAATGCTCCAAGGCCAGACCCAGGAAGGTGGAAGTGGGGACCCCTGAAGCTCCTGGCCTGGGAAACAGGCTGTGTACGGAGAAGGGGCCCTTCACCCGGAGTCCGGTCTGGCTTCCTAGGGAGCGGTTCCAGACCATCGCCCGGTCGCTCCGTGACACTTACAAACAGGCAAATTGTCCCATATTTTCTGTCTCCCCTTCCCAGCCAACAATGGCCAGATCCCTGCTCACCAGTCGTCCTATCAACAAGATCACGAAGGTCTAGGGGCTGACGACGGGACAGGTGAGCCAGGCTGGTGGTGCTCCCGGGGGAATCACGAAGGGCTGGCTGGGTGGGATGGGAGCAGATTCCCAGAGCAAATGCCGCGTCTGAAACCCCCCCAAACACCTAATTTCATATGCGGGGGGGAGGTCACTGGACAGTTGCCAGACTGGCTTGGTGGGGGCAGGGCCCGAGAGAGCTTGTCCCAATGCACAGCCCAACCTCAGGACCCCCCACAAATTGTAGGGGGGCACACTCTCAGTGCGTGCCCCCTGGAAAAACAGGGCCAGGGACAGAGAGCCGGGGATAACAAACTCATGTATCCTGTCTGTCTGCCTGAGTCTGCAGACAGCCCGGGGGAACGGCTCAGAAGCAGGGCTCCCCCTTCACAGAGTTGCTGCCCAGGAACCCTACCAAACCAGAGAGACACTGAGATAACTGTAACCTACTGATTCCATGTTAACTCTGAATCCTAATGATGTCCATTCCTACACCACCCGGCACCTGACAACAGTTCTCTCTGTCTGTGGCCTTGGGACCCAGAAAGGGGGCTAGACGATGGAGCCTTTCCACAGGGTCAGCCTGGCTCCAATTGCCGGCCTTCCCGAAGGCCGTGAGACAGGCATCTCCATCTCCCCCTCCTCCATCTGGCTCAGCAATTTAGTCTCAAGGTTCCCTGCAGAACTGGCACCCCAGGGTCCATTCCCACTCGCCCCTTGATGGGTCCCTCGGCCTCCCAGCTCCACCATCCTCAGTTCATCTCCAGCTGTTCTGCCTCCTGCCTTCCGGGTCCTCTGACTCCTTCGATCTCCGCTCCAGTTCCACCCGCCTCAGATCCACCCACGGGGAGACCGGTTTGAGACCCCCTGCGGGGCAGGGACACGAGTCTCAGGGACGCTCGGCTGCTCCCAGCCCGGCTAGGTCAGGAACCGGCTCCTCAGAACGACCATCCTCTTCCCACCGAGCACCCAGCTGTGCCTTGGGGAGCTTTCCAATGCGCAGCGTCTCTCTGCACAGCTCTGCAATGTCCTTCTTAAGGGGACGGTCACAGGCCAGCTCCACGCTGTCCCCCGTGGTCAGGGATTCACAGGCCTGTGCTCTCTCCGCTCCCCACGGTCCCTGGGAGGACCCCTGCAGTGCGACAGCCCTTCTCAGGGGTCACAATCGCTCGCGGGGGTTGAGCCGGAGAGCCCTGAGCCCCAGGCCCAGCAGAGGGGACACCCGGCTGGGGAGCGGGGACGGGATCGCTGGGGGGTTCGCCAGCCAGGGGGCAGCAGCAGCCGCTGGAGTTTTAGGGCCGATGGCCGGGTGCCCGGTTCCCTCCCTCCCCCATCCTGGCTAACGCTCATTTTCGTCCCGCAGAGAGAAACGGCCCAGATGAGTCCCAGCAGCCGGATCTCCCCACGACGGAGCTGGAGGGAGAAGGTGAGCAGGAGAAATGGAACAATTCACCCCCAGGGAACAGGGCTCCCGGATCAGACCCCCCCGGGGCCATTCGGGCTGGTTGGAGGGGGACAGTCCCTGTAGGCAGAACCGAGGGGTTCAGTTCTTGTAGACCGAGGGTGATGGATCGATCCATGGGGACGGACGGTCACGGGTCACTGGGCATGGACGGCTGTGGGGCACAGGGGACGGACCGCCCTGGGTCAGTGGGAATGTGGGTCCGTGGGATCATGGGGTGGTGGACGGATGGGAGAACGTCTGGTGCCGGACAGGAAGATGGACGAAGATCTTGTCTACATGAAAACTGGACCCAAACTGAAGACTCCCGTGTGGTTCCCACCCCCCACTGCAGGTGGAGACCCCCTGCTGGGCAGAGACACGGGTCTCGGGGACACCCGGCTCCTCCCAGCCTCCCTCCCAGCCCAGCTGGGTCAGGAACCGGCTCCTCAGAGCGACCATCCTCTTCCCACCGAGCACCCAGCTGTGCCTTGGGGAGCTTTCCAATGCGCAGCGTCTCTCTGCACAGCTCTGCAATGTCCTTCTTAAGGGGACGGTCACAGGCCAGCTCCACGCCGTTCCCCGTGGTCAGGGACTCACAGGCCTGTGCTCTCTCCGCTCCCCACGGTCCCTGGGAGGACCCCTGCAGTGCAACAGCCCTTCTCAGGGGTCACAATCGCTCGTGGGGGTTGAGCCGGAGAGCCCTGAGCCCCAGGCCCAGCAGAGGGGACACCCGGCTGGGGACGGGGGATGGGATTGTGATGAAGTAGGAATACTGTGTGTGTGTGTGTGTGCCTCAGTTTCCCCTATGCATTTCTTGAGCGTCTATGTGGAGGGAAAGGAATGTGTAGCTGATGCAAAGCAAAGCCACTGCAGGTGTTAATGGGTGAAGCTGTAACTTGACCCCAGGAGGGGAGAGAGGTCAGGTGATACCTCAAGCCCGGGAAACCAGACAAAGGAAAGGACAGAGGGACTGGAGGTGGGGGAGTGGTCAGTCTGGGTCTAGCTGGGAGGGGGAGAGAAGCCATCTCGCTCTCTGGCCCCAAGATGGATCCAGCGGAGGGCTCACGCTCGCTCGCTGCATGGTCTGTGTTGGACCAGATGGAAGTCATCGAATAAACCTGGGGAAGAAGCAGGAGCCCAGAATCTGGGTCTCATTCTCCTAGCACCCCAGAAGGACCTGCCTGACTGGATGGGCCCTGTTGAGACTGAGAAGCTGTGAGTTGGATGGTGTTCCTGACATCTCAAATAAACCGTCTATTCTGCTGGCTGGCTGAAAGTCACGTCTGACTGTGGATTTGGGGTGCAGAACCCATCGGCTCCCCCAGGACCTCGCCCAGGCGGGCTTGCTGGAGGAAACACCCGGAGGGGCAGAAGGTGCTGAATGCTCCAAGGTCAGACCCAGGAAGGTGGAAGTGGGGACCCCTGAAGCTCCTGGCCTGGGAAACAGGCTGTGTACGGAGAAGGGGCCCTTCACCTGGAGTCCAGTCTGGCTTCCTAGGGAGCAGTTCCAGACCATCACCCGGGCACTCTGTGACAGGGATCACCGGGGGGTTCGCCAGCCAGGGGGCAGCAGCAGCCACTGGTGTTTCAGGGCCGATGGCTGGGTATCCGGTTCCTTCCCTTCCCCATCCCGGCCGACACTCGTTTTCATTCCGCAGATGAAACCGACACAGATGAGCCCCAGAAGTCAGATCCCCCCACGACGGAGGCGGCGGGAGAAGGTGAGCGGGAGAAATGGAACAATTCACCCCCAGGGAACAAGGCTCCCCGCTCAGACCCCCACGGGGCCATTCGGGGCGGTTGGAGGGGGACGGTCCCTGCAGACAGAACCGAGGGGTTCAGTTCTTGTAGACCGAGGGTGATGGATCGATCCATGGGGACAGACGGCCCTGGGTCGGTGGGGATGGACGGCTGTGGGGCGCTGGGAATGGACCGCCCTGGGTCAGTGGGAATATGGGTCATTGGGATAATGGGGTGGTGGACGGATGGGAGAACGTCTGGTACCGGACAGGAAGATGGACTGAGACTTTGTCTCCATGAAAACTGGAACCAAACTGACGAATCCCGTGTGGTTCCCACCCCCCTCACTGTGGTCTCAGAGCTAGTCTGGGCTGTCGGTATTAGGGTCCCCCGGTTTGGTTCAGTCCCGTTTGGCAGACGAGCTCCCCTCTGGCTCTCCAGACACAGGGACGTTCCTCCTCCGCAATAGGACCAGCCCCGCCCAGACCTGCTCCGCAGTGACTCCAGGTGTGAGGGGCACCTGGCTGGGTCAGGCCCCATCTCTGTCCGTACAGCTCCGAGCACACGGGGTAGCTGGCCCACGCCGGGGGCTCCTGGTAATTAATACTAGTCAGAGATGATTTGGGTTCTGGTTTCCATGGAGCCAGGCGAGGGCTGGATCTGCGCTCAGGGTCCCGCTGGGCCGATCCTCATTGTCCTGTGATCGGGGGAAAGAGCCGCCATTGCGGGTGGGCAGAGGGGTTTCCTGTCTAACTAACCACAGACCCCAGGGCTCCAGCTTTCTCACCCCTCCGCTGGTTCTATTCCCACAGGGGAAACCAACATGACTCAGTCGGGGACGACGCCGGCTCCCACCCGGCCAGGCAACACCACGGGGCTAGTTAACAAGTCTGGGGGCAGGAACTCAACATCAACGCCCCCAGGAACAGGTTTGTGCTCCTGAAGGAGCTGCCCCCCCCGGGGGAGCCACGAAGGGCTGGCTGGGTGGGAGGGGGGCAGATCCTCCCAGCGAATGCCCCGTCTGAAATCCCCCGAGATTCATTGTATATGTGGGGGGTGTCACTGGACAGATGCCATATTGACTTGGTGGGGGCAGGGCCTGGGAGAGCTTCCCCCCAATGCACAGCCCCACCCCAGGACCCCCACAGACCGTGTGGGGCACAGTTTGTTGCATACTTCCCTGGGAGAACCGGGCCGGGGACGGAGAGCCGGGGATAACGATCTCGTGTATCCTGTCTGTCTGCCTGAGTCTGCAGACAGCCCAGGGGAACGGCTCAGAAGCAGGGCTCCCCCTTCACACAGGTGCTGCCCAGTGGGGTGTTAACCCTGGAACCTACCAACCCAGGAGAGAACACGCAGACATACACACCCGGACTGGGAGTGGGAGCTGGCTAAACAGCTCTATGGCCTTGGGACCCAGAAAGGGGGCTAGACCAGGGGTCTCAAACATGCGGCCCGCCAAGCCCTTCCCTGTGGCCAGCGAAGCTCCCCGTGACCCCACCCTCCTTGGGCGCTGCCAGTGCTGTGCTGCTCCCCACGGTCCCTGGGAGGACCCCTGCAGTGCGACAGCCCTTCTCGCGGGTCACAGTCTCTCAGGGGGGTTAAGCCGTAGAGCCCTGAGCCCCAGGTCCAGCAGAGGGGACACCTGGCTGGGGAGCGGGGACGGGATCACTGGGGGGTTCCCCAGTCTGGGCTGGTGGCTGGGTGCTCGGTTCCCTCCCTGCCCCATCCCGGCCGAGGCTCGTTTTCATCCCACAGAGGAAGACGACCCAGCTGGGCCCCAGCAGCCGGATCCCCCTGTCACGGAGAGTGGGGAGTCCGGTCCCTGCACCCCCACTTCCTGGGATTCACAGTGACTCTCAGCCAGCCAGTAGATTAGAAGGTTTATTGAGATGACAGGAACACAATCCAACTCAGAGCTTCTTAGTCTAGACAGGACCCCTCAGTCAGGCCCTTCTGGGGGACCGGGAGATGAGGCCCAGGGTTTTGGGCTCCCGGCCTTGTTCCCAGTCTTCTTTCTCCCTCCTATCCTGAACAAAATCGCAGCCAAACTGTTTCCCTGCCTGCTTCCTGCTCCCGTCCCCCCAAGCCTTTGTTAGAAACACACAGACATCCAGCTGCCCATCACCTGGCTGGGGTCAGGTTACATCCTAGCATCACCTTTTCCCTTCACACCCCCCACGACGGAGCTGGTGGGAGAAGGTGAGCCAGAGAAATGGAACAATTCACCCCCAGGGAACAAGGCTCCCCGCTCAGACCCCCCCGGGGCCATTCGGGGCGGTTGGAGGGGGACGGTCCCTGCAGACGGAACCGAGGGGTTCAGTTCTTGTAGACCGAGGGTGATGGATCGATCCATGGGGACAGACGGCCCTGGGCCGGTGGGGATGGACGGCTGTGGGGCGCTGGGAATGGACCGCCCTGGGTCAGTGGGAATGTGGGTCAGTGGGATCATGGGGTGGTGGACGGATGGGAGAACGTCTGGTGCCGGACAGGAAGATGGGCGAAGACCTTGTCTCCATGAAAACTGGAACCAAACTGACGATTCCCATGTGGTTCCCAACCCCCCACTGTGGTCTCAGAGCCAGTCTGGGCTGTCGGTATTAGGGTCCCCTGGTTTGATTCGTTCCGTTTGGCAGACGAGCTCCCCTCTGGCTCTACAGACACAGGGACGTTTCTCCTCCGAAATAGGACCAGCCCCGCCCAGACCTGCTCTGCAGTGACTCCAGGTGTGAGGGGCACCTGGCTGGGTCAGGCCCCGTCTCTGTCCGTACAGCTCCGAGCACACGGGGGAGCTGGCCCACGCCGGGGGCTCCTGGTAATTAATACGAGTCAGAGATGATTTGGGTTCCGGTTTCCGTGGAGCCAGGCGGGGGCTGGATCTGCGCTCAGGGTCCCGCTGGGCCGATCCTCATTGTCCTGTGATCGGGGGAAAGAGCCCCCATTGCGGGTGGGCAGAGGGGTTTCCTGTCTAACTAACCACAGACCCCAGGGCTCCAGCTTTCTCACCCCTCCGCTGGTTCTATTCCCACAGGGGGAACCAACATGACTCAGTCGTGGACGACGCCGGCTCCCACCCGGCCAGGCAGCACCTCGGGGCTAGTTAACAAGTCTGGGGGCAGGAAATCACCATCAACGCCCCCAGGAACAGGTTTGTGTTGCCGAAGGAGCTGCCCCCTGGGGGAGCCACGAGGGGCTGGCTGGGTGGGAGGGGGGCAGATCCTCCCAGAGAATGCCCCGTCTGAAATCCCCCGAGACTCATTGTATATGTGGGGGGTGTCACTGGACAGATGCCATATTGACTTGGTGGGGGCAGGGCCTGGGAGAGCTTCCCCCCAATGCACAGCCCCACCCCAGGGCCCCCACAGACCGTGTGGGGCACAGTTTGTTGCATACTTCCCTGGGCGAACCGGGCCGGGGACGGAGAGCCGGGGATAACGATCTCGTGTATCCTGTCTGTCTGCCTGAGTCTGCAGACAGCCCAAGGGAACGGCTCAGAAGCAGGGCTCCCCCTTCACACAGGTGAATGTGGGTCCGTGGGATCATGGGGTGGTGGACGGATGGGAGAACGTCTGGTGCCGGACAGGAAGATGGACGAAGACCTTGTCTCCACGAAAACTGGACCCAAACTGAAGAATCCCGTGTGGTTCCCACCCCGCACCGGGGGTCTCAGAGCCAGTCTGGGATGTTGGTATTCGCCCTCCCTGGTGATACAGCCTCAATCTGCGCTCAGGATCTCGCTGGGCCGATCCTCCCCGTTCTGTGATCCCAGGGGCGCTGAGCCGGCCCGAATCCCTGGATCCCGTCCTCTCCCCAGGGACGCCGGCTCAGCCCGGGGACAATCCGCCATTACCGGTTGGGGGAGGGGAGGTTCCCTGAATAACTAACCAGAGACACCAGGGCTCCAGTCTTCTCACACCTCCCCCGCCCCTGGCAGACGCCGGTTCTATTCCCGCAAGGGGAGCTGACCCGATTAAGTCAGGAACGACGCCGGATCCCACCTGCCCGTGCAGCACCTCGGGGGCAGGTACTCAATCTGAGGGCACAAAATCAACGTCAACGACCTCAGGAACAGGTTTGTGCTGCTGAAGGAGCCGCCCCCAGGGGAGCCATGAAGGGCTGGCTGGGTGGGACGGGGTCAGATCCCCGCAGCGAGTTCCCCATTTGAAACCCCCCTGGACTCATTTTGTATTGTGGAGGGGTCCACTGGACAGCTGCCAGATTTGTATTATTACATATTCCAGTGCTGATCCCTTCACCGGGGCATGGTTCTCCCAGTGATCTCAAAGCTTCCTCCCCAGCCAGAGGCCCCCTCCCACTGCCATCCCCTGAAGCTGCTGAGAAATTCCCAGGACAGGGGCAGGACCCGAGGCGGGGGGGGGGGGGGGGAGGGTTGGGGGGGTGCTGCAGGATCCGGGCCCAGCTGGCTTCACAGCCGGACCTTGAGATACACCCCCACGCGTACCCTGCCCCCACCCCAGTACAGCCCTCTGCCATTGGGAGTGAACCCCCTGACCACTATTACCCAGAATCCCCTCTGCTCCTGCCCCCCACTAGCCCCATAGAATGTTCTGCTGTGGGTCCCTGGGTCCTCGAGGGGGAGGGGCTGGGGCAGCAGGTAATGAACAGGCCTCTCATGGTGCCAATGGCCTGATGCTGTTTCACAGGGGGATCGGGATCAAGCGCAGGCCCGGTTCTGACCCACCGCGTCATCGCCTGGGTGAGCGTCTTCTTCCTCCTCCTCCTCCTCCTCCTGGCCTTCGCCTGCTACAGGAGAACCCGCGGAAGTGAGTGTCCCGCCCAGCGAGGGAAGGGTTAAACCTGCTGCTAAGGGGTCATGGCTTGGATGGGAGATGGGGAAGGAAACCCAGGGGGTGGGGCAGGGGCCCAGCAGGGGGCGCTCTCCCCAGTCAGGGCTGGCCCCAAAGCCCCTGTCAGCACTAGGGGGCGCTGTGCTGAGTGGATGGGCTCAGTAGGGGGCGCTGTGCTTTGGGGGGATCCATAGGGGGCGCTGTGCTTTGGGGGGCTCCATAGGGGGTGCTGTGCTTTGGGAGGATCCATAGGGGGCGCTGTGCTTTGGGGGGATCCATAGGGGGCGCTGTGCTGCAGGGAGCCAGGATCAGTCTGTCTCTGGGGTATCCAGACTCAGCAGTCGAAGGGGGGGCTCCCCATGGCAGAGCGGGGGGTGGGGGTTTCTGTCCTGGACCCTCATCCCGGCTGCCCTATAGGGCTAGGGGGCGGGGCTGGGACGCGGGATCCGGGTCGACTCATGGACGATTCTGCTTCGTGTCTCTGCAGGGAAAGGACCAGTCCCGGGACAGAGCAGGTGAGACCCCAGCTCCACTCCCCACCCCCATCTACCTGCCCCGGGACACAGGACTCCTGGGTTCTCTCCCTGGGTTGGGACGGGAGTGGGGTCTCGTGGTTACAACGGGGGGAGGGGGGTGCTGGGAGCCAGGACTCCTGGGTTCTGTTACTATCTCTCTCTCTCTTTCTCCCCGTAGGGAGTCCCAGGCTGCAACCACTGTCTGTAAGTCACACGTGATGGGGCACCAATGCAGCAGGGGGGAGGGCGGGGAAGGGGGATGCTGGGCCCGGGGCCTTGATCTGGACCCTGCCCCTCACCGGGGGGGTGTCTTTATTCCTCAGATGCGCTCGTGGGTGAACCGAAGCAGCTGGATGTCCCGGTAAGTGCCCCCCCCTCCTCAACCCCCCCCCCCAGCACCGACGCACCATCCAGCCTCCCTCCCCCGCCTCCGACCCCGCCATCCGGCCCTGCACCGGTCCCACTAGCTGACGCCGCCCCCCCCAGACTCTGCCTGGCCCCCCTGTACCCCTCAGGGAAGACACCGATGCTGGGGATCAGCAGCGGGGCTCCACCCCCAAGAGGGAAGAGAGACCCAGAGCACAGGAGCCCGACCCTGCACCCCCCAAATTCACCCCGACCCCCTCAAACCGTCCTGCAAACGTTCGCATTTGTCTGAGATTTGCAGGGGGTCAGTGGAATTGCAGTGGGGGGGGGGGATTTCCCAGATCTCTGCCCCATGGGGCTCTGTGGGGTGGAGTGGGCCGGGGTGGGGGGACTGTTGCTGGATTCTGTGGGGGTGGGGGAAGAGCAGCTCTCTGGAGCCCCCCTTGACAGTGTGTGTCAGAGCAACTGTGAACTGGGGAGAGGGGCTGTGGGGGCGTCGCTGCCCCCTGGTGGCTGGGATCAGTCTGGGGGGGTGTTGGTGTTACACACACACCCCCAGTGACTCTCTCTCCTCCCAGCCCCAGGGGCCCGACCCCGGCGCGGAGGGACACACCTACGCCGAGCTGGACGGCCGGGCGCTGCAGGACAAGCAGGAGGGCCCGGCCCCTGCCCCCGAACCCGCCCTGTACGCCACCATCAACGTGAGCCAGGGGCCCGACGGGCAGAGCCCCCAGGACGCGGGTGCCCCCCCACCTCCATAGCGTGAATCCAGGGGGAGTCATTGGAGCGACGGGGCAACCAGGGGGTGACGGAGTGATTCCCCCCCCCCCAGAGAAGAGGCTTGGCTTATAGCCCCCGCATAACCCTCCCCCCAGCTGCTGTTGCCCCACCCAGCCCCCATGGGTGGGGGGCGAGGAGGGGCTCAGCACCGGGAGGGGACACGCCGAGGCAGCTGTTTGTGTTATTTTGCATCTTGTTCATCTCCAGATTTGTAATAAACACAGAACCGCAAACCCGCCTGCTCAGGGGTGGAAGCAGGGAAGAGGCAGGGATTTGGGGAAGGGGTTGGAATAGGGCGGGGGGTGGGCTAACTTTTTGGTCCGAGGGCCACATGGGAGTGGGGAAATTGCTTGTAAGGCCGTGACTGTAGGGCTGGGGGCAGGGGGTTGGGCCGTGGGAGGGAGTGTGGGGTGGGAGGGGTGCAGGAAGGGGCTCAGGGTAAGGGGTTGGGGCACTGGAGGGGTGCGGGGTGTAACAGAGGGCTCAGGGAAGGGGGTTGGGATGCACAAGGGGGCAGGAGGGGTTTGGGGCTCCGCACGCCTGCGGGGTATCACCCCCAAAGCTCCTATTGGCCACGGTTCCCCGTTCCCGGCCAATAGGAGCTTCGGGGGCGGTATCCACAGGCAAGAACAGAGCGGGGAGCCCTCTGCTCCCCCTCCCCCGGGGTGGCAGGGACTTGGTGCCGGCCGCTTCCCGGAGCAGAGCAGGGGCTGGCAAATCTGTGGGCTGGATACAGAGCCCGTAGCGGCCGGATCCGGCCCGTGGGCCGTCGTTTGCCCACCGCTGAGCCAGAGGCTCAGACAATTGTCCATGTAACAATTGCACAGGAAAATGGCCAAACCCCACGGTTTATTGTCAGATTGTCCGAGCCGTTCCTCCTCTGTTCTTCTTGTATAAGTTTCAGATCAACAAAACCTTCCCCGGGGCAGTCGGTGGCGCCCCCCGTGGCAACCCACCCATCACTCCCTCCCTCCACTCACCCCGATCTTAAATCCCACCGCTGCCACCCGCCTCGGTCAGCTCTCCCATTGAGAGCGGCAGGTTGACACATTTGAACCCAGGGGGTTGAATAATGCCAGTCGCCCGGAGAGAGTTAGCACTGATTGGCTGAGTTAACGCTGATGTCGCAAAGCAGCTCTGCCCACAGCACCAGTGTAAATGGGCAACGGGACAGGAAATCAGGGTTTTCCGGGGCTGCTGTTTTCCAACGAGGTTCTTCCCACCGAGGCCCAGAAATTCTGGTATCAGTGAAACACCGTCTTCAGAAATGATCGTGTTACCGACAGACAAGGACGTGCCATTGAACTGAGCCTTCGGCCTCGCTGCACTCAGGGCAGGGAGTTGGGGGACAGCCGGGGGTGGGGGCAGGCGGGGACCTGGGTCTCCTCCCTGTCAACTCAGTGAGAACCCCAATTTCAACCCATCAGTGGTCATGATGCCGGCTGCTGTGGTGCCACAGCGGCCTCTGGTGGGCAATAGATGGAACTGCAACACTTCTGGGGCAGGATGTATTTTATGTGGGGGGGGGGAATGATGCGGGACAGATTCATTCTGCGTGTTCGCAGATGCACAGAATTCCCCCAGGAGTAAGAGTGTGTGTGTGTGTGTGTGTGTGTGTGTGTGTGTGTGTGTGTGTGTGTGTGTGCGCGCCACCCCCTGCTGGAGGGCTGGGCCTGCTCCGTGTGTCAATGGATCCTGTGCCCCACTGCAGTGGTTGTCAAAGTTCGGGTCGCGACCCGGTAATGGGTCGCACAATGCAAGGCACTTGCTCAGCATCCAGGGACCCTGGCGGCCGGCCAGTAAAAACTACTAGTAAACTACTAATAAAATGTGTAGTCCGTACACAACAGCAGGGCCGGCTCCTAGGCAGGGGGGCCACGGGGCTCTGTGTGCTGCTCCTACCCCGAGCTCCGGCTCCACACTCCAATTGGCTGGGAGCTGGCCAATGGGAGCTGAAGGGTGGTGCCTGCGGGCGAGAGCCGCAAGGAGCTGCTTGCGCACCTAGGATCAAGATGTGCTGGCCATTTTCGGGGTGCAGGGCGGTCGGCGGTGCCAGGACAGGTGGGAAGCTCTGGGTGCCGGCTGTGCTGCCGACCGGGAGTTGTTGGAGGTAAGCCTGTGCCCCAATTCCCCACCCCAGCCCTGAGCCCCCCCAAACCTGGAGTCTCTTCCTGCACCCCAACCCCCCTCATCCCTGGCGCCACCCCCAGAACCTGCACCCCAAGCCCAGAGTCCTGACCCCTTCCCACACACCAGCCCCCTGCCCCAGCCCAAAGCCCCCTCCTATATCCTGAACCCCTCATTCGCAGCCCCATCCTGCAGCCCTCACCCCAGCCCTCTGCCCAAGCCCCGAGCCCCCTCCCACAGCCCTTACTCCTCACCCCCAGCTCTGTTGGTTCGTGGGCATCAACACATTTCTTCACCTCAGTCACCAGAAAAAAAAGTTTGAAACCCACTGTCCCAGGGGATCAAGCACCAGGCGGGGCCTCAGGACTCCTGGGTTCTATTCTGAGGACTAGACTTTGACCAGGCCCCCCCTTGCTGGGTGCCTCAGTTTCCCCATCTGTGCAGTTGGGATGGTGACCCAGCCCCTCCCTTGGAGAACCCAGCCTGTTAGTCTCCAGATTTGTAATAAACACAGAATCACAAACTGCCCTCACCCGGGTAACCCACAGCCCCTCCGTCCCCACTCCAGGAGTGTGTGTAACTCCTGGGGGAGATGGGATCACTCTAACCACTAGACCCCACTCCCCTCCCAGAGCCTGGGGCGGCAAGCCATGGGGGGGAGGGGTGGCCTGACGTTCGCAGTCAGGCTGTGTTCTGCGGGAGGTCCGCGGTGGTTGCGGATTCGGCGGCATTTTGGTGGCGGGGACGACAAGGCCACGGGACCTGTGGTCCTCCTGCAGAAACGCCGCCGCATCCGCGGCAGCCGGAGACCTCCCGCAGGCCTGCCGCAGACCTTCCGCACTTGGGGCAGCAAAACCCTTAGAGCCGCCCCTGGGTATATAACAGGGTCACCGCCAGGGCATCAGGTTCACGCAGGGTTTCACAGGCGGTAGCAGAAGCAGCAATCGAGCGCCGGCTTTGGGCCGACTTCCTCTTTTAAGGGTTTATCGGCTGTTCCTTTAACGACTCGGGATCTACATTTACCCCTATGTCTCCCGCTCACAGGGGCCAAAAACCACAACCCCTCCCAGCCCCCCGTCCCGTCTCTATCCCACACTTGGCTAAGAATAGAGCTTGCAGCGGATGTTCCCTGAAGGAGGTTGGCCAGACCCTTCCATGTGATGAAGTGGGGAATTTTCTTGGTGCTTTGTCTGAGTCCTGTCAGTGCCTCGGTTTCCCCTATGTGCTGCGTGTGTAACCAGGTGCTGGGAGAGGGGGTTTGCTGGTGCCGAGGGCCCCATGACATCCTCCAGGCAACAGGGGACACCCTAGAGCCATGGCAGCTGGGAGACCCCCAGAGGGGGACCTGCCAGATGGGGCGGGGGGAGGGCGGGGTTGGGGGCTCCGCTCCTGAGGCAGCGCCAGCTGCTGATCTCCCCATCCGAACCACCCAGTGACTCTCCCCTCCCCCCCCCCCCCGCAGCAGCCACTCCATGCATCTGATGAAGTGGGTTCTAGCCCACGGAAGCGTATCCCAAATACATTTGTTAGTCTCTAAGGTGCCGCAGGGACTCCCCGTCCTTTATCCCCCCCAGGGCTCCCGACCGGTTTCCAATCTCTTTATCTGCCTGCTTGTCTGGATCCGATCCTGCTTTTCTCGCTGAACTCTCCCTTCCCATGGACACAGGCTTCGATCCACTAACCATTTAGCAAGGAGGGTGGGCTCCTTAACCAGCCCACACCCCTCCTGGTCCCTTTCCTTAAACATTTGTTTTAAATTGTGAAACCACACCAATACCCCACACTCCTACACATTTCCTTAAACATTTCCTTAAACATTTGTTTTAAATTGTGAAACCACCCCAATACCCCACACTCCTATACCCTCCAGAGCAGGGGTCAGACAGAAATCTAGTTCTTATCTTAGGGATCATGAGCTTTCATGGGCTAAGACCCACTTCATCACGAAAGCTCATGATCCCTAAGAAATCTGTTTGTCTATAAGGTGCTACAAGACTCTTTGTCACTTTTGCAGATCCAGACTCACACGGCTACCCCTCGGATGCTTTGTTCTGTTTGTTATTATTTGAAACCACTTAAATTCTACTTTTTAGACTTAGTAAAATCAATTTTATTAATTGACCCCTAGTAAATGATTAATATATGGCTAAACCACCCTGAACACACCCGATCCCGTCTGATCTCGGAAGCTAAGCAGGGTCGGACCTGGCTACTACTTGGATGGGAGACCTCCTAGGAATACCAGGTGCTGTAGGCTTAACATGGGCATGGGGATAGCAACTCCACCCCGTAAGGGAACCAATTGCTACTGAAACACCAACACCAGTTGGTGGCCCATACCCTGGCTGGGGGGGGTGATGGGCAGAGAGAGAAATGATTAATACCTGGGGGAGCAAACAGCCGTGCATATCTCCCTATCAGTGTTACAGAGGGTGGAACATTTATGAGTTTACCCTGTATTAGCTTGATACAGAGTAAAATGGGTTTATTTGGGGTTTGGATCCCAGGGTCTGGGTGCTGGAGACAGGAACACCTGCCGAGTGGCTTTGGTTCAAGTCTGCTGCTTTGGGGGCATGGACCAGACCCGGGTCTGTGTTTGTAGCAGGTTAGCGTGTGTCTGGCTTAACCAGGCCGGGTTCTGGAGTCCCAAGCTGGCAGGGAAAAGGGGCTCAGAGGCATCAGGTGACAGTCCCAAGGAGGTCTCTGTGACCCAACCCGTCACAGTGGGACTTTAACAGCAGCCGCGGTGATGCCGGCTCCTCTGCCCCCCAGGACAGTCACTGGCATCTCCGGGGCCAGCGGGGAGACGCCCAAACCCGGGGGATTTTCCAGCTAGAGTCTCGCTCCAGAGAACAGGGCCGGGGCTGGAACAAACCCTCGTTTGCCACGGCTCCCCTGGTTCCTGCTCTGCTGTGACTGTAACAGCCGGGCCCAGGGGTTGAGGGGGGTTTGACGTGGGGCTGAGCAGGCAGCAAGCTCTGGACCCTGTTTAGCCCTGTTCAGTGTAGGGCAGGGGCTGGGGTGTGTTCACACCCCTTTACTGACCCCCCACTTTGCCACCTCTGCCCGCAGTGGGTCTGAGCTGGGAGTGAGGGGGGCAGGATCGTGTCCTGTCAAAACCCCTGCTGAGCTGGGGGGGGGGGGAGTGAGAGGGGGGTTGGGGGTTCCCCCATGGCCATGGGGCAGGTTTGGCCTGAAAAACACACGAGAGGACCCCACTCACCCCAAATACCC
This sequence comes from Sternotherus odoratus, assembly GCA_032164245.1. Classification (NCBI taxonomy): domain Eukaryota; kingdom Metazoa; phylum Chordata; order Testudines; family Kinosternidae; genus Sternotherus; species Sternotherus odoratus. The sequence goes on along the minus strand of JAVMKO010000043.1, from coordinate 2,516,638 downwards.
CCTCCCCTGTCACTGTCCTGCCTCAGCTTCCTCTCAGCTCCTGCCCCCTCAGTCTCAGCCCCATTCCTCTCCCCCACACATTCTTCTTCCCTCCCTGCCCTAAATGCTGCCTGGCCTATCATGACCCCCACGTCCCCTCAGCCTCCCTCCCTGATGGGGACAGATCGGGCGGGAGATGAGGGCTTTGGGGGAGACAGGTTGGTGGGGGTGGGGGGGACAGGCCGGGGGGCTCTTTCCCGTGTAGCTCCCCCACACAGCAAAGTGGGGTGGGGGCAGGATTGTTTTCACACTAACTCTCATTGAGATGGGGCAGCTCCGGCCAGGGGGAGGGGTGGGGAGAGTGAAGGCAACGACGCTGCCATGGCCATGGGGCAAGATCAAGAGAAGGGTGGGGCTTTTTTTGGGGGGGGGGCACAGTCTTGGGCCAGTCTGGGTCAGAGAAGTGGGGGGCGGGGGCTCATTTATACACAGCTATCACCCCACCCCAACAGTCTGGGGGGCTGGTTTCTTCCCCCCAAGCCTGAGGTGTCAGCCATTTTGCCAGGGGGCGGCCATGTTAACTGAGGGCAGCCAGGGGCTTCCCTCCCTCTGAGAGCAATGGGAGATGGTGGCCATGTCTAGTGGGAGGGGGACAGTCTGGGGGGGCAGAAAGAGGGTGTAAGGGGGCATGGGCCAGGGGGGCAGAGTGGGGGAGGAGACGGGGTGTGTGAGGGGATATGGGTCGGTGGGCAGAGGGACATGCGGGGACACGGGGGGCAGAATGGGGATGGGATTGGGGGTTAGGAGGGGACATGGGTTGGGAGGAACAAAGGGATATGGGACCCCCACCCAGGACTCCTGGGTTCTCTCCTGGTTCAGGGCAGGGAGTGGGATCCAATGGTTAGATCAGGGAGGGTGGGAGCCAGAACCCTGGTTTCTCTCCCTGGCTTGGGATGGGGAGTGGGATCTAGTGGTTACAAGGCTGGAGGAGGTGGCGGGGGCTGGGAGCCAGGACTCCTGGGTTCTTTTACTATCTCTCTCTCCTCCCAGGGAGTCCGAGGCTGCAACCACAGTCTGTGAGGGGGCAGCCATGGAGCAGGAGGGCTGTGTCCTAGTGGGGCGAGGGGGAGCATGCTGACGTGGGTACAGACCTGACTCACTCTGTGCCTCAGTTTCACCTGCTGCACCATGGGGCTCGTGCCCCCTGCCATTCACCACGGCGGGGGGTGTCTCTATTCCACAGACGCCCTCCTGGGTGAAGGGAAGCAGCTGGATGTCCTGGTAAGTGCCCCCCACTTCTCAACCCCCCCCCACCAGCACCAATGCACCATCCAGCCTCCCTCCCCCCCCCCCGACCCCACCATCCGCCCCGCACCGGTCCCACTAGAGCCATGTTCTGACGCTGCCCCCCCCCAGACTCTGCCTGCCCCCCCGTACCCCTCAGGGAAGACACCGGAGCTGGGGATCGGCAGCGGGGATCCCTCCCCCCGAGAGGGAAGAGAAACCCTGAGCACAGAGAATAGGAGCCCGACCCTGCACCCCCCAAATTCACCCCGACCCCCTCAAACTGTCCTGCAAACGTTCGCATTTGTCTGAGATTCCCTGGGGGTCAGCGGAATTCCAGGGGGGGCAGGTGCCCGGAGGGAGGGGGGATTTTTCTGATCTCTGCCCCATGGGGCTCTGGGGGGGGGGGGCGGGGGAGGTCTGGGGGGGGTTTCCTTGGAAGCCCCCGGCTGGACAGGACAGAAAGTGTCAGCACAACTATGAATGGGGGAGGGGCTGTGGGGGGCATCGCTGCCCCCTGGTGGCTGAGATCAGAACAGTCTGGTGTGTGTGTGTGTTGGCACGCACACACACACACACACACGTGTGCACACACACACACACATGTGCGCAAACACACACACACACACACACGCCCTGCATTCTGGCAGCCCCCCCCCCCCCCCACTTTGGGGGAGATGCTCTTGCAAACCCATTCCCATCCCCACTCCTGCACCGAGCTGCCAGGCCTCCGCTCCGGGTTGCCAGGTGGCACCGACCCCATCGGCTGAGCAGGGTGGGTGGGTGAAGATCCCCCATGGGCAGCAGAGAGGGGGGGTGATGGCAATGCAGGGGGGGGGGGCTCTGGGGAGCGACCGGCAGCCCCTCCCCCCCCCCCCTTTGTTGTGATTGCTGTTTAGCATTCTGCCGTGCGCCTCCGCTAACGGCTGCTAGGAAGCCGGCGGCCTTACCGGCAACTCGCCTCTGCCAGGAACCAGCCGCTCGTAAACACCGGGCTGGCAGAAACCCCGGGGGAGGCACCCCCCCCTCACAACTCTGTGTGTGCCGGGGGTGGGGGAAGTGGGCCTAGAGAGTCCCCCCCCCCGGCCCCAGAGCAACATACACAGCCCCTCCCTGCACCACTGCCCCCCCCCCCCCAGCAAGGGGCAGAAGAGGCCTCTGGGGCTGGGCCTCTCTCTTGGGGGGACGGGTGGCACCCGGGGGTGTCATGCCGTGGGGGGGGGGGGGGCTGGGAGCAGGCCTGAGACCCAGTGTGAAGGCCACAGAATGGGAAAACCACCCCTGGCTGGGAGCTGCTGCCCCCTAGAGGGGATAGGCACAGGCCACATTCCCTGCCCCCCTGAACCAGCCGGTCCCTGCCCTGGGGTCGGATGGGAGCTGGCACCCCCTAGAGGGAACAGCCCCCCCCCTCCCCGCCCCATTCCCTGCCCCCCTGAACCAGCCGGTCCCTGCCCTGGGGTCGGATGGGAGCTGGCGCCCTCTAGAGGGGACAGGCCCCCACCCCATTCCCTGCCCCCCTGAGCCAGCCAAGCCCTGCCCTGGGGTCGGATGGGAGCTGGCACCCCCTAGAGGGAACAGCCCCCCCCTCCCCGCCCCATTCCCTGCCCCCCTGAGCCAGCCAGGCCCCGCCCAGGGCCGGATGGGGCGTCCCCCTCGCTCGCTTTCCTCAGGGGCCCTGCGTGTGTCAATGAGGCTGGGAAATGAGCTCACTGCCAACCAGCTGCAGCCTAGGGGAACCTGCCATGCGGGGGGGGGGGGGGGAGGCAGGGCACTCGGTGTGGGGAAGGGAGGGCGGCTAGGCAAGAAATGGGGAAAAGAGAAGCAGATGGCGGGGGGGGGGGTCTGGGAGCCTAGGACTCCTGGGTTCTCTCCCCAGCTCCAGGATGGACGTGGGGTCTAGTGGCCAGAGCTGGAGGAGAGGGAGCCAGGACTCCTGAGTTCTCTTCCCAGCTCTGGAAGGGTTGTGGGGTCTAGTGGTTAGAGCAGGGGGGGGTGCTGGGAGCCAGGACTCCTGGGTTCTCTCCCCAGCTCCAGGATGGACGTGGGGTCTAGTGCCCAGAGCTGGAGGAGAGGGAGCCAGGACTCCTGAGTTCTCTTCCCAGCTCTGGGAGGGTTGTGGGGTCTAGTGGTTAGAGCAGGGGGGGTGCTGGGAGCCAGGACTCCTGGGTTCTCTCCCCAGCTCCAGGAGGGAAGCAGGGCCTTGTGGTTTGAGCATGGTTAGGGGAGGGGGAGAACAGGACTCCTGGGTTCTCAGCCCGGTTCTGCTACAGCTGTGGACAAGTCCATTCTCATTGCCTCGGTTTCCCTATGTGCCCCATGGGGTGAGGGCTCCTGGCTGGCCCCAGAGGAGGGTTACGAGAGCTGGTGAATTCCCCGTGAGCTGTGTTCGGGTATCCAGCCTGCATCCGGGGGCCGGCGACTGAGGGGACTTAACGAGGGCTCAGGACCCCTGTATCTGAGAACGGGCAGCAGGGAGAACCGAGCACCCAGACAGCTGCTTGGATGGGCCAAGGAGACTGGCCCCTTTTTGCCCCCCACCCTCGTGGGGGGGCCCTTCAGGGATGAGATAAAGAGAGAAAATGTGAAGTGGAAAGACAGACAGACAGAAAGGAAGAAGACAGTGTATGGGGGGAATGAGCAGGAGAAGAAGGGGGAAGAAGGGGGAAGAGGGGAGGGGTCAGGGAGGACTCAGGGGGAAGGGCAATGGGGGGGAAAGAGGTGGGAGAGGGGAGGGGTCCGGGGAGTCTCAGGGGAAGGACAATGGGGGGAAGGAGGTGGGAGAGGGGAGGGGTCCGGGGAGTCTCAGGGGGGAGGACAGTGTGTTGAGGGGGCTGGGCAGGAGGAGGAGGGGGATGGAGGTGGGAGAGGGGAGGGGTCGGGGTGGTCTCGGGGGGGGCAGTGTGTATGGGGGGGGGGAATGGGCAAAGGGGGGGTGCGAGCTCTGCTCCCCGCCTTTGGGAAGGTCTGTGCCTGTCCCCTGTGCTTGCAATGAAGAGTTAACACCTGGGGGGGGGGGGGTTCTGGGCGGGGGGATTTTACGGGACCCCCCCCTCCCGGAGGGCACGGGGAGAAAAGCCCGCCCTGCCCCCCTCCCCCGGGTGCCCCTCAGCCCCGGGCGGGCCGCGAGGGGGCGGGCCCAGGGCACATCCCCTCCCCTTTACCAATAGTGCCCAGCACACTTCCAGGAATCACCCTCCGCGGGGGGGGGGGGGCGCGGGGGGGGAGAGGGTTTACCCAGCCCCGCCCGCCAATCAGAGCCCAGCCCGCCGGCCCCCGGCACCCCCCGTGCCCAATGGGATCGGGATGGGGCCCATTCACAAAAATAAATACGAGCCCCCCCCCAGATACCCCCCACCAAGATACACCCCCCCCCCCCCCACAGTCCAGCCAGGAGAGACTCTGGCCGGGTGTCAATTTCAGCCTGAGATTGGGGGGGTTGAAATTGACGCGATTAGGGACCTGGGCCGGGGGGGGGGGGAGGCTTTTCCTCCCCCGCCCCCCCGCCCCACAACTCCCAATGAATCCCAGCCTCCGCGAAAGGGAAAGTGGATTTTCCTCCTTCCCGCTGCGGGGCCGGCGGCTGCTTCCCGGCAGCTCCTGCTCCGGGGGCCCTGCTTCCCCCCCCCCAGGGAAATTGGGGGGCCCCACCGGCTGCACCTCCCCCCCCCCGGGGGAGGTTTTCCGGTGACTTGGGGGAGTGGAGTTGAGCATTCCCAGCGCGCCGGAGTACGTTTACACGGAGTCAATTAATCCGGATTTCGGACGGGGCTGGGGTCTGAAAGGGGTGAGTTAAAACGGGTGATTATTTCGGGGGGGAGGGGGGGCTGCCTGGGGCATAAAACCTACAACCAGGGGATTTTGCAAATAGTTTTTTTTTGGGGGGGGGGATTCCGGGGGGGGGGCACCCCGGCTCATCTGCCCCTCTGCAAAAAAATTTTTAGGTGGGGGGCACCCCTGGCTCACCTGCTCCCAAATTTGCCCCTCTGACCCCTGCCCCCCCCTTTACCCATGAAGCACAGCAGTGGTCAAGACAATGGGACTTTAGGGGGCTTTTAGCAACACCCAACTCCCTGCCCCAAGCAGTGGGGGGCTGTTAATGAGGATAACGACACTCCGTGTTAAGGGGGGGGCAGCGACTGGGAAATGGGGTGGGTGAGTTTCAGGGACGATCTAGTTATTTGGGGTTGGTTTCTGAGTTAGTTGGGTGGGGTTAACATGGGTTTTAGATTAGTTATTTGGGGTCAGTTTCTGGGTTGGTGGGGGGGTAGGTTAGTTATTTGGGGTTGGTTTCTGAGTTAGTTGGGGCGGGGGTTAACACTGGTTTTAGGTTAGTTATTTGGGGTCAGTTTCCAGGTTGGTGGTAGGTTTTTTTTTTTAAAGGTTAGTTATTTGGGGTCAATTTCCAGGTTGATGGAGGGGGGGTTAGGTTAGTTATTTGGGGTCAGTTTCTGGGTTGATTTGGGGATTTTTTAACATTGGTTTTGGGTTAATTATTTGGGGTCAATTTCCAGGTTGGTGGTAGGGTTGGTTTTTTTTAGGTTAGTTATTTGGGGTCAGTTTCTGGGTTGATTTGGGGATTTTTTAACATTGGGTTTGGGTTAGTTATTCGGGGTTATGGGGGAACCGGATGTCTCGATTTCATAAGGCCTGTGCTGATATTTCGGGCTTTGTCTGGGATCCCCACCGATTACCTTCCCCCCGTCCCGGTTTTGCTAGTTGGGGTGGGTCGACGGGTTGGGGTTTTTCATGTTTACTGGAGTTCTTTGGGCTCAGCGTGGGATGCCCGGGCCGCGGGGGCCCATCCCGCTGGCTCTGGGCCCCGGTACTTCCAGAGAAGTGACGCGCGGGGGTGCGTTTCGCTGAACCAATGGGACATATCCCAGCGGGTGCTCCGGGCCTTGATCCGGGAGGGTTTGCGTGAGCCTCAGGAAAAGGGCACCCAGGACGGGGCTCATGACAGCCCAGGCCATGAGTTCAGTGAATAGGTTCGGGGGGGGGGGGGGGGGGGTTTAAGAGCTCGGTTTAAAATAATATCTCGGGCCCGATTTCTTTTTAGGCCAAACAAGAGTTTCTCCCGGAGCCGAAGGTTTGTTCCAGCCTCAAGGTTTCCTGGAGGAAGTTGGCGCAGGGAGTGAATTTGGCAGGGCCGTAAAATGTTTGTTCCCCTTTGCCCTCCCCCCCCCCCCCCACATAAACAAAGCAGGTTTCGCTCCTGGTTCCCTGGGGCGGCTGGGCTGGGGAAGGGGCACGCCGCGAGCAGAAGAGTTTGTGCTGTGGGTAGCTTGTGTGGGGAGGAGTGTGTGTACATTTTGTGTGTGTGCGTGTGAGTGTGCACATTTTGTGTGTGTGCACGTAAGTGTGCACATTTTGTGTGGGGAAAAGTGTGTGTGTACATTTTGTGTGGGGGAAAGTCTGTGTGTGTGTGTGTGTGTGTACATTTTGTGTGGGTGGGACTGTGCATATGTTTGTCTTGTGTGGGGAGGATTTTCTGTGTGTATTGTGTACATTTTGTGTCAGGACTGTGTGTGTGTGTATTTGCACATCTTGTGTGGGGAGGGGAGGATTGTGTGTGTACAATTTGTGAGGGGAGGATTGAGTGGGTGGGTGGGTGTACATTTTGTGTGTATATGTTATGAGTATTTTATTGATGTGAATGTATACATGTTTGCATATTTTATTGGTGTGAATGTATACGTTTTGTCCGTGTGTTCTATACACACTTCTCTCTGTGTATATTGTGTGTGTTTATGCTTCTTATGTTTTGTGTGTAATGTACACAGAGACAAACCAGACACACAGGAGATATATACTTATCTTTGTGTTTACCCTATCTGTGTGCCTTTGTAGGTTACACAAGTGCAAGAGGGTGTGTGTGTATTGGTTGTTGTGAATGCTTGTGTTTGTGTTGGTGTGTTCACAGTGTTTGTATAATTAGATGGAATAATCTGTTGTGTGTGTTATAAGTGTGTGGATGTGGGGGTGGTATGTTTTTGTGCATATATTTTGTGGGTGTGTCTTAACTGTATGTTGTGTATACAAACACACACAGCACAGGACTCATCTCCAGCATGGGGTGGCAGGGACACACATACCCCATAGAATTTTAGGTATGTTTTTGTGTGTTTGTTTAGTATGATTATGTGTGTGTATCCACATAACTTAGTGTGTGTATCCCTGGTGTGCAGAGATGCTTCTCGGAGTGTGTGTTTGTAATTGTGTGTGTGTCTAACTGTATGGGGTGCAGTTTGCTGTGTGTTGTTAAACGGCTGCTGTGTGACATTTGTGTACATGTGGGGGGGGGGGGATGTTGTAGGTGACTCTAAGGGTGTGTGACTGCGGGTCTGTGTCTCTGAGCCGGCTTGTGTGCACCTGTGTTGCTGTGTGTGTCAGTGATTTGTGTGTTGGGGGGACTAACTCCAGCACTCTGTATGGGTGGCTAATTGTGTGTGTGTGTGTGTTTTGCACAGAAATCCTGGCATGCAACTAAGTGTACACCCCCCCCCCCCCTCTACATCTGGAAGTGATTCCAGTACTAGAGTGGTTAGACCAGGGGGGTTGGGATCCAGGACTCCCCGGTCCTCTCCTGGCTCTGGGAAGGGCAGTGGGGTCAGTGGTTAGACCGGGAGGCTGGGAACTGGGACCCCCGGGGTCTCTCCCTGGCTCTGGAAGGGGAGTGAGGTCTAGTGGTTGGAGCAGGGGGGGTGGGATCCAGGACTGATGGGTTCTCTCCCCAGCCCCAGGGTTGTTAAGTCATGAGGAGAGTTAATAGCCGGTATCAGAATCAATCAGCCACCTGCCCTGGGATGCCCCTTGCCCCCGACCCCCCCCCCAAGTTCCCCACTCCCCCCATTTCCATTGACCCCCCCCCCTTCTCTCCACAGATGATCCGGCGGGAGGGACCCCGGTGACCAGGAGGCCTCGGCGGGGAGGGGGGCGGGAGGAGAATCCAGCCCTGGGCAGCGCGATGGTCCCGCTGTGCTCACCCGTCCTGCGCTGCTGCCCGCACCCCCCGGCGGCCATGAGCGGGGCCCCCGCCCCCTCCTACCACTACCGGAGCTTCTGCGGGGACTTCGAGCGGGTGGAGACGGCGCTGGAGCGGCTGGAGGCCAGCGGCTTCTACTGGGGCAGCCTGTCGGGGGCGGAGGCCAAGCGGCTGCTGAGCCCCCACCCGCCGGGGGCTTTCCTGGTCCGCGACTCCTCCGACCACCGGCACCTCTTCACCCTCAGCCTCCGCACCGGGGCCGGCATCACCAACCTGCGCATCCAGCAGCGGGGGGCAGCCTTCCACCTGGAGACCCAGCCGGGGGCCCCCTGCCCGCCCGCCTTCGCCTGCGTGGTGCACCTGGTGGAGCACTACCTGGGGCAGGGCGGGCACCCGGGGGCCCCCTGCTACCTGGAGGCCCGGGGCAGCCGCCCCGAGCCCCTGGCGCTGGCCCGCCCCCTGCGCTGCAAGGTGGCCTCGTTGCAGGAGCTGTGCCGGCGGGCGGTGCGGGCCAACGTCCGGGCGGGCGCCGGGGGGCCCGATCTGGAGGGGCTGCCCGTCCCCCAGGCCCTCCGCAACTCCCTGCGCTGCTAGAACTGTCTGCACGGCGGGAGGAGAGAGGGGGGGACCCCCGGCCTGCAAGTGGGATCCCCCCAAAGCTCACGGGAGGCAGTTGGGGGTACAGGGAGCCCCCCGTAACTCAGGCCCTCTCAGCACAGCTGGGGGAGGGGAGGAAACCCCAGAGCAGGACCCCCTCTGGGACATCCCTGGTATTTCCAGGGCAGTGGGGGGAAAACCAGGGAAGGGGGCTGTACGCCACCCCCTATGGACAACCCCGTGCTGCGAGGAGGGGGGGCAGATTGGCACCAGCCCCATGGAGCGTGGGGAAGACGGGAGTAGAAAGGAGTGGATGGGGGTCTTCAGGCCAGGGCTGGGACACAGGCATTGGTGGGGGCTGGAAGTCAGGACTCCTGGGTTCCCTCTGCAGCTCAGGGAAGGGGGTGGGGTCTAGAGCCCATCTATTCCAGGAGCCGGATTGGACCATGGCCCGCTGCTGGGGCTCCCCCATCTCATCCGGTGGAGGCTCCCGGACCTCAGGTCTCCCCCCAGGAGGGCTGGTGGCCCCATTACTGCCAGCTGGCTGGTCTGTGGGCCAGGCTGGCGGGGGACTTGTACCGGGACGGAATAAACCTGTCTGCTGCAACCTGCCTCCCGCCCCTACTTTGGGGGCTGCAGGGGCACCCCCTAATGGGGAAAAGACCCCATGAGCCGGCCCAGATCAGGGCTGGTGCCCCCTAGAGGGGAAAGGCCCCTGCCCCATTCCCTGCCAGCTGGCCCCAGCAGGGATCCTGTAAACAAACCCCCCCCACCCCACCCCAGAAGCGGCTGCATCGAGCGGTGACCCCGTCCCGATCCCCTTCCCGTAAGGCTCTTGGCAGGGCCAACGCTGACTCAGGAGCCAAGTTACTGAAAATCGCCTCAGCAATTGAGAAAAAAACCCAGCTGCTTCCGCCCCACCGGCTTCCGCTCCCCCCGCGGGCAGCTCGAGGGGCCGGGGCTGTTCCCCACCCCCTGGCACCCCACTCCCCTCCAGCCCTTCACCGTCATTTCCCAGCAGGGTCCACCCCTGTGCCACCTCCCTTGGGTGGGGGTCCCCCAGGTGGTATAGGGCCTGGGTGGGTCGGTCACCCCCTCTCCTTAACCAGCCCCCCCCCCCCAAAAGCCCCTGCCCAGCCAGTTGCTCCTCTGCTAGGCTGGGCTAAGAGCCGTACCCACCCCCAGGGTCACAGAAGCCCACCCAAGGGCCAGCAGCAAAGGAAATACCTCCCCCCCCCCTTGACTGCAACAGGAGGGGGGGGGCTAAGACCCAGGGGACCAGTCAGTGTGTGGGGGGGTGAAGAGTACCACCCCCAATCCCAGAACCCAGGCATCCTAGAAATGCCCTTGAAACAGAGGCACCCCGTGGAGAACCCAGGCATCCTGGCCCTTTACCCCAGCTGCCAGACCAGAGCACAAACAAGCCAAACTCCTCCCCCCAGCTACTACCTGCCCGGCGTTCAAACAGCCCCATCCGTGGGGGTCAGCAGCAGCACTGAGCTGGGCCCCATGGACTTTGTGACCTCCACCCCCATTAGCATCAACCAGCCCTTGATCAGGGTTAACCCTCCCACCCCCACCTCTCCCCCAGGTGGACAGTCAGCAGGTCCCTGCCTGGTTTTATTTCCCAGGGCCAGTCAGGCCAGGGGGTTAGACCAGCCCAGAGGGGGAAGGGCAAGCTGCAGGCAGGACAGGGCTCATTTCCAGAACCAGCGAGCTGGGGAACTGCCTGCTGCAGGACCCAGGAGACGCTGACGGCCCAGAGCACACACCCCTCCCCCCTCCCGGGTACAAGACTCAGGGGTCTGAGCGTCTGCTGTCAGGCCGGGCTTGACGACCCCATGGCAGGACCCCAGTAACAGGCCAATCCCCCGGGGCGCCCAGATCAGCTCCAGGCCAGGCTCCACTCCAAAGGGCTTTATTGATACAGCCGGGCAGGCCGCCCGGCCCTTTAATCCTCCTCTTCCTCGTCCGCCCCGCCGGCGCCGCCCTGCCCCTTCTTGGCGTTCTTCCTCTTGACGCGGCCGGGCCGGCCGCCCCCGTAGGGCGAGCGCAGGGAGAAGTCGATGTGCTTCTGCGAGTCCAGGCGCACGATGAAGGACGGGATGTTCACCACCTGCTTCCGCACGCTGGGGAAGGGGAGAGGGGTGAGGGCAGGAAACACCTCCCAGAGTGCTCTGGGGCAACAGGACCTCCCCCCCCCCCCCCCCCCCCCCCCCCGCCGGGGCACATCACCTCATAGCTCCTCCCACACACTCCCCAGAGCCAGCTGCACTGCAGCCACTCCTAGATACCAGGGTCCCGTCCCCCCCCCCAACCTCCTGCTCTGGTACCAGGTGTGAACCCAGAGTCATCTCAAGAGGGTTGAGCTCTGGACCGCTGCTCGGGGAGCCGAGATCAACACCCCACCCCACCCCCCCGAAGAGAGGAGGGATCCAGATTGACACCAGGGGAGCCGGGATCAGAACCAGGTCCCAGTGACCCAAGCTCCATTCCCAGGGGTCCCCACTCACAGGCCCCTCCCCGCGTGGGGCAGGGAGCAGCCGGCGGCTCGTTACCTGTGCAGCGGCCCCCGAGCGCAGGGGGCCGGGGGAACGGCCTGGCCCTTCGCAAGGTGTACGGCTCTGCCGCAGTGAGCCTTGCCGACACGGGCAGCCCTACCGCCCGCTAGCTGGGGGTGAGCGACCGGGGCGCTCCCCAGCCTAGAGCCCGCCCCATTGGGCAGGGGGCTCCGCGCCCCTCACCGGCTCATCCAGGAGGGCTACACAACACAGCAAGAGCAAAGCTTTAGGCACGGGGAGGGGAGGAGCAGCGGCCAAACTCCCCACGTCCTTGGGTTCGGCCCTGTGGCCACGGCAGGGTCAGTCACCGAGAACGGGGCCACTGACCTGCCTGCCACATGGCCCCTCCCCACGGACTCACTGCCCGGAGCGGAGCTACGACCCCAGTGAATGGCAGGTACAGGGGACAGAGCCAATAACTGAACCCAGGAGTCCTGGCTCCCAGCCCCCACTCTAAGCCATTAGAGGCCTCCCCGTCACAGACTCACTCTTGGCCCCGTGCGGTCCGTAGGGGGGGGAATCCCCTCCAGTCTGGCACACACACCCCTCTCTGCCCCAGAGCTGGGGAGAGAACCCAGGAGTTCTGGCTCCCAGTCCCCACCCGCTGTGTAAGCCACTAGACCTCTCCCCGAGGCAGGACCAGAACCCAGGAGTCCTAGCCCCCAGCCCTGCTGAAATCCACTAGATGCACCCCCCTGAGCTGGGAGAGAGAGAACCCAGGAGTCCGGACACCACCCTCCCCCCACACAGAGCACGGCCCGCTGCTCCCTACCGGATGTGCCTCTGGCGGATCAGCACCCGGGCATGGTGGATGGACTTGGCCAGGCCCAGCTTGAAGACCTGGGTCTGGAGGCGGCGCTCCAGGAAATCCTCGATCTTGAGGCCCAGGATATAATCCAGCTTCATCTTGCCCTCGTCCAGCACCCCGATGCGCACCAGCCGCCTCAGCAAGGCGTTGCCTGGGGGCGGGGGGGTGTCAGTGAGATGGGGGGAGGGGGGAGACCCCAAGGTCCCTGCCTCTTCCCCTCCCAACTCCAGACAGCTGCCGGGACACCAGCTCCCAGCACCCCCGCCTGCACCGCCCCCACCCCGTGCACCCCGCCCCCCTACCTTCGAAGAGGCGCTTGGGGTCCTTCTCGTCCAGCGTGAGCAGCTCACGGGCCGCTTTGCGGATCTTGGCCAGAGTGAACTTCACCCGCCACACCTCGCGCTTGTTCCGCAGCCCGTACTCACCTGGGGAGGAGCAGGGCTGTTACCAACGGGGACAACAGGCAGCCACCTCTGGGGTGGGACACGGGGGCTGGTTATAAGGAGACCCCCTTGCCGGGCACAGAGATGCAGCCCCTCTGGGTGGGGCACAGGGGCTGGTTATCGGAGGATCCCTCACCTAGCGTGGGACACGGGTCAGGACTGTATCCCACGGACTAGAGAGGCAGCAGGCTGAACATTATCTGGGGTTAAATCTAAAGATCAGAAAACAATTCTTGGGCCATTAACGCTGCAGTCTAACGAAGCCAACTGTATACAGTGGCACAGTGCCCCCTAGTGCCAGCCCTGACTGCCCGGGAGAGCCCACCCTCAACACGGTGCCCCCTAATGCTACCCTGGGGCCAGCCCTGACCCTCCAACACCCCCCCTGCTGAGCCGCCCCCAGCTCCAGGTAGGCACCAGCCAGAGGGCCCCCCCCCCCAACTCACCAATGAGCTTCAGCTCCTGGTCGAGGCGGGATTTCTCGAAGGGGCGCCGGGGGGTGACGTAGGTCTTCCGGCAAACCCAGCTCCTGGCAACCGGCATCCTGGGGGAGGCTGCGGGTCCCGGCCCTGGGGGGAGAGGCGGGGGAATGAGCTAGGAGGAAAATCGGCTCCATCCCCACCCGCCCCCAGCCTAAGCACATGGGGCCTTGATCCTCCAGCAGCCACCCCACAAACCCAGGAACGGCTTATGGGGGGGAGGGGGGTCCGTGGTGGGAACGGCTGTCAGGCGGGTGCTCCCCCCTAAGCCCCCGGGGCCCAGGCCTCATCGGGCCTAGGGGGAGCCCCCCACACCCGCCGACAGAGCGGCGCCCCCTAAAGACCTTGGCAGGCCTGGCACGGGGCACGCTCAGGCCGCTGCCCAGGGTGGGGCCGTGATGGGGGGCAGGGCATGGGGGGGGATGCCAGGAGTCCAAGGGGGGGGGGTTGGCCGACAAGCGATGAAGCTGGGACCCCCCCCCCAGAGGGGCCCGTCTCCAGGGGGTCTGTACAGCACCGAGCACGGCGGGGACACGAGTAACCCCCCGCGCGGGGCCGGGACCCAGGGGCGAGGGCGGCACCGGGCAGGGGGCCCCTGGGCAGGCAGCGGGCTCGGAGCCCCCCCCCCCCCTCTTGCAAGGGGGTCAAACGACAGGGGCGCCGGCTGGAGATTGGGGGGAGGGTCCGGGGGGCGGGAGGACCCCGGCGGGGGGGAGGGGCGGCTCTGGCTCGGGGCCCGCCGGCCTCGTTTACAGATGGGGAAACTGAGGCACGGTGAGGGGAGCCACTCGCGCGACCCCGCTGCAGCAGGCGGGGGGGGGGGGGCGCTCTCAGGGCACGTGGTGCGCCGCGCGCCCGGAACCCGCTTACACGCGCCTCTGCGCATGCGCGCCCCCGGGAAGTCGCCCGCGCCGGCCCCGCGCACCCTGCCCCTGGCGCGCGCGCCCGTTAGCCCAGCGCCGCCCCCTCCCCTCAGCGCGCGCCCCCGGCCCTCACCTCACACTAACGGCCACAGTGACGGCGGTTGGAAAAAGAGGGCGACGAGCCACGGCGCAGCCTTATATAGGGCCCGGGGAAGGCTCCGCCCCCCCCGAAGCGGCAGCCAATGGCCGGGCGCCGCCGGGTCCCTCTGGCCAATGGCGGGGAGGCGCCTGGCGTCGGCCGCTGGCCAGTGACTGAGCGCTCCCCGGGGTCATAGAGCGAGACGGCTAGAGCGTCGCACGCGCGTGGGAGCGGCGCTGGGGGCGGAGCCGCGAACCCCCCCATCTCGCTGGGGGAGGGGCGGGTATTGCTGAGGGGGGTGAACCCCCCTCCCGTCCCGGGGGGTAGGGTCGGGTATTGCTGAGGGGGGTGAACCCCCCTCCCATCCTGGGGGGGAGGGGCGGGTATTGCTGTGGGGGGTGAACCCCCCTCCCGTCCTGGGGGGGGGAGGGGCGGGTATTGCTGAGGGGGGTGAACCCCCCTCCCATCCTGGGGGGGAGGGGCGGGTATTGCTGTGGGGGGTGAACCCCCCTCCCGTCCTGGGGGGGGGAGGGGCGGGTATTGCTGAGGGGGGTGAACCCCCCTCCCATCCTGAGGGGGAGGGGCGGGTATTGCTGTGGGGGGTGAACCCCCCTCCCGTCCTGGGGGGGAGGGGCGGGTATTGCTGTGGGGGGTGAACCCCCCTTCCGTCCTGGGGGGGAGGGGCGGGTATTGCTGAGGGGGGTGAACCCCCCTCCCGTCCTGGGGGGGAGGGGCGGGTATTGCTGTGGGGGGCGAACCCCCCTCCCAGTGGGGGGGGGGGGGAAGTCCCATTATATTGGCACAAGGGCTGTGACCATCCGCACTGGGATCATACACACACACACCCCGCCAGTGTCCAGTGATGTGGATCCTTCTGTCCGATCCTGGCGTCTCTGCTGGTGACTTGCCCCCCAGCTTCAGCCTTTCGTGGGGCTGTTATCGCTAATAGTGGTGTGCGGGTGACAGACCCAGGACAGGAACCCACAGTCAAAGGACACACAGGCAGGCAGACAAATGGCCAGGTCGTTGAGGGCGAAGGGGGAAACCATGTGGCTCTTACACAAGTCAGTACCGCAGAAGAGGCAGTGCAGTAATACTGCTTGTTACTATTGTGTGTTGTAGCGGTGTCAGGCGCTCCACAGGCAGAGACCGTCCTTGCCCAGACGGAGATCGGGGTCCCGTTGCACAGACCCGGTGAGAGACAGGCCCTGCCCTGCTGAGATCAGAGGCCAATTGTGCCAGGTACCGCATAGACACATAGCAAGAGACCGTTCCTGCCCCAGCTGCCTCATGCCGGGCGCTACAGAGACCCAGCAACAGACAGGCTGAGATCCCTGCCCTGTTGTGCCCGGGGGAAGCAGAGGCAAGAGCAAGGAATAGATCCCGTGACTCCTATTTGGGGTAGGAGCAGCAGAACAGTGCTTCCCCGACTTTTCACTAAGGCAACCCATCGAGTATCTCCCTGCGACCCACTGGTGGGTCTGGATCCCTTGGTCGGGAAACGATTCTCTAGCTAACACAGCCACTGTATGCCATGTGCATCTCTCCCCAGACTGGGGCTAGTTCTGCCCCCTGTGAAACCCACAGGGCTTTTGCTCTTGAAGGGTGACACGTTGCAAAATGGAGCGCAACCCATGGGACCAGGTCCCTGGCTGGCATAAATCGGCCTAGCCCCCTGGAAGTCGCCGGCTGGAGAACTGATCCGTCACAGGGAGTTTCCCCGCGATTTCGGTTGGCACTGCATGGTTGAATTCATTGATGCTCTGCACATGTGGACAGACTGATGCCTGGAGGAAGTGGAGTCGATGGAGCACCACCAGGGTTGGGATGCATCCGGGCTGGTGTATTTTAACTGCCAACTGACCACGGCCTGTAGATCGTAGACTTGCTCCATCCAGTATGAACCGCAGCCGGTGGGAGGCCAGGGCCCTTGGCATCACATGGGAGGTGCCCAGCGTGTGGTGGAGGCCCTGGCACAGCCACCCGTGGGGTGGGATTGAGATCAACCGCCAAAGAAGAGGTTCGAAGCCGTTGAGTGTATGATAAAAGGCAGAGAGGAGTTGCAAACACTGGGTCCCTCCATCTCATGCCAAACCTTTCGCAGGGTTTGTGTCTGTCTTAGGGGACGTTTAGGAGGGAAAAAAAGCAGGAGGAGAAAGGAGAGGGACCTTCTCAGTGGAAATGGACAGCACAACTGGAGTGGAGAGAATGATGTTAATGAATCCTCCGCCCCAGGCCTGAGTCTGGCTGCATGGATTTTATACTGGTCTAGCTGAGATCAGAACCCGGCCCCTCAGGGGTGGCTCCGAATAGACCCCAGGGGCTGAGATCAGAACTCAGCCCTGGTAACCATTGCAATCAGGAGTGACTCTGGATTGATCCCAGGGGCTGAGATCAGTACAGTCAGGGGTCTGAAGGGCCATGTGTCTGTAGCCCTTGGAGGGCTGACGGGTTCCCCTTGGCTGGCGGCCCAGGCTGAGCCGGGAGCTTGTAAATCTCTTTTTTCATTGGGGAAGCCGTAAAGTGCCAGCCGCAGCAAATGGCGGAGAATTAAGCACTGATTTACTGGGAGGGTTTCCTCCTAACCTGGTATTTGTGCGAGAAGCCAACGGTGCTGAACCCCCAGCCCTGCTCTAACCACTAGACCCCACTTCCCTCCCAGAGCCAAGTGAGGAGCAGACAGGGAGTAGCAGGTGGTATTTGTCTGTGTGCAGTCAGTGTGGGGGAGTGTCTGGGTGTGTGTGTGTTTGTGGTAGCTGTTTTCTTCATGTGCACCTGGAGCGAGGGGGGCAGGTTGGTGCTTCTCCTATGTGTGTAGGAATATTTGTGGTTGTGCGTGGGGGCATCTCTGTGGCCGTGTGTGGTCTGGTCTGCGTGGCTGCATGTGTGTGTGTTTGGGTGCGTCTCTGGGTGTATACTTGGGGTTGTGGGTTCATGCATATGTGTGTGTTTGAGGTTGTTTGTGCATGAGTATGTGGGGTTGTGTGAGCATGTGTGGGTCTGCGTGTTTGGGGTTGACGAGGGCAGATCTCCAAAACCAGCCACTTGGATTCAGTAATTGCCGGGGCAGGAGAATCCACCAGGCCCCTTGGTAACTTCTCCGCCCTGTTAAAAACCCAGCCCCGATTTGCCCTCTGAATGCGTCTAGCTCCAGCCTCCAGCCGTGGGATCCGGCTCCGACCGTCCTCCGCCCGGCTGAGGAGCCCCTGGTGAAATCTTTGTTCCTTACCCCAGACAAATCTCCAGCCCCCTCTCCGATTGATGGGGGGATTGAGAGAGAAACTGTGTCTGGGTATGTGAAAAGTGTGGTGTGTGAGAGAGTGAGAGAGAGAGCACCTGTGTGTGACACTGTGTGTGTGTGTGTGTGACAGTGTGTGAGACTGTGTGTCTGGATATGTAAAAGTGTATATGTGTGTGTGACACTGGTGTGATGCTATGTGTGTGTGAAAGAGAAACTGGGTATGTGAAACTTTGTGTGTGACAGTGTGATTGTGTGACTCGGTGTGCATATGTGACTCTGTGTGTGCATTTGAAGGAGAGAGAGACTGTGTCTGCGTGTGTGTGACAATGCCTGTGTGTGTCTACGTATAACACTGTGTGCATGACTCTGTGTGTGTGTGAAAGAGAGAGAGTATGTCCAGCTATGTGAAACTTTGTGACTGCATGTGACACTGTGTATGTGCGTGTGACACTGTGAGTCTGGGTTTGTGAGACTGTGTGTGTGTGTGTGACTATTATGTGACAATGTCTTTGTGTGTGACACTGTGCCTGGGTATGTGAGACTGTGTCTTTGTGAGTGTGTGTGTGACTGTGTGTCCAGATACGTGATACTGTGCGTGTGACTGTGTTTACATGACACTGTGCATCTGGGTCTGTGATACTGTGTGACTGTGTATGAAACTGTGTGCGTGTGGGAAATGGAGGATGTCTGTGATACCGTGTGTGTCTCCACACATCACTGTATTCGTGTGTGTGAGATGTGTCTATGTGATACACTGTGTGTGAGCCATCACGTGCACATGTGGCAGCATGGGCTTGTGGGGGGGGAGCCAGTGTGAGTGTGTAGGAGACACGGTGTTGTGACATCCTGTGTGCAGGAGACAATATATGTGTGTCACTGTGTGTGTGTGAGAGACATCACATGGACCTGTCTGCGGGTGAGAGTGTCAGTGTGTGTATGAGCCAAGTGTGACCCTGTCAGGATGTGTATGAGCTGTGTGTGTGACACGCTCATTGTATGAGCTGTTGTGTGTATGTGACACTGTCGGGATGTGTACGATCCATGTCTGTGTGAGCCGCATATGTGTGCAAGCCGTGTATGTGTGTGTGTGTGAGAGAGAGAGAGACAGGATGTGTATGAGCTGTGTGCAACAGTGTGTGCCAGCCATGTGTGTGTAACACTGTCAGTGTGTGTGCAAGCCATGTGTGTGTGTCTGACACTGGCAGGGTGTGTGCAAGCCATGTCTGTGACAGGGTGTGTATAAGCTGTGTGTGTGCGAGCCATGTGTGTATCTGACACTGGCAAGGTGCATGCGAGCCGTGTCTGTGACAGTCAGGGTGTGTATAAGCTGTGTGTGTGACAGTGTGTGTGCGAGCCATGTGTGTATCTGACAGTGGCAGGGTGCGTGCGAGCCGTGTCTGTGACAGGGTGTGTATAAGCTGTGTGTGTCAGTGTGTGTGCGAGCCATGTGTGTATCTGACAGTGGCAAGGTGCATGCGAGCCGTGTCTGTGACAGTCAGGGTGTGTATAAGCTGTGTGTGTGACAGTGTGTGTGCGAGCCATGTGTGTATCTGACACTGCCAGGGTGCGTGCGACCTGTGTATGATTGTGTGTGTGTGGCCCATTGTGTATCTGACACTGCGGTGTGTTTGCGAATGACACCTCTACCCAGCCCTCTCCTCCGACCTTGGCTTGGGGAATCCCCCTGGCAGCTCCCTGCACCCCCAAACTCCACCCTCTCCCCAAAATACCCCCCCCACACACACACACACACTCCATCCCCATCCCTCTCCCACAGCGCCCTGCTGCTGCTGAGGCTGGTACCAGGGAGAAGGTAACCATGGCGACGCTCCCCCCCCTCCATCTCCTGCATCTCTCCGCCCTCCCCCTCCCTTCCTCTTGCCTTTCTTTGGGCTCCTGGCCCTGACGGACAGCTCCCGGGGCCAATCGGCGAGGGGTGTCTGTCCGAGGGGGTGGGTCTTGTCTCCATCAATTCCAGCCGCCCAGCTCCCCAGCCAGGCGGATGCCGAGATCAGCCAGCCTCCCATTGGATTTGATCCTCCTTTTCTTCTCCTCTCCCCCCCCTCCACTTCCCCGCCCCCCCACCCCTGGAAAAGGGGGGGGGGACCCAGACGTCGGCCCGGATCTTTCCCCCCCAAGTCTTCCTTTCCTCCCTGCATCCCACCCTCCCCAATTCCTGCCCTCCCCCCTCCATTGTTGGCATGGGCATAACCCGGGGCTGAGCCTTTCTGTCGCTTGGCCCCTGCCAGCCCCCCGCCGGGCGGATCGGCCCCTTCCCCTGGGGGCCCCGAGGCGGAGGAAGATGCGACGGGATGAAAAGCAGGTAGCAGCCGAGGCCGGGCCCGCCCGTCTTCCCGGAGATGCAAAGCCGGGGTGCCCCCCGGCCCGGCTCCCCCTCGCCCCTTCGGATGCGTGAAAGCCCCCGGGCGCGCCCCCCCTGTCCCGCGCGCCTCCCCCCGGCTCCCTCCCCGGACCTCGGCCGATCGATGCCCGCCGAGCCCCCACCATGCTGAGGCAGGGGCCCGTCGTCCTGCTGGCCGCCTCCATGTCGTATTTCAACCCGGACCGCGCGCTGGCAGCGCCGCTGGAGAACGGTGAGCACCGGGCCTGGGCGTCTGGGCACGAGGCGGGTCCCCTCCCCTCCGATCCCTCCTCTCTTCCTTCCTCCCTTCCCGCACAGGAACACGCTGAGCATCCTTCAGCCATCCTTCCCTTCGCTCGAGCCTGCTTTCCATTCCTCCTTCATCCCTTCATCCCTCCCTGCGCTCCATCCCTCCTGTCCCCTTCCTCCTTCATTCCTTCCCTTCGCTCGAGCCTGCTTTCCATTCCTCCTTCATCCCTTCATCCCTTCCCTCCCTCCGCTGTCCCCTCCATCCCTCCACCATCCCCTTCCTCCTTCATTCCTTCCCTTCGCTCGAGCCTGCTTTCCATTCCTCCTTCATCCCTCCCTCCCTTCCCTCCCTCCGCTGTCCCCTCCATCCCTCCACCATCCCCTTCCTCCTTCATTCCTTCCCTTCGCTCGAGCCTGCTTTCCATTCCTCCTTCATCCCTCCCTCCCTTCCCTCCCTCCGCTGTCCCCTCCATCCCTCCACCATCCCCTTCCTCCTTCATTCCTTCCCTTCGCTCGAGCCTGCTTTCCATTCCTCCTTCATCCCTTCATCCCTTCCCTCCCTCCGCTGTCCCCTCCATCCCTCCACCATCCCCTTCCTCCTTCATTCCTTCCCTTCGCTCGAGCCTGCTTTCCATTCCTCCTTCATCCCTCCCTCCCTTCCCTCCCTCCGCTGTCCCCTCCATCCCTCCACCATCCCCTTCCTCCTTCATTCCTTCCCTTCGCTCGAGCCTGCTTTTCATTCCTCCTTCATCCCTTCATCCCTTCCTGCGCTCCATCCCTCCTGTCCCCTTCCTCCTTCATTCCTTCACTTCGCTCGAGCCTGCTTTCCATTCCTCCTTCATCCCTTCATCCCTCCCTGCGCTCCATCCCTCCTGTCCCCTTCCTCCTTCATTCCTTCCCTTCGCTCGAGCCTGCTTTCCATTCCTCCTTCATCCCTCCCTCCCTTCCCTCACTCCGCTGTCCCCTCCATCCCTCCACCATCCCCTTCCTCCTTCATTCCTTCCCTTCGCTCGAGCCTGCTTTCCATTCCTTCTTCATCCCTTCATCCCTTCCTGCGCTCCATCCCTCCTGTCCCCTTCCTCCTTCATTCCTTCCCTTCGCTCGAGCCTGCTTTCCATTCCTCCTTCATCCCTCCCTCCCTTCCCTCCCTCCGCTGTCCCCTCCATCCCTCCTGTCTCCTTCTTCCTCCATCCCCTCCTTCGCTCCATCCCTCCGCCATCCCCTTCCTCCTTCATCCCTTCCTGCGCTCCATTCCTCCTGTCCCCTTCCTCCTTCATCCCTTCCTTCGCTCCATCCCTCCACCATCCCCTTCCTCCTTCATCCCTCCCTCCCTTCCCTCACTCCGCTGTCCCCTCCATCCCTCCTGTCTCCTTCTTCCTTCATCCCCTCCTTCGCTCCATCCCTCCACCATCCCTTCATCCCTTCCTGCGCTCCATCCCTCCTGTCCCCTTCCTCCTTCATTCCTTCCCTTCGCTCAAGCCTGCTTTCCATTCCTCCTTCATCCCTCCCTCCCTTCCCTCACTCCGCTGTCCCCTCCATCCCTCCTGTCTCCTTCTTCCTCCATCCCCTCCTTCGCTCCATCCCTCCACCATCCCCTTCCTCCTTCATCCCTTCCTGCGCTCCATCCCTCCTGTCCCCTTCCTCCTTCATCCCTTCCTTCGCTCCATCCCTCCACCATCCCCTTCCTCCTTCATCCCTCCCTCCCTTCCCTCACTCCGCTGTCCCCTCCATCCCTCCTGTCTCCTTCTTCCTTCATCCCCTCCTTCGCTCCATCCCTCCACCATCCCTTCATCCCTTCCTGCGCTCCATCCCTCCTGTCCCCTTCCTCCTTCATTCCTTCCCTTCGCTCGACCCTGCTTTCCATTCCTCCTTCATCCCTCCCTCCCTTCCTTCACTCCGCTGTCCCCTCCATCCCTCCTGTCTCCTTCTTCCTCCATCCCCTCCTTCGCTCCATCCCTCCACCATCCCCTTCCTCCTTCATCCCTTCCTTCGCTCCATCCCTCCTGTCCCCTTCCTCCTTCATTCCTTCCCTTCGCTCGAGCCTGCTTTCCATTCCTCCTTCATCCCTCCCTCCCTTCCCTCACTCCGCTGTCCCCTCCATCCCTCCTGTCTCCTTCTTCCTCCATCCCCTCCTTCGCTAGATCCCTCCACCATCCCCTTCCTCCTTCATCCCTTCCTTCGCTCCATCCCTCCTGTCCCCTTCCTCCTTCATTCCTTCCCTTCGCTCGAGCCTGCTTTCCATTCCTCCTTCATCCCTCCCTCCCTTCCCTCACTCCGCTGTCCCCTCCATCCCTCCTGTCTCCTTCTTCCTCCATCCCCTCCTTCGCTAGATCCCTCCACCATCCCCTTCATCCCTTCCTTCACTCCATCCCTCCACCATCCCCTTCCTCCTTCATCCCTTCCTTCACTCCATCCCTCCTCCGTCCCCTTCCTCCTTCATCCCTTCCTTCACTCCATCCCTCCACCATCCCCTTCCTCCTTCATCCCTTCCTTCACTCCATCCCTCCTCCGTCCCCTTCCTCCTTCATCCCTTCCTTTGCTCCATCCCCTCCTTCGCTCCATCCCTCCACCATCCCCTTCCTCCTTCATCCCTTCCTTCACTCCATCCCTCCTCTGTCCCCTTCCTCCTTCATCCCTTCCTTTGCTCCATCCCTCCTGTCTCCTTCTTCCTCCATCCCCTCCTTCGCTAGATCCCTCCACCATCCCCTTCCTCCTTCATCTCTTCCTTCACTCCATCCCTCCACCGTCCCCTTCCTCCTTCATCCCTTCCTTCACTCCATCCTTCCTCCGTCCCCTTCTTCCTCATTCCTCTCTTCGCTCCATCTGTCCTGTCCCCTTTTTTCTCAATCCCTTCCTTCACTCTAACCTGCATTCCATTCCTCCTTCATCCCTTCGTTCACTCCCTCTTCCGTCCCCTTTATACTCATTCCTCCCTACGTTACCTCACTCCGCGATCCCCTTCCTCCTCCTTCCTTTCCTTCGCTGCATCTCTCCACCGTCTCCTTCATCCCTCCCTTCATTCCCTCACTCTGCTGTCCCCTTCCTCTTTCATCCCTCCCTTTGCTCCCTTTGCTGTCCCCTTCCTCCTTTATCCCTCCCCTCACTACCTCCCTCCGCCGTCCACTTCCTCCTCCATCCCTTCCTTCGTTCCCTCCCTCCTCCATTCCCTTCCTCCTCATCCCTCGCTTCGTTCCCTCACTCCTCCATCCCCTTCTTCCTCTATCCCTTCCTTCACTCCATCCCTCCTCCGTCTCCTTCTTCCTCCATCCCTCCCTTCGTTCCCTCACTCTTCCGTCCCCTTCTTCCCTATCCCTTCCTTCTCTCCCTCCATCCGCCATCCCCTTCCTCCTTCATCCCTTCCTTCGCTCCCTCCCTGCTGTCCCATTTCTCCTTCCTTTGCTCTATTCCACCTGCTTTCCACCCCTCTATCGAGCTCCACCTGTTCATGCGCCCTGCCTCTCTGCCAAACTCACCCCGTCACTTTGTGTGTCGTTTGGGGGGCTGGGTTTGGGCCGGGGAGGAGGGGTCCTCCCCTGCAGCTGGGCTGGAAATTTCTCTCCTTCAGTGTCCGGGCACATCTTCCCCACACAGCGGATTAGTGAGTTTCTTCTAGCCGGGGTCTCGCTGGCTGCAGGAGGATGGGGTGTTAGGAGTTGGGGTGCCAAGGTGGGGGGCTATGAGTTTTGGGGGGAGGGGAGAGGTCCACCTTTCCTGCCGCTGACCTGTGGAGACCTGGCACCACTGGAGTTTGTGGGACTTGGGTCTGGTTCCCAGCAAAGAGGGGAGGGAGAGTCCCCAAAGCAGGTGTTTGGGGCGGGTTCTGGGCCAGTTTTCGGGAGGTGCCTGGTGCCTGCTGGGTGAGTTGCAGGCGGTGCCTTGGCCCGATTACTGGTGGGTCCTTTGGGGGTCTAGGTTCAATTCCTAGTCATTGATTTGGGGAGGGGTCTTGGCCCAGTTCCTGATGGGTGAATTCAGAGGAGCCTGTCTGTCCCCGCTCCACACCCATCCCTCCCCCTCTCCCCAAATCCTCCATCTGACACCAATTCCCATTGCCGTTGGGGCTGGGCGGGATGCGTCCCGTAATGCGCGGAGCCGGTCGCTGTTCCCAGGGGGGTTTCCCCGCAGAGGTCAATCAAGATAGTCCCAGCAGTGGGGGAGGGTCCCGACCCCCGAGGCATGTTGTGAGGGGGGAAGATGGGTCTGGGGCATGGTCTTCAGTTGCCGTGAGAGGCCTGAATTAATGACCATGTGGGAGCTATGCAGAAATGAGCTGTTATATCCCTAGCCAAGCACAGTGGTATAACCAGGCCCCACCCCAGAGGTGGCTGCATCTCCGCGCTGGGCAAGTTCTTACTCTCATTTCTCTCTTCCGCTAGACGGTCTGTCCCAAGGCCGGTTCCCTCTCGCCCCCCCGTATGCCGTGGTCTTGATCTCCTGTTCGGGGCTCCTGGCCTTCATCTTCCTCCTCCTCACCTGCCTGTGCTGCAAACGGGGCGATGTCGGCTTCAAGGTGAGCGGCAGCTGGGGCTAGGGCGGAGCACGGCTGGGTGTCAAAGGGTGCGCTGGCCCTTTAGGGAAAACCATCCACCTAGAACATCCCTGTTGTGAGCCCAAGACCACCTGCCTTCCACCCCTGAGATTTGGGGATCCCGGGCCATGTGCCTAGAGAGACGAAGACCCTACAACGGAGGGGCCAAGTGGAGAGAGACAAGATACCCCAGGTCCTCATGTCTCCCTCTCTGTCTGCGCCCTGCAGGAGTTCGAGAACCCAGATGGGGAGGAATATTCGGGGGAATACACGCCACCCGCCGAGGAGACGTCATCATCCCAGTCCATCCCAGACGTCTACATCCTGCCGCTCTCCGAGGTCTCGCTCCCGGCTCCCAACCAGCAGGTGCCCAAGACAGGTAGGGAACAGGCTTGTCTCCCACCTGGGTGGGACTCATGCCTGAACTATGGGGATGCGGTGGAATGGAAAATCGGATTCTAGGTTGTCCAGTGGGAATGGGCTGCGTTAACTTGGTTCTAGGCTAGTCAATGGGGACTGGGTGTCTTTGGTTCTAGGTTAGTCAATACACCAGGGGAAGCTCTGGTTCTAGACTCGTCTATGGAGACAGGGAGCCTAGCTTAGAACCGGTACTACCCATCCCACTGACTGACCTAGAACCGGAGCCATGTTCTAGATGACCCAACGGGGAGGCCGTGACCCTGGGAACATGGTCTAGATCCGCCAGGGGTTCTGGAAGCCGTGTTGCGGACAAGCCGATGGTCCAGCCTCCTTGGGGGGCCCTGAAGGAGGATCCCGACCCCCTGGTCCCAACCTCTGTCCTGCTGGGAGGAGGGATCGGATGAAGGTGGAAAGAGGGTGCTCATGGGAGCTCCCTTCTCCCCAGTGGAGGGCCTGGCAGGGGTCGGCCCCTCTTCACCCTCCTGTGTCCCCTCCCAGATCTAGTGAAGCACGTGGGCTTGAACCGGCAGCACCTCAGCTACCTGCAGGAGATCGGGAACGGCTGGTTTGGGAAGGTGAGTGCGTCTCCCCCGCCACTTCGCTACCTGCCCCCCACCCCCCGGCTCCACCGGTGTCACATCCCACCAGGGCGGGGACTGGCTGGCTCCGGGGGGTGGGGAATGGGGCCTTTTCCCCTCTACTGACGGGGAGCTGTTCCCATCTGACACCAGTTTGTTGCCCCCCGTGTGAAACAAGTTTGTTGGGTCTCAGCAGCCCCCGCGCCAGAGAGGCCGAGGGCTGGACAGACCTCGGATTCTGTCCTCCAATCTGCCCCCCCCCCCCGGTGGGGGCCCCCAGCACAGACAGAGGCATGGGGCAGGGCCCCATTGGGGTGCAGACCCTGTGGCAGGACTGTCAGATCTGTCTCCTAGGTGATCCTGGGGGAGATCTTCTCCGACTTCACCCCAGCCCAGGTGGTGGTGAAGGAGCTCCGGGTCAGCGCTGGACCCCTGGAGCAGAGGAAGTTCCTGTCGGAGGCTCAGCCCTATCGGTAATTAGAGGACGGGGGATCCCCAGAAGTGGCTGCATCTCAGCGCCGGCCGAGGGGTCCCCGTATCCTCAGCCCCCGCGCCCCACCCCAGAGGTGGCTGCATCTCAGCACCGGGCGAGAGGGCCCCGTCTATCCAGCCCTCAGAGCTCCCCGCCCCAGAAGCAGTCGCATCTCAGCATGCAGATGACTCAGACTGGGGACGGGGCTCGCCACACCCGCGTTGAAAGCCACAGGGTGGAGATAAAAGTCCCGTCCTGTCCACGCTTTCCCCAGCCCGTCCATATGGGGGGATTTGAGGCCGGATGAGGTTTGGGGGATCTAGTCCCTGGGATCGGTCCCCGCCCCCCTCCACTGAGGATCCCACAGCATCTTCCAGCCCTTCGGGAAACTTCCTTCCCCCCCCTCCCCCCCGTGGAAACGCCAGGAGCCCCCCCCCCCCCCCGCCCCCTCACACTTTGAGGAGGGAGAAATCAAGGCCCATGGGGGAGGGGCTTGCCCAGACCAAGTCATGGTCAGAGCTGGGGATAGAACCCAGGCGTCCGGGCGCCGCTGTTGCCGTGGGGCATGACAAGTGCTTTCTCTCTCTCTCTCTCCCCCCGCTTTGAAGGAGCCTGCAGCACCCCAATATCCTGCAGTGCCTAGGCCTGTGCACAGAGACCATCCCCTTCCTGCTCATCATGGAGTTCTGCCAGCTGGTGAGCGCCAGGGGCTGCCCTGGGGCTGGGGGGGCACAGAGAGGGTCCGCAGTGCTGCCCCCTGGTGGCTGGACTCAGAACAGCCATGGGGGTGGGGGGGTCTCCCCCGTTGGCTGGGGTCAGAACTCCCCGCTGTGAGTGTGTCCGAGAAGGGGAGTGTGCCCTCTCCCGGGGGCACTGCGCACTGCCGACCTGTGTGTCCTAGCCCCATAGTGCCGGAAGCTGAGTGGGGAGTCCCCACTCCACCAGCTGACGGAACTGGTGCTAACGAAGCTGGGGGCTCCCAGGTTGCTGGAGGGGTACGGTTTCCCCCGCGGGGTCCCCGGTGCCCCCCCCAGCCTTCCTGACCCCCCCATCCCTCCCCCATCTCCCCAGGGCGACTTGAAGCGCTACCTGCGAGCCCAGCGCCAGGCAGACGGGCTGACCCCCGACCTGCTGACCCGCGACCTCGGCACCCTGCAGCGCATGGCCTACGAGCTCACCCTGGGGCTGCTCCACCTCCACCGGAACAACTACATCCACAGGTGAGCGCCCGGACGCCGGGGTTCTCTCCTGGCGGCGGGAAAGGAGGGGAGAGCCAGGAGTGGGGGCTGGGCTCTAGGACTCCTGGGTTCTATCCCCCCTTCGGGAGGGGAGGGGGGGTCTAGTGGTTAGAGCAGGGAGGCCTGGGGGCCAGGACTCCTGGGTTCTTCTGGGAGGGGAGGGGGATGGAGGGATTAGAGCGGGGGTGGGGAGGCAGAGTTCTCCCCGGGGCAGGTGTGACACCGATGGGGTGTCCCCAGGGGGTGCTGCCGGCCGCTGACTGGGGTCTCCCCACGTTCCCCCACAGCGACCTGGCCCTGCGGAACTGCCTGCTGACCTCCGACCTCACCGTCCGTGTGGGCGACTATGGCCTCTCGCACAACAACTACAAGGTGGGGGCCCTGGGGTGGGGATGGGACACGGGACCTGGGCCCTCTAGGGGGCGCTGGCTCCCATATGGACCCAGGGTGGGGACCGGCTGGCTCGGGGGGGCGGGAGGGGGTCCCTGCCCAGTGCTGACCCCTCCCCCTGTGCAGGAGGACTATTACATCACCCCCGACCGGCTGTGGATCCCGCTGCGCTGGGTGGCGCCGGAGCTGCTGGACGAAGTTCACGGGACGCTGCTGGTGGTGGATCAGAGCAAGGAGAGCAACGTCTGGTGAGTCCCGCGCGGCGACGTCTCCCCGCCGAGCCCCCGGGGCCGCCCCCAGCCTCAGGGTCAGCGAGGGGGACGCTCTGGGGGGGACTCGCTGTCCTAGAGCTACCCGTTCTACACGGCTGTTCACCAGCCCCCGCGCCCCACCCCAGCGGGGACGTCTCCCAGCGCTGGCCGAGGGGTCCCCGTATTCTCATTCCCCGCCCCAAAGAGTCCCAGTGCTGGGTGAGGGGTCCCCGTATACTCAGACCCCACCCTGGAGGGGCCAGGTCCCAGCGCTGGGCGAAGAGTCCCTGCACTCATCCCCTGACCCTGCTCTGCCCAGGTCCCTGGGGGTGACGATGTGGGAGCTGTTTGAATTCGGCAGCCAGCCCTACCGGCACCTGTCGGACGAGGAGGTTCTCGCCTTCGTCGTCAAAGAGCAGCAGATGAAGCTGGCCAAGCCGCGCCTGAAGCTGCCCTACTCTGACTACTGGTGAGCCTGGTACACACGCCGAGCCCGGTACAGCCGCTCCCAAGGGCCAGGGACCGCCGGACTCAGTGTGCGCCTGACGGGCTTGTCCGTCGCTGACAGCTGCGGGTGTTTCCTGGCTGCGCTGCCGCTGGAACCCATCACTGCTCCATTTCTCCCATTCGTCTTGTCCTGCTTTGCTCTCTGTCTCCGGCTGTTGTTTTTGAACTCTTCTTCTTTCTCTCTGGCTGTTGTTTTCCGATTGGTCCTCTGCCTCCCTCTCTCTGCCTGTGTTTTTCGGACTGTTCTTCTGTTTCTGACTGTTTTTCTGTCTCTACAGATGTAACTTTCTACTTTTCGGTTGTTGTTTTTTTCCTGGCTGTTCTTTCTTTCCCCTCTTGCTCTTTCTGACTTCTGTTTCTCCAGCTAATGCTTCTGACTGTTCTTCTCTGTCTCTTTCATTGTTATTTTTGGGCTGTTCTCTCTTTGGATGTTTTCTGACTGTTTTTTCTCTCTCTCTTGATTTTTTTCCGTTTTCCCTTACCAACAGGTCTCCTGTCACTACAGCTATTTTTTTCTTACTGTTCTTCTGTCTCTCTGTCCAGCTGTTCTCCTGTCTGGCTGTTATTTCTTGACTGTTTTCTCTCTCTCTCTCTCTCTCTCTCTCTCTCTCTCTCTCTCTCTCTCTCTCTCTCTCTCTCTCTCTCTCTCTCTCTCTCAGAGGCTGTTCCCCCACACCCAGATTGTTCTTCTGGTTCTGCCTGTTCTTCTCTCTCTCTCTGGGTTTTTTTTGTCTGGTTGTTCTTCTGCCTCTTTGTGTCAGTTCGTCTGTATCTTTGGCCGTTACTTTCTGACTGCTCTGTCTGTTTTCTGATTGTTCTGCCTTTCCGGTAGTTGTTTTCAGACTGTTCTTTCACCTCTCTCCAGCTATTTCTCTGTCTCTCCGGCTGTTGTTTTCCGACAGTTCTCCTGTGTCTCTCGGGCTGTTCTTCAGTCTACAGCTGGCTTATTCCCGACTCTTGTCTCTCTCCCTCTCTCTGGTGGTTCTTCCACCTCTCCAGCTGTTCATAGTCCGGCTGTTGTTCTCTCACTGCTCCCTCCCTCCCTGCCCTCACCGCTCCCTTTCCCTCCCGTTGCAGGTACGAGGTGATGCAGTCGTGTTGGCTGCCGGCCCCACAGCGCCCCACGCTGGAGGAGCTGCACCTGCAGCTGACCTACCTGCTGACGGAGCGCTGCCATGCGCAGGCGGAGGAGAGTTTCGAGTGGCGCTGGAACGCCCTGAAGCCCAAGCGCTCGCCGGCCGCCTCCCCGCCACGCCGGCGCCGCTCGGAGGAGATCTCGGCCTACCCGCTGCTGGACGGCTTCCAGGGGGCCGACCTGGACGACGTTCTCACTGTGACCGAGAGCAGCCGGGGGCTGAACTTTGAGTACATGTGGGAGAAGGCCCGGCTGGGGCGTTGGAAGGCCGGGCCGGCCGCCGGGTCTGCCCCCTCCAGCAACGGTGGCCTGGCCGTGCCCGGCGCCAACCCCTTCTACGAGGCGCCCGGGCGGCAGAGCCTGGAGACGCCCAGCGTGGTCCCGGTGATTAGCGCCCGCAGCCCCTCGGTCAGCAGCGAGTACTACATCCGGCTGGAGGAGCATGGCGCCGGGGAAGGGCCCGAGGGCACCGTCTGCACCCCCAGCCCGGTCTACGAGCGCCAGTACGGGGTGCCCGGCTCCCCGCCGGAGCCTCTCTTCCCTTCCGACTGGGACCCCATCGAAGCGGGCCGTGGCAGCCCCCCGCCGCCGACCCGCCACCACCTCCCCCACCTCCTGCCTGAGGGGCCGGCCGGCTGGGCCCCCGGCGCCCCCAACCCCTTCATCTCGGTGTCCTGGGAGCCGGCCCGGGCCGGCGCCAACCCCTTCCGGGCGGCGATCCAGGAGACCTCGCTGACGGACCCGCCGCCGGGGGGCGTCTTCCTGGGGGAGTCGCTGCGGCGCGTCTACCGGGAGCTGGAGGAGCAGCAGCGGGGCTGGGACTGCGAGGGGCTGGAGGAGCGGGGGGCCGGGGAGACGCTGGCGGGGGACCCCTCGGACTTCCGCCCCTCGCCCCCCTGGGACCGGGAGCCCTCGCTGATGGAGGAGCAGAGCTCGGCCGGCAGCACGGACGGGGAGGACGCCAGCAGCGGCGGGGGGGGCGGGCGCCGCAACCCCCTGCTCTGCCCGCTCTGCAGCCGGGGCGGGCGCTGCCGCTGCGCCCCGGGGCGGGGCGAGGTGGTGAGCGGCTGGAGCAACCACGCCCCCATCCCCCGCCCCCACCGCGACAGCACCGAGGACGACTCCTCCCTCAAGGTGGAGCGGGGCTCCCTGGCCGACTGCCCCCTCCTGCTGGGGGAGGAGGGCGGGGCCAGGCCGCTCGCCCCGCCCCCTTTTCCCGGGGCCCCGCCCCCTTTGCCCGGGGCCCCGCCCCCCGCGTTCTACGACCCGCTGATGGGCACGGCCGTGGTGAGCTACGAGCTCCAGGACTACGCCAAGCGGGGGGAGCTACGAGCTCCAGGACTACGCCAAGCGGGGGGCGGCCGGGCGGCCGCCGGGCTCCCCCTTCCCCGGCCTGAGCGGGGCCTGCTGCAGCGCCATCCTGCCGGTGGAGATCCCGCCCCTGGCCACACTGGCCGAGAGCGCGGAGGAGGAGACCATCGCCATCGTGCCCGGGGATGGCCCCCGGGCCGGGGCGGGCCGGCGGAGGGGCCCGCTGGCCCCCGGGGACTCGCTGGCGCTCCCCTCCAACGCCAGCTCCTCCCAGGGCTGCCGCCCGGCCTCCCGCCTCTCCTCGCCGGGCCCCAAGGCCCCCGACAGCGGCTACGAGACGGAGGGCGCCTTCTCCCCGGAGCTCCCGGGCCGGGACCCCGAGGAGGAAGGGGAGGCCCCCCCGCCGCCCCCCCCGCCCCTCTCGGAGTCCACCAGCGACCTGACGCTGTCGGAGGAGACGCCGGGCGCGGAGGAGGAGGAGGAGGAGGAGGCGGCGGACACGGGGCGGGGGCTGGCCACGCCCCACCGGGACTCGGCCTATTTTTCGGACGGCGAGGCGGAGGGGGACCGGGGGGAGGAGGAGGCGCCGGCGGGGCAGGGCGGTGGGCAGCCGCCCAAGGCCGGCTTCGTGGTGCAGGTCTGCAAGGAGCAGCTGCTGGTGTCGCTGCGGGAGAACATCACCCGCAACCTGCTCTGCAGCCACCGGGAGCCCAGGACCCCGGCGTCCGGGGCCCCGGCCGTCAAGGAGGAGGTCGTGACCCGGCTCTGGGCCCTGGAGCCTGAGGGGGGCCGGGGCGCCGGCCCCGAGGAGGAAGGGGGCGGCGGGGGAGGCGGCCGCTGGGCCGCCCCAGGAACAGGAGGAGGGGGCGGAGAGCGAGGCGGGGCAGCTGGACGGACAGGGGGGGCCGGAGTTGAGCGGGGAGGCCCCTGGCCCCGAGGGGGCCGACCCGGCGTCCGAGCAGCCGCAGCCCCACCCGGGCGTCGGCGCGGCAGGGAGCCCAGGCAGCGAGGACATCAAAGGTAGGGAGAGGGCGGGGCGCCATTGGAACGGGGGGCGGGGCCCGTCTGGGGGGAGGGATGGGGACCGTCTGGGGAGCAGGAGGGGGAGCTGTCTGGGGGGAGGGATGGGAACGGGGGAGGGATAGGGACTGACTGGGGGGAGGGATGGGAACGGGGGGGGCGGGAGGGATAGGGACCATTTGGGTGGCAGGAGCGGGAGCCATCTGGGGAGAGGGATGGGAACTGTCTGGGGGGAGGGATGGGTTCTGACTGGGGGGAGGGATAGGGATGGGAACTGTCTGGGGGGAGGGGGGAGCCATCTGGGGGGAGGGGGAGCCATCTGGGGGGAGGGATGGGAACTGTCTGGGGGGAGGGATGGGAACTGTCTGGGGGGAGGGGGAGCCGTCTGGGGGGAGGGATGGGAACTGTCTGGGGGGAGGGATGGGAACTGTCTGGGGGGAGGGGGAGCCGTCTGGGGGGAGGGATGGGGACTGTCAGGGGGAGGGATGGGGGCTGTTTGGGGGGAGGGGGAGCCGTGTGAAGGACAGCAGAGGGCCCAGCTGGGGGGAGGATGCTCTGTGGGACAGAGGAAGGGATGTGGGGGATGGAGGGAGGGAGGACTGGGGGTGTGGGGGTGTGGAGGGAGGGAGGACTGGGGGTGTGGGGGCATGGAGGGAGGACTGGGGATGTGGGGGTGTGGAGGGAGGGAGGACTGGGGGCGTGGGGGGATGGAGGGAGGGAGGACTGGGGGCGTGGGGGCATGGAGGGAGGGAGGACTGGGGGCGTGGGGGCATGGAGGGAGGACTGGGGATGTGGGGGGATGGAGGGAGGAATGGATGGAGGCCAGGAGATGCAGGATGGATGGACAGAGGGTGGGGGTGGGGGTGTGGAGGGAGGGAGGACTGGGGGTGTGGAGGGAGGGAGGACTGGGGATGTGGGGGGATGGAGGGAGGAATGGATGGAGGCCAGGAGATGCAGGATGGATGGACAGAGGGTGGGGGTGGGGGGATGGAGGGAGGGAGGACTGGGGGGCGTGGGGGGATGGAGGGAGGGAGGACTGGGGATGTGGGGGGATGGAGGGAGGGAGGACTGGGGCGTGGGGGCATGGAGGGAGGACTGGGGATGTGGGGGATGGAGGGAGGAATGGATGGAGGCCAGGAGATGCAGGATGGATGGACAGAGGGTGGGGGTGGGGGTGTGGAGGGAGGGAGGACTGGGGGTGTGGAGGGAGGGAGGACTGGGGATGTGGGGGGATGGAGGGAGGAATGGATGGAGGCCAGGAGATGCAGGATGGATGGACAGAGGGTGGGGGTGGGGGGATGGAGGGAGGGAGGACTGGGGGCGTGGGGGGATGGAGGGAGGGAGGACTGGGGATGTGGGGGGATGGAGGGAGGGAGGACTGGGGGCGTGGGGGATGGAGGGAGGGAGGACTGGGGATGTGGGGGGATGGAGGGAGGGAGGACTGGGGATGTGGGGGATGGAGGGAGGAATGGATGGAGGCCAGGAGATGCAGGATGGATGGACAGAGGGTGGGGGTGGGGGTGTGGAGGGAGGGAGGACTGGGGATGTGGGGGGATGGAGGGAGGGAGGACTGGGGATGTGGGGGATGGAGGGAGGAATGGATGGAGGCCAGGAGATGCAGGATGGATGGACAGAGGGTGGGGGTGGGGGGATGGACGGAGGGATTGATGGAGGCTGGGAAGTGAGTGGAGGGATGGCAGCTGGGACTGGGGGGGGCAGGGATGGCAGCGGGGAGGGGGGACTGGGGTGCTCACCCCTCTGACCCTCGACCTTTCACCTCCGCCCTTCTCTCCCTTTCCCTCTCCACCCTGCCCCTGACCTCTGACCCCCACAGCCAAGCTCTCGCGCCTGTCGCTGGCGCTGCCCCCGCTCACCCTGCAGCCCTTCGCCGGCCCAGGGGGGCGGAAGGCCTGCGGGGGGCTGGAGGAGGAGGGGGCCGGGCGGGGGGCGCCGGGGCCGGGCGAGGAGGAGGACGACGAGGAGGCGCCGGGCGCCGGGGGCGTCCCCATCGTGGTGAGCGACTCGGACGACGGGCGCAACCTGCGCGGGCTGCTCAAGTCGCCGCGCTCGGCCGAGGAGGCCGCGGAGCTGGACCGGAAACGCAAGATGGTGTCCTTCTTCGACGACGTCACCGTCTACCTCTTCGACCAGGTGGGGCGGGGCCTGGGGGATGGGGGCGGGGCCTGGGGGATGGGGGCGGGGCCTGGGGGATGGGGGCGGGGCCTGGGGGACAGGGGCTGGACCAGAGCCGCAAGGGGAGGTTCTAGTTTGATGACATCACTTGACCTCTTTGAACAGGTGAGGGCGGGGCCAGGTGAGCAGGGGGTGGAGTCTGGTGTAGGAAGGCGGGGACAAGGAATAGGGAGGAGCCCAGGGGGTGGGGGTGATGGGAAGGGGGCGGAGCCAGGCCAGAGGTGGGCGGGGCCCACACACTAATTCTCCCCCCTCTGCTCCTAGGAGACGCCCACCAATGAGCTGAGCTCGCAGAGCGGCCCGGAGGGGGAGGGCGGAGCCACCCAGGGCCCCGTGGGGCAACCTGCCCTTGAGGCCTTCCCGCCCGCCGACGGATTCAGTGAGCCCTGCGCCACGGGGGGGAGTGGCTGTCGGGGGGAGGGGGGAGCCATTGCCAAATTTTTCATGGGCTCATTTGCATATTTTAAATGCTCATTTGCATACAGCCATAAACAACAGCTGCTGGAGAGTGGGGGGGGGGGCAGTGAGGGAGCTGAGCCAGAGGGAGGTGGGGGCTCAAGACTGGGGGGGGAGAAGCTAGACACAGGCCAGATATCCCCATGGGGAAGGGGTTGTTGGCTGTGCTGACCAATGGGGAAGTGGGTGTCGGCCATGCTAACCAATCGGGGAGGAGGCATCAGCCACGCCGACCAATGAGGGGAGGTCAGCTGTGCTGACCAATGGGAAAAGGGGTGTCGGCCCCAGTGAGGCTACCTCCCTGGGGTGGGGCGGGGCTGGCCACGCCCCTTCTCATCCTCCTCCCGCCCCCAGGTGGCAGCTTCGAATGGGACGACGACTTCCCGCTGATGGCCCAGAACCCGTCCTTCATCTCCATGGTGACAGGCCCCGGGTCGGGGGGCCCCCCAACGCCGCCCCCCGGGCTGCTCCCAGCCAAGGGGGCAGAGCCCAGCCTGATGGACGCCCTGCGCTTCTCCCGCTTCACCGTCTCCCCGGCCCTCGAGCCCCACCCGGCCCCCCACGAGGCCGAGATGGCGCCCACAGCCAGTGAGTGAGACGGGAGACCAGGGTGGGGCTGATCCGGGGCAGGGAGGCCAAGGATGCCGGGGTAGATGGGCCCATGGGTGTGATCTGGGGCGGGGGGAGGCGGGATACCGGGGTAGATGGGCCCGTGGGTGTGATCTGGGAAGGGGGGAGGCGGGATACCGGGGTAGATGGGCCCATGGGTGTGATCTGGGGAGGGGGGAGGCGGGATACCGGGGTAGATGGGCCCGTGGGTGTGATCTGGGGAGGGGGGAGGCAGGATACCGGGGTAGATGGGCCCGTGGGTGTGATCTGGGGAGGGGAGGAGGCGGGATACCGGGGTAGATGGGCCCGTGGGTGTGATCTGGGGAGGGGGGAGGCGGGATACCGGGGTAGATGGGCCCGTGGGTGTGATCTGGGGAGGGGGGAGGCGGGATATTGGGGTAGATGGGCCCGTGGTTGTGATCTGGGGCGGAGAGGAGGCGGGATACCGGGGTAGATGGGCCAGTGGGTGTGATCTGGGGAGGGGGGAGGTGGGATACCGGGGTAGATGGGCCCATGGGTGTGATCTGGGGAGGGGGGAGGCGGGATACCGGGGTAGATGGGCCCATGGGTGTGATCTGGGTTGGGGAGGAGGCGGGATACCGAGGTAGATGGGCCCGTGGGTGTGATCTGGGGCGGGGGGAGGCGGGATACCGGGGTAGATGGGCCCATGGGTGTGATCTCGGGCGGGGGGAGGCGGGATACCGGGGTAGATGGGCCCATGGGTGTGATCTGGGGCGGGGAGGAGGCAGGATACCGGGGTAGATGGGCCCGTGGGTGTGATCTGGGGCGGGGGGAGGTGGGATACCGGGGTAGATGGGCCCATGGGTGTGATCTCGGGCGGGGGGAGGCGGGATACCGGGGTAGATGGGCCCATGGGTGTGATCTGGGGCAGGGAGGAGGCAGGATACCGGGGTAGATGGGCCCGTGGGTGTGATCTCGGGCGGGGGGAGGCGGGATACCGGGGTAGATGGGCCCATGGGTGTGATCTGGGGCGGGGAGGAGGCAGGATACCGGGGTAGATGGGCCCGTGGGTGTGATCTGGGGTGGGGAGGAGGCGGGATATCGGGGTAGTTGGGCCCGTGGGTGTGATCTGGGGCGGGGGGAGGCGGGATACCGGGGTAGATGGGCCTGTAGGACCGATCCAGAGGCAGGGAGGAGGCGGGATACCAGGGTGACGGGTCCGTGGGGCTGATCTAGGTCTTTTTGTTCTGTCCTTCTGTTCCTATCTCCTTCTCTTCCAGACCCCATTGAGAACTGAGGCGGGGTCCCACCCCCAGCTACCAGGGACTCCATGGGACGGGCCATGGCCCCCCCCCACCTCCCCAGCCTGGCTGGGAGACGCATGCGCCAGGCGTGTTCTGGGAGACACAGAGACTGGCTGGAGCCCGGCCGGGGCGAGGGAGCCCGGCCAGCGCTTTGGGGATCCCTCCACCCCGAGTGCCCCCACAAGAACTTGCTTCTCTGGACATTTTTTTTACAATGACTCAAAGAATGGGGGGTAAGCTGGGGGGCAGCCAGGCTGCTGAATGTACCCGCCCCCCAGTGCCCCTCTCCCTCCCCCTCCCCCCCGCCGGAGTTTGCTGTGGAAACTCTGTCTTGTGCCAAATCCAACCTCGGGGCGCAGCGAGCTGTGTATCGGGGGGGGGGCTGGGATTGGTCCCCCCCTACCGGTTTAACTCTTTGTGTCTCAAGCAAAGGGAGGAAATGCCCCATAACTCATCAGCAATGGGGGGGCTCCCCCCAACCAGCCCTGCCCCCCCCGCTGTGGAATGTAGCCCCCCCCCAAGCTGCCGCCCGCTTCCCCCTCTTGGCACCAGACGCCGCCTGATGGATGGACAAGGGGGGGGCATCATTATACAGACACCAGGATGGGCACTGAGGGAGACACCCCTCCCCCCCAGATCAGCTGGGACCCCGGGATTCAGCAGGGAGCTGGGAGGGGGAGATGGTTCGTCTTTAAAGGTCTGAGGGTCACTGGTTTGTACTGGGGGGTGGAGCAGAGACCCTGACCTGGTGCTGGGTGATTCCCAACGCTGGAGGGGGACACCGCTGGTTTATACTGGGAGCCTGATGGAGTCGGGGGGGGGGGCGGTAACAGAGCCTGTTGAGGGCAGGGCACTGGGTGTATTTTCTGGCTGGCTCGGGGGGGGGGGGGGCAGGGAATGGGGCCTGTTCCCTCCGGGGCGCCCATCTACCCCTGTATCCTGCCCCTTCCCTCCCGTCCCCAACAGATCAGACCCACAGATCCCTCTACCCCATGTCCCGCCCCTTCACCAGCCCCAGAAGTGGGGCTGGGCCTGGATTTCACTGGCCCCCTCCAGCGCGTGTTTCTGAATCAGCTGGCATTAAAGGGGGGGATCCACCTGCCCCCAAGAACCAAGCCCCCCCACCCCCCGGCAGCTGCCAAACAAAGCCGGGTCTGTAAATACGGGGGCATGGGGAGGTGCCCGGCCTCCCGCCCGGCGCCGCTTTCGGCTGGCTCCTGATTTGCCAAAATGAACAAAGAGATTAAAAAAGAGAGAATATTAAACCCCATGTGGCTCCTACCCGCCAGCGAGGGAATGGGGGGGGACACATGGAGAGCAGTGGGGCGTGGGGGGGAGGCTGTGGGGTGTTACGTGGAGGGGTTGAGTGCTGTATTGTATGTGCTAACAGGCTGGAACGGGTATGTGGGGGGGGGAGGATGGATGGGGACAGTACTTCCCCCCCCCCCATTCAGTGAGGCCTTTAGGTGGGATTTATATTAAACTTTATTAATATTGGGGTCAGAAGCCGAATTGTGCAAACTACAGGAGGACTCGGCCCAGTGTCCCGGCCCCCCCACAGCGCAGGGCCCGGCCCCTCCAGCAGGGGGCGCCAGAGACACACCCAGCGCAGGGCCCGGCCCCTCCAGCAGGGGGCGCCAGAGACACCCACAGCGCAGGGCCCGGATCCTCCAGCAGGGGGCGCCAGAGACACCCACAGCGCAGGGCCTGGCCCCTCCAGCAGGGGGCGCCAGAGACACTCACCGCGCAGGGTCTGGATCCTCCAGCAGGGGGCGCCAGAGACACCCACAGCGCAGGGCCCGGATCCTCCAGCAGAGGGCGCCAGAGACACCCACAGCGCAGGGCGCGGGCCCGCCAGCAGGGGGCGCCAGAGACACCCACAGCGCAGGGCGCGGGCCCGCCAGCAGGGGGCGCCAGAGACACCCACAGCGCAGGACCCGGGGCCGCCAGCAGGGGGCACCAGGGACAGCGGGACAAACACACGTGGTTTAGTATCAGTCTAGGTGTAATTGCCACGGCTCTAAAAGCCCCGCCCCTGCCCCCATGTGGCCAGCGGGGGGGAACTTCCCCCCCCTCCCCAGGAGTGGGGCATCCATGGAGTTGTTGGATGCAGTTCTGAGTGCAGCATCCTCCAGCCATAGCCTGGCACGGGGGTTGGGTTGTAGGGCTCAGCACCCCCCCCCCCCCCCCCAGGCAGCCCAGCTGTGGGGCTGGGACCAGACAAGGCACTTTCAGGCTGTCAGGGGTGGCTCCCACTTGTATCAGCAGGAGAGGGCTGGACCCACAGCGGGGGGGGGGGAAGGGGGGGCACGCACAGATAATGGACAGAGCCATGGGTGAGGAACAGAAAGGCAGACAGCTGTTTGGGGGTGTTGGGAGGGGTCGGGGGAACAGATGGATAGAGGGGGTGTGGAAGAAGGGATGGAGAGACAGCCAGAGCCAGGAGTTGGGGGGAATGGATGGTGGATGGATGGATAGATACAGAGGTTGGGGGATGGATAGATACAGGGGTCTGGAGGGAGGGACGGATGGATAGATACAGAGGTTGGGGGATGGATAGATACAGGGGTCTGGAGGGAGGGACGGATGGATAGATACAGAGGTCGGGGGATGGAGGGAGGGATAGACACAGGGGGCTGGAGGGATGGATGGATAGATAGATACAGAGGTCGGGGGATGGATAGATACAGGGGTCTGGAGGGACGGATGGATAGATACAGAGGTTGGGGGATGGAGGGAGGGATAGACACGGGGGGATGGAGGGAGGGAGGGAGGGAGGGAGGGACGGATGGATAGATACAGAGGTTGGGGGATGGAGGGAGGGATAGACACAGGGGGGGATGGAGGGAGGGAGGGAGGGACGGATAGATACAGGGGGGAGATGGACACATACATACCTAGGATCATATTGGTGGATGGCATGAGGAAGTGGAAATTAGCTTTAATATTTTTGGGACCCGTTTGCCTCAGTTTCCCTCTGTGCTTTGCGCGGCTCCTCCCCGGGGGCCGAAGGGTTACACAGCTGCTCTCGGGACACAGCTGGCCCCATACGGAGGTGGGGCCGTGGACCGTGAGGGGTGGGGTGAACGGGGTGCTAAAGGGGTGGCTGGAAGTGACCCCGATGGACAGAGGAACCACACAGCCAAGGACCAGGGAAGAACGGACACACTGGGGCCAACAAAGGGGCCCGCTGGCCCAGGGGCTTGTTGCCGCCAGTGGCTGGGGCCGGTGCGTCACGGAGAAGGAAGACCGGGGCCACTCTCGTGCGAGCACCCCCTCGGCCACGCTTTAGGGACACCCAAAGCCTAGGTTGCCTCCTTGACCCACCAGCGCTGGACCCACTCTCAAACCCCGTTCAACTTTCGCCCTTCCCAGCATCCCCCGGCAGGGAGTTCCCCAGGTTGACGGCGCCGGTGGTTTGTTTTCATCGGGCTGCCGGTTCATTTCAGCGGCTGAGCCCCGCTTCTCGCCTCCCACGAGGGGGCAAATAGCGCGTCCCCGTTCCCCGGCTCCACCCTCATCCCGAATTCACAGCCCTCCATCACATCCCCCCTTCGCCGTCTTCTCCAACGGGACCGGTGCCCGTCCTTTTCACCTGGCCTCAGCCGGAAGCTGTTCCACCCTCGTGCCCTTCCTCTGACCCTTCACGCCCTTCCCAACGCTGCCAGATCTGTGTGGAGCTGGGGCGACCCGAACCGCCCTGGCTTTACAGAACCGCACTCGGGTATCGTCTGTCTGCTTCCCCCCCTTCCTCCCGGTCCCCAACCTCCTCTTCCCTGGCGCTTACAGCGAATGATCCTGACTCCGCTCGGGCCCTGCGCTCCTAGATCCCTTCCTCGCGCAGGGACGAGGGTTTCCCACCTCCCGTTTCGCGGCCCCGCCCCCCCTGTTCTGTGTGATCTTCGGGGGGGTCTTGGCCGGGCATGTCAGACTTAACGATCCCGACTCGTTTGGTCTCGTCCGTACCTGTGTGCTCGGCATTCACCCCTTTTGCCTTTCCGAGCAGGCTGCACCGCCCGGACCCCACTGGGGGGGGGGCATCTCCACCCCCTGCTCTGAAAACTGCCCCTGTCTTTTCCCCAGCCCCCTTCCCACCGGGCCCGGCCTGCTTTGCTTCCGAGCCGCGTCCTCACTAGCCCCCACATCCACCCCCTTGGTCGCACGTGGGTTACCCCCCTCGGATTCCAGCCGCCGGGCTCTGGCGAAGGGGGATTTCCTCGCCTGCAGGGGGGGTGGGACTCAGTTCCCCTGGGAGTTCCCCACCGACCCGCCTTCCCCCACCTCTGGGCACCTTCTCTCGGTCCTTGAGTTCCACCCCGTTCGGCACCGGTTACGAGCCGCTTGTCGCAGGGCAATGAACCCCCCCAAGGAGGGGACACTCCGGCCGGGAACCCCGCAGGGACAATGGGCCGAGGGGGGTGAACCTCGGGGCGCCGCATCTCCAGGCAGCGCTGCCGGGGGGAAACGGGGGGGCTGGAGCCGAGGCTCAGTCTTGGAAAGGGGGGGGTGGGGAGAGAAGGGCCCGGGTCCTGGCCCCGAGGGGCTCCTCCCTGGGGGAGCTGGACCGATGGATGGAGGGGTGGGCACGGGGATGGATGTGTGCACAGGGGGACAGGCAGAGAGGAGGGTGTGGGGGGTAGACAGAGGGGGGCAGGGGGATGGATGTGTGCACAGGGGGACAGGCGGAGAGAGGAGGGTGTGGGGGGTAGACAGAGGGGGGCAGGGGGACTGATGTGTGCACAGGGGGACAGGCGGAGAGAGGAGGGTGGGGGGGTAGACAGAGGGGGGCAGGGGGACGGATGTGTGCACAGGGGGACAGGCGGATAGATGGGGTGTGGGGGGTAGTCGGGAGGGCAGGGGGACGGATGTGTGCACAGGAGGACAGGCGGATAGATGGGGTGGGGGGGTAGACAGAGGGGGGCACGGGGATGGATGTGTGCACAGGGGGACAGGCGGAGAGAGGAGGGTGTGGGGGGTAGACAGAGGGGGGCAGGGGGACTGATGTGTGCACAGGGGGACAGGCGGAGAGATGGGGTGTGGGGGGTAGACAGAGGGGTTCAGGGGGACGGATGTGTGCACAGGGGGACAGGCAGAGAGATGGGGTGTGGGGGGTAGACAGAGGGGGGCAGGGGGACGGATGTGTGCACAGGGGGACAGGCGGAGAGATGGGGTGTGGGGGGTAGACAGAGGGGGGCAGGGGGACGGATGTGTGCACAGGGGGACAGGCGGAGAGAGGAGGGTGTGGGGGGTAGACAGAGGGGTGCAGGGGGACTGATGTGTGCACAGGGGGACAGGCGGAGAGAGGAGGGTGTGGGGGGTAGACAGAGGGGTGCAGGGGGACTGATGTGTGCACAGGGGGACAGGCGGAGAGAGGAGGGTGGGGGGGTAGACAGAGGGGTGCAGGGGGACTGATGTGTGCACAGGGGGACAGGCGGAGAGAGGAGGGTGTGGGGGGTAGACAGAGGGGTGCAGGGGGACTGATGTGTGCACAGGGGGACAGGCGGAGAGAGGAGGGTGTGGGGGGTAGACAGAGGGGGGCAGGGGGACTGATGTGTGCACAGGGGGACAGGCAGAGAGAGGAGGGTGTGGGGGGTAGACAGAGGGGTGCAGGGGGATGGTTGAGGGGTACACGGGGGGAGGGACGGACGGACAGACGTAGCCCATAGATGTGGTCACTCTAGGGCTGGCTGAGCCCTTGGGAGGCATTTCTATCTCGGGGGGCAGCCTCTCCCGCTCCCTGCCCCCCCACACACACACACGCTGGCTCCCCGGGGCCCAGCTCCCTTCCTGCCCCCCCTCCCCCCTTCCAGGCATCAAGGGCAGGATTCGAACTCTGACACACACACACCCCCCCCGCGCTGCTTGCTATGCCCCAGCCCGGCTTCTGGGGTGCTCTTCTGCAAAGCAGCCACCAGAGGGAGCCGCGGGCTGCATGTGGGCGGGGGGGGCGACAACCCCCCCAGCTCCCCAGTCCTTCCCCAGCAGGGGGCTCCTGGTATCTCTCCGCAGGGGTCTCACTGGATCAGCGGGGCCGAGCGGTCGTTGGTCACCGTCCGCTTCAGCCGGACGTGAGCGAAGGGGTTAGACCTGGGGGGGGGGGGGGAAGAGAGGACGGGGGTCACGGGGGTCACAGTGGGAGCTGGGGGGGCATAAATAATGGTGGTAGTGCCTGGGGGGGGGGGGGGATTCTGATAGGTGGGCGGCCAGGGGGCAGGGGGAGAATTCTAGATTTAGAGCCCCAGGGTGGGGGTGGTTTGGGGAGGGGGGGGAAGGGCCCCTGGAGTGGGCGGGGGTGATTGGGGGGGGGCAGGGCCCCAGGGTGCCGATCTCGCTGCTCTCACCTGGACGGGGAGGCGTTCGGGGGGCTCCCAAATTCGTTCGCTAACTGGGGAGAGGAAGGAGAGAAATCACGTGACCCGGAGGGTGAGACGGGGGGGGGGGCAGGGGGTGCGGGGGGGGGGGTTCCTCAGTGGGGACCCCTGGGTGGCCATTCGGGGGGCGCCGGAGAACCGACCCACTCGCTCCCTGCCTCTGTGTCGTGCTGCCGGCCCCCTGCGCCCCCCAGCCAGGCCGGCTCCGCAGCAAAGCGCCCCCCATGGAGGGTCATCGAGTCGAACTGCCCGGCCATTGCCATGGGGCAGCCCCCGAGGAATCGGCGAGTTCCCCCCCCCCCGGTTGGGCTCGCGCCCCAGAGACGCCGCTGGGTGCCTGGGGGGTGTCGAGGGTCGGGGCCCCCCCAGGGCTGGGCAGCAGGCTCCAGGCCTCAGGAGGAGAGACGGGGGAGGGGCCGAGGGACCCCAGGATCCAGCAAGTGGCCGGGGGGGGGGGGGGGGAGGCTCGCCTGGAAGCTCCGCCCCCCACTCACCTGTGACAGGTCGGGGTTCATCATGCTATAGGGGCGCTGGCGGAAGGTGCTGGGGTGGGGGGAGGGGGTGTAGCGCAAGGCGGCCCCCCCATGGCTCCCCTCCGGGCTGGGGGCCACGCACCCCGCTTTGTCCAGGGTCCCCGTGCTGCTGCTGTTGAGTTTGCTCAGGGGAAAGCTGGGGGGGGGGAAGAGGTGGGGTTAAAACGAGGCCCTGGGGGTGCAGAGTGCCCCCCCACTCCTCCCCCATCTCCCCTTCTCTGTGCCCCCCACCCCTCCCCCTCCTGCTCTGCCCCCTCCCCATATCCGCACCCCCTAACTCAGTACCACTGCCAGCCCCCCAGCCCCCAGCTCACCTGCCGTGGGGTTTCTCGGGGGTCTCTCCCGCAGGGACGGGGCGGGTGTACGAGAAGGGGAACCAGCCTTTCCTGGGGGGGAGGGGGGGGAAGAGGTCAGGCAAGACGGAGACACGCCTGGCCCCTCCCCCAGCTGAGCTCACAGCCCCGCAGAGCCCAGCGACTTGGAACCCAGGAGTCCGGATCCACCATCCCCGGCTCGGGGAAGGGACGGGTGTGGGGACTAGTGGAGTTGGGAGCCAGGACTCCAGGGTTCTCTCCTTGGTACTGGGAGGAGGGCAAGGGGGGCTTGGAGCCAGGACTCCTGGGTTCTCTCCCTGGTACTGGGAGGAGGGCAAGGGGGGGGGGGGGCTTGGAGCCAGGACTCCTGGGTTCTCTCCCTGGTACTGGGAGGAGGGCAAGGGGGGGGGCTTGGAGCCAGGACTCCTGGGTTCTCTCCCTGGTACTGGGAGGAGGGCAAGCGGGGGGGGGCTTGGAGCCAGGACTCCTGGGTTCTCTCCCTGGTACTGGGAGGAGGGCAAGGGGGGGGGGGCTTGGAGCCAGGACTCCTGGGTTCTCTCCCGGCCGGGGGAGGGGAGGGGGAGCTCACATGCTCGTGGCCTCGTTCTCCCCGTAGTGCCAGCCGTCCCGGGCCTCGGTCACCAGCAGCGCGATGACGTCGCCCTCCTGGAAGTTGAGCAGGGTGCTGCCCTCGCCGGGCGCGTGGGAGAACACGGCCTGCACCCGGCGCCGCTCGGCCAGCGCCCCCACCCGCGGCAGGGTCCTGTTCTCCACTGGGGGGGGGCAAAAAGGGGGGGGTCAGGCTGAGGATTCCCCTCCCTGCCCCCGTGAGAAAGGGGCCCATGGGATATGGGGGGGTCTTAGAGGGGGGCCTTGGGGTACACACGGGGGGAATCAGGGGATAGAGATGAAAGCTGGAGGAGGGGGGAGGAGATCTCGGGGTGGGGGGGCAGCCCGCAGCCCCCTCCTGCCCCCCCCACTCCACTGGGGGGCCGGAGGGGGCCAGGAACCCACAGAGCCCCCCCACCCCCGGCCGGGTCAGTCCAGGATACGAAATCGGAACAAGCCGCTCAACACCGGACTCTTAATTGGCTTAGGCTGGGCAAAGAGCCCAGACCTGGGGGGTAGGGGGTGGGCAGCTTCCCCCCAGAATGGGGTCACCCTCCCCCCGCCCCCAACAGCTCCCCCATGGAGCCTGCATCAGGCGCCAGGGAAGCTGGAAACTGACGGGGGCTGGGACGCCCCCCTCTGGGGTCACACGTGAGACGAGCCAGCCAGGCTCAGCTCCGGCAGCGGGG
Source organism: Sternotherus odoratus (assembly GCA_032164245.1). Lineage (NCBI taxonomy): Eukaryota > Metazoa > Chordata > Testudines > Kinosternidae > Sternotherus > Sternotherus odoratus. The sequence continues at coordinate 2,471,762 of JAVMKO010000043.1, read as the reverse complement.
CTGGGCTGCAGGGGGCTGCGGGTCGGGAGTGAGGGGCACCGGTGGAGATGGGGGGGGGTGTCAGGAGGGGGCTGCGGGTCGGGAGTGAGGGGCACCGGCGGAGATGGGGGGGGTGTCAGGAGGGGGCTGCGGGTCGGGAATGAGGGGCACCGGCGGGCACTCACTGAGCGTGGCGAGGCGGGTCTCCGCGGAGGCTTTGCGGGGGATGGGCAGGGTACAGGAGTAGCCGTCCCTGGCCCTGGGCACTGGGGGGCTCTGCGGGGCTGGGGCGGGCTGCGGGGCCAGCAGGCCTAGCGGGACGGTGAGGGGCTCGCTGGCGGGCGGGTGCCCCAGGTCCCGGGAGCCCCGGGTGCGGTGAGAGTCGCCGTTGGGGAGCGGAGTCGCTTCCTGCAGTGAGATGCGCTGCGGAGGGAGAGACGGGGGGCAGGGGGGAGGGACTCTGCTCACTGGGGATCGGGGTCGCCCTCCCAGATGGGCTTGGGGACCCAGGAGTCTGGGTCACCCTCCCAGGGGTGCTACCCTTATGGAATGGACCCAGGAGTCCGGGTCACCCTCCCAGGGGCGTTACCCTTATAGAATGGACCCGGGAGTCCGGGTCACGGTCCAAGCTGGGGATGAGGACCCAGGATGCCAGGTGGATCCTCCCCCTCCCCCCATAGTGCCCAAGTCACCATCCCCGTCAGGAAGGGGACCCAGGAGTCCGGGTCTCTCCCAAGGAGCCCTACCCCCTGGCGACGGCGCCCCTTCCCCTCCCCCTGTGGGCAGAGACATACGTGGTTGAGGGCCAGTCCCCCGCCCCCCAGCAGGGGTGCCAGCTCGGGGGGCACCTCCAGGGGCTGGGGGGCGGGCAGCGGGTCGGAGACAGTGGGCGCGGCGGGGCTGTTAGCCGTCTGCTTCACCAGGGCCAAGGCGCGGTCGGGCAGGCGGGTGGGCTGGACGCAGGATTGCTGCCAGCCGGGCAGCTTGGACCCCAGCAGCTCCTTCACCTGCAGGGGGGCAGGGAGGGGTGAGGGGGGTGGAATGGGGGGGTCTACTCTGCCCCTCATGCCCACCCAGGGGAGCCCCCACCCTCCACAGGGCTCACCCCTCCCATCCCATAGAGCGACCCCCAACCAGGGCCCCATAGGAACTACACCCCCGCCCCCCTAACATGGGGCCTATGCTGCCTTCTGGGGGCTTGTCCGCACTGCCCCCCCCCAGGTACCCCCAGCCCCTGCTCTGGTGGGGCCCACAAGGTGGAAGGATACAGGTGACAACCCACTAGACCAGGGGACTTTGTGGGGGCGGAGGGACACAGGGTGGAAGGATACGGGGAATGCATGACCGCTCCCCAGTGGGCAGAGGAGTACAGGGTGGAGGGATACGGAAGTATGTGACCTCTCCCCAGTAGGCGGAGGGATACAGGGGGAAGAATATAGGGCATGCGCCCCCATCCCCAGCGGGTGGAAGGATCCAGGGCGGAGGGATACAGGGCATGCGCCCTCGTCCCCAGCGGGTGGAAGGATCCAGGGCGGAGGGATACAGGGCATGAGCCCCCGTCCCCAGCGGGTGGAAGGATCCAGGGCGGAGGGATCCAGGGCATGCGCCCTCGTCCCCAGCGGGTGGAAGGATCCAGGGCGGAGGGATACAGGGCATGCGCCCTCGTCCCCAGCGGGTGGAAGGATCCAGGGCGGAGGGATACAGGACATGCGCCCCCGTTCCCAGCGGGTGGAAGGATCCAGGGCGGAGGGATACAGGGCATGCGCCCTCGTTCCCAGCGGGTGGAAGGATCCAGGGCGGAGGGATACACGGTGGAAGGACACGGTGAGGAGGGATACATGGTGGAGGGATACAGGATGTGTGCGCCCCCTCCCCGGGGGACGGAGGGACCCCACGTGGGGCGGAGGGATACAGGGCGGGCGGCTCACCTTGGCATGGTAGGCACTGAAGTGCTTGGACACAGCGCACTGGCGATCCACCAGGAACGAGTACCGGCGGCGCTCCTCGGTCAGAGCAGCCTTGTATCCCTCCGCCACAAAGCAGTCCAGCTCACTCTGCTTGGCACTCATCACCTCCACATACTGGGGGGGGGGGGGGAGAAAAGAGTCCCAAGGGTGCATCAGAACGGGGGGGGGGGTCAAATCACCCCAATATCAGCCCTCACCACCTCAGAGCTGGGCCTAGATACCAACTCCACATAACCGCCTCCCATATTGGCCTGACACCCCACATTGGACCCCAAATAACACCTCCCCCCCCCATCAGGCCCTAAGACCCCATATTGGATTAGGTGGGGGAAGGGTTAACACCCCCCCCACACACACACTCCTCTGCCCCCCCTCCCCACAGCAGGCTCTGGTGGGGGAAGGGTTACCACCACCCTCCCCTTGCCCGCCCCACTTCCCCCTCCTCCCCCCGGGCAGCTGGTAGAATGGGGGCCATGACCCCGAAGTAATGGTTCCCTAGGCAATGGGTGCCGACAAAGGGGGGTCTTCCGGAGCCAAGGGGGGGAGCGGGCGGGGGGGGAGGGGAAAGAGCAGATGCCTGACATGCTAATGAGAGGGGAAGGAAAAGGGGGGGGGACCCTTGAGCAGGGCGGGGGGGTCAGAGAACTACAGAGGGGGAGACACTTCCCAGAAACTATTCCACTCTGCATTCCCCAATTGTGTCTCCCCCACACCCTGGGTGGGTGCCCCTGCCCCCCCTCAGACCATTCACCCCCCCACCCTCCCGCCCGCCACCCAAAGCCCCTTACGGAGATTAGGGTCCCAGGCACCAGCTGGCCAAAGAATGTTAAAACCCTTCGGAGCCGCGAACCCCTCGGAGCCCCGAGCCACCGTCCCCAAGACGGCAGCGCCTGCCTCTGCCCGCCGGGGGCGCCGCAGGGACCGGGGAGGGGGGGCCCCCGAGCTGCCCCAGCCCCCCCGGCCGCTGACATCCTGCTGCGGTTTCCGGCCGGACGCGACGGCCCCGCGTCTCCTGCGGGAGCCGGGCCGATCCCATTGTTTTCTCCAGCTCGGCCCCTGGCTGCCTTGGGGGGCTGAAGGGGGGGGGGGGTTGCGGCCTTTCTGGCCCCCCATCGGCCAGCCCTAGAGGTAGAGACGCCTTGCCCCAGATTAAGTGCCCCTCACCTCCTGGTCCCCGACCCCTCCCCTTGCAGCCCCCCTCCCCTGCCCCTCATGGTCCCCCCCCCCTCACCTGCACCTCGCGGTCCCCGTATTTCTGGGGGTTCTTGCTGCTCTGGCATTTCTTGCGCAGTTTCTTCAGCTCGGCTTGGCACTTCTCGATGGCCTCCCCCTTGGCCCGGTGCTCGCTCTGGTACTTCTTCAGGGTGGCCTGCGGGGGTGCCAGAGAGCGGGGTGGGGATCAGCTCACCCCAGGGGTGGGAGAGAGAGAGAGAGACCGGGACTTCCCAGGACCCTAAAGCAGGGTCAGCTCGGTCTACGCAGCACCCAGCACGACAAGGACACCCCCCCCACACACACCAGATCTCAGTCCGGGGGGGGGGGGGGAGGGGGCAGCGCCCGGTGTGACAGGGACCCCAATCGGTGTCTGAACTTCTGAATGGTGCAACTGGAGAAACTGAGGCACGGAGACGGCAAACGCCTTTCACGGCCACAGAACCCTTTGGTGGGGGTGGGAAAATGGGGGAGCACATGGGGGGCTGGGTGGATAGGGGGCATAGAGAGGGCTGGGGGGAGTCAGGAGCACGGGGGCAGGCCCAGGGGGGAGCAGGGAGGGGCCGGCACTGCCCCGGGGCCCCCCGCAGGGCTGGGGGGAGCCACGGGGGGGGGGCACTCTCACCAGCAGGTACTTGACGTCCAGCTCCAGTTTCTGTTCCAGCTGGGCCAGCAGCTCCGAGTGGAAAAGCTTCAGCTGCAAGCAGGTGGGGGGGGGGGGAGGGGCAGGGGGGGCAATGACACAGAATGGGGGGGTGAGAGGGGGACAGTGAACAAGGGATCCCCTCCCCCCGGGACATCTCCTCCATGATATCCCCCCTCACATCACTCCCAACCCGCCTAGTATCCCCCCCGTGGTATCCCACACACCCCCCCCTCAGCTGAGAAAGCAGGGGTCCCCCCCCCCGCACCCCTCCCTCCAACCGTTCTCCGCCAGTGAGACGTTCTGGGTGCAGGGGGGTCTGGCGGGGGGTGGGCTGAGGAGGCAGCGAGGACGTAGGGGAGGCGCCCCAGGGTTTTGGGGAGGTAGCTGGGGGCAGTGGGAGGGAACTGGGGGGGGGGATAATGCAAAGGGGGGGGGATACTCACAGTTTCCTCCAGCTGCACCTGGATCTGACGATGCACCTCGGCCATCTGGAACAGGGTGTCCCCTGGGGGGACGGGAAACAGTGTGTGTGTGTGGGTGTGTGTGGGTGGGTGGGTGGGTGTCCACACACCCCACAACCTGCCCACACCTTCCACCATTCGCACAATCCCCTCTCCAAATTCCCACTCTCCACCGCCTCAACCCCCCCACACCCCATTTACAAAGTGCTCATCAGTCTCACACACACCCCTGCATCCACCCCTCCCAACGTGCAGGCAACACCCCCCCCATGCACGACATGCCCCTCAGTGTGCAGCACGGCCCCCTCCCTTAGAGGCAGAGAGGGGGACACAGTCTCCCTTCAGGTCCCCATCCACCCCCACCGCCTCTTTGAGCCCCTCCCACCTCTCAACTCCCCCTCCCCACCCCCGCAGGTCAAACCCTGGGGGAGGGGGAATTTGGGCCCTGGCAGCAGAATGTATCTAGGGGGGGGAAGGGGGGGGAGAGCTGCCCCCCCCAGGCCCTGAAGGGTTAAAGCTGGAACCTGGGGCGGGAGGGGAAGGTTGCTAGGCAAGGCGAAGTGGGACCGCTGGGCCTTGAGCTATGCTGGGGGGGGGGGGTCCTCAGGACATAGATACTCAAACCCCCCCCCCCACCCTCCTACCCCCAGCTCCAGTCCACAAGGCCGGTCCAGCCCCGGATGGGGGAGGGGAGGCGGGAGGAAATCGCAGCTTCCAGCAGGAAAACACCAGCTTCCTGCAGCAGGAAGCCCCCCAGCACAGAGACTTGGGGGGGGGGGCGGCAGACCTGGGGTGGGATGGGGAGCGGGATGCCAGTTCTGACCCGGGGGGGCTGGGAGGAGGCAGGACACCGGGGTAGATGGGCCCCTGCCTCTGATCTGGAGTAGACGGCCCAGCCCTCTCCCGCCCCCCCCCTGCCAGCCCTCTCGGCCCCCGCCCCAGCCAGCCCTCTCGGCCCCCCCCCCCCAGCCAGCCCTCTCGCCCCCCCCAGTCAGCCCTCTCGCCCCCCCCCCAGCCAGCCCTCTCGCCCCCCCCCCAGCCCCCTCCCCCAGGCATCACCTACCCAGTTCCTTGGACCCTTGGCTGTCACTGGCCAGTTCCCCCAGCTTCACCAGGGCGTCGAAATAACCCTTGGCTGCTACAGTCACCCCTGCCGGGAGAGAGCACCTGACATGGGGCCCCGGCTACCACCTGGCCCCAGGGCAGGGCTTGGCTGGCTCAGGGGGGGCAGGGAATGGGGCCCGGGGCCTGTCCCCTCTAGGGCGCGCCGGCCCCATGGCGGGGAGGGGCTGGGGGCGGGGGAACGGCGGTTTACCTGAGAGCGCTCGCTGGTAACTCTTCCCCATCGTGACAAAACTCCTCAGGCCGGGGTTGAACTGGTCCAGAATCACCTGCACCGAACGGGGGTGGGGGGGGGGGGATGATCACAGCTCCACACAGCGCGGGGACGCGGCCCCTCTGGGGTGGAGCATGGGGGCTGGGTATCCAGGGACCCTTCGCCCGGTGCTGGGTATAGGGGGACTCCCCCCGGGGACGCGGCCCCTCTGGGGTGGAGCATGGGGGCTGGGTATCCAGGGACCCTTCGCCCGGTGCTGGGTATAGGGGGACTCCCCCCGGGGACGCGGCCCCTCTGGGGTGGAGCATGGGGGCTGGGTATCCAGGGACCCTTCGCCCGGTGCTGGGTATAGGGGGACTCCCCCCGGGGACGCGGCCCCTCTGGGGTGGAGCATGGGGGCTGGGTATCCAGGGACCCTTCGCCTGGTGCTGGGTATAGGGGGACTCCCCCCGGGGACGCGGCCCCTCTGGGGTGGAGCATGGGGGCTGGGTATCCAGGGACCCTTCGCCCGGTGCTGGGTATAGGGGGACTCCCCCCGGGGACACGGCCCCTCTGGGGTGGAGCATGGGGGCTGGGTATCCAGGGACCCTTCGCCCGGTGCTGGGTATAGGGGGACTCCCCCCAGGGATGCGGCCCCTCTGGGGTGGAGTGCAGGGTATACAGGGATCTCTCTCCTGGTACCAGGATGCAACCCCTCTGGGGTGGGGCGCAGAGGGAGGTATCCTGGGTGGGGGTGACAGGATTGACACTGTATTTCCATCTGAAGAAGGGGGGGGGTTTCACCCAGGAAAGCTGACACCAAAATAAAATCTGTTGGTCTTTAAGGTGCCCCCGGACTCCTCGTTTTTTGAGGCTTTACCCTGTAGGACACGGAGGTATTTTAATCCTAAGCAATGTGACCGGTGGAGGGGCGAGTGGGAGGTTAGGAGGGGGAGCGAGGGAGGGATCCGGGGAGTGTGTGGAGAGGGACGGATGAGGATGGACGGACGGATGGAGGAGCATGTCTGAGGATGGACAGACAGAGGGGCGGGTGGTGGCCCGAGTATTAGAAGAGACAGGTGGGTGGATGGACGGATAGAGGGACAAAAGAGAAAGTGATGGATGAACAGAGGGGTGGGAGGATGGACTGGATAGAGGGGTGGACCGACGGACAGAGGGGAGAGAGGGGTGGACGGACGGATGGATAGAGGGGTGGAAGGATGGATGGTTGTGGGGTGGACGGACGGATGGATAGAGGGGTGGGGGAAGTGGACAGATGGATAGATATATGGGGGTGGACGGACGGATGGATAGAGGGGTGGGGGAAGTGGACAGATGGATGGATGGATGTGGGGTGGACAGACGGATGGATAGAGGGGTGGAAGGATGGATGGTTGTGGGGTGGACAGACGGATGGATAGAGGGGTGGAAGGATGGATGGTTGTGGGGTGGACGGACGGATGGATAGAGGGGTGGGGGAAGTGGACAGATGGATAGATATATGGGGGTGGACGGACGGATGGATAGAGGGGTGGGGGGAGAGGACAGATGGATGGATGGATGGATGTGGGGTGGACAGACGGATGGATAGAGGGGTGGAAGGATGGATGGTTGTGGGGTGGACGGACGGATGGATAGAGGGGTGGGGGAAGTGGACAGATGGATGGATGGATGTGGGGTGGACAGACGGATGGACAGAGGGGTGGAAGGATGGATGGTTGTGGGGTGGACGGACGGATGGATAGAGGGGTGGGGGAAGTGGACAGATGGATGGATGGATGTGGGGTGGACAGACGGATGGACAGAGGGGTGGAAGGATGGATGGATAGAAGAGCGAGGGGGTTGACCGAGGGATGGACAGAAGGGTGTGGGTGAAGATGGATGGACAGACGATGGGTGGGGAGGGACGGACAGACAGAGGGGAGGGTCCATACTGAGTTCCAGGGCTCTCGTGCCCCTAATCCCCAGCAGGCGGGAGACGGGGCAGCCGAGGCCGTATCAGCGCCAGGCCTGGGCCCGGCTGCCCCAGCAGGAGTCCGGCTGGCGGGAGCGAAGGCCCCTGGGCCGCGGCCGGCTGCCAGCCCTTCCCCGCCCGGCACACGGGAGCCCAGCGCCGGCTCAGCCCGGATCAGTCGGCTCAGCCCGATGGCTTTGGGGACAGCGGGTCGGGCGCAAAGACACTGTCCCGCGGAGGGGGAGGGGAGAGCCAGGACTCCTTGATTCCCAAGCAACCCTACAATAACAAAGGACATGCAGCTATCTCTAGACATGTAACCACAGGGGCGAGGATGGAGCCCATCCCCACACGCCGGTTCCCCGGGGAACCCATTAGCCTGTTAAAAGAATCTGATCCAGCCAGAAATTACAGCCTCCCCCCCCCCGCCCCCACACATCTCAGCCCAGGGGGACAGTGGCTGGCGGGATCCACACAAGGGGCACCCCCCCATCCGCTGCACCCCAGCCTATTGGGGGGGTCACATCCTGACTTGGGGGGGACCCCAGATTGGGGGCTGCATAGAGGGGTCCCAGGGCCGGAGCTGTGGCTGGCGTAACCGGGGGGAGGACAGAGCAATTCGATTGGGGGATGGAGGGGTGCAGACAGGGATGGAGGGGCGCATGGGAGGATAGAAGGGAGCTGAGACCCCAGCACCCGACCCTCCCCGCGGACGCCGGATGAATCCGCCAGCGACAGGGGCGGGGAACCATTCCCCCCCCCCACCCCCCGTGTTTGTGGGATCATTTCCCCCCTTCCTTCTCTGTCGAGCAGGACGGGGGGAGTCCAGGGGGAATCCTGATCTCTGGGGCAAACAGCCTCCGAATGGGGCTGGGGGGCTGAGGTCAGAAACCAGCCCCGCCACAAACCAGGGTGACTCCGGATTGACACCAGAGGGTCTGAGATCAGAACCCGGCCACACTGCAATCGCGGGTGACTCCGGATTAACCCTGGGATCAGAAGCTGACCCCATTGCAATGAGGGGTGACTCCAGATTGCCACTGGGATCCGAACCCGACCACACTGCAATCAGGGTTGACTCCGGTTTGACCCTGGGATCAGAACCCAGCCATGATGCAATCAGGGTTGACTCCGGATTGATCACACCCCCTCAGGGCTGCCCCATAGGCTGGGGTTAAAGCCCACAGCCCCAGAAAGCCAGAAGCCAAGGGAACCAGACCCTGGCAACCAACCCACCCCCAGCACCCAGTGAAAGTCAGGGTGAGCGGCAGGGCCCCCCAGCACCCCAACCCACGCAGGGGGGCCGAGCAAACGGGGCACAGACACCCTCCCGACTCCCATCCCCCCCACCTCTCTCCCTCCCCCGCCACCTCCCTCCCCCAAACACTTCCCCAACTCTGCCCTGCCAGGCCAACAAAAGGCTTGGGGGGGGGGAGAAAAGTTCCGGGCGGGGGGGGGGGGGGAGCGGAGCCAAGGAATTGAATAACTGCGCAGGCAAGGGGGGGGCAAGGAAAGGACCGGGGGGGACGGAAGGGACCGGCGGTTGTGGGGGGATTGGCGAGGGTGCTGGTGGAGGGAGGGGAGCAGGGAAGGAGAGTCGGAGGGGCGGCGGCGGGGGGAGCAGGGAAGGGATCGGCAGAGGGGGTGTTGATGGGGGGGCTGGCGGGGGGAAGAGACCGATGGTTGGGGGGCGGCGGGGGAACCCGGGAAGGGGAGCCGGGGGGAGGCTGGCGGGGGGGGGGGGAGCCGGGAAGGGACCGGTGGGGGGGGAGCCGGGAAGGGAAGCCGGGGGGAGGTTGGCGGGGAGGCGGGGGGGGAGAGCAGGGAAGGGACCGGCGGGGGGGAGCCGGGGGGAGGGGGGCGGGGAGCCGGGAAGGGACCGGCGGGGGAGAAAGGGGGAAGCCGGGAAGGGGAGCCGGGCTGAGGCTGGCGGGGGGCCGGGAAGGGACCGGCGGGGGGGCGGGGAGCCGGCGGGGGGGGGGGCGGGGAGCCGGGGGGCTCACCCTATAGACACTCTCCGTGAGCCGGTTGACCTCGTCCGAGCGGGACATGCTGGCGCCGGGTCCGGCCGGGAGCTGGGACGCAGCGAGCCCCGAGGCGGGGACCGGAGGGCGTAGGGGGAGGGGGGGGAAGGGGGCGGGGGACGGGGTGGGCAGCACCAGGAGGGGGAGGGCGGAGTTGGGGGGCGAGGAAGGCAGGGGGTGGGGATTGGGGGGGTTGAGTTTATGGGGAGGGGGGGCAGAGGACGCCAGGAGGGGAAGATGGAGCTGCGGGGGGGGGGCCCTCCGGGGGGGGGGGGCGGAGTTATGGGCTGCCGGGGGGGAGGGTCACTGAGGGACACAGAACGGTCCTGCCAAAACTCCGGCCTGAAAAGAAACTTTCCAGCCAATCAGGAGTCGCACTCGACCGCCCCGCCCCTCCCAATCCGGGCCAGTTTAGCATGAAATGGGCGTGGCCTCCTGAGCTCATTTCCATATTTAAAGAGACAGGCTAGCACCTCCTGCCCCCCAACTGAAATACACCCCGCCCTGGATGGGACGTGTTGGCTTCGCTGGGCCCAGCCCCATGGATGGACCGAGGGGCGGTTCTTACAGGGGCGCCCTCCCCTGGCAGTCAGGGGCGGCCCCTTGGGCGCTAGGGGGCGCTGGGCAGGGGGGAGCGGGGCGGGGGTCTCGGCGGGGGTCACTCTCCCTTCTGAGTACTAAGGACGGGGCCAAATATGAAGGGTCATTGTAAGATATGTCAGATGCTCAGCTGGGAGTGAGGGGCACCGGCAGGGCTGGGGGGGGCAGGGGGCTGCAGGTCGGGAGTGAGGGGCACCGGCAGGGCTGGAGGGGGGGCAGGGGACTGCAGGTCGGGAGTGAGGGGCACCGGCAGGGCTGGGGGGGGCAGGGGGCTGCAGGTCGGGAGTGAGGGGCACCGGCAGGGCTGGGGGGGGCAGGGGGCTGCGGGTCGGGAGTGAGGGGCACCGGCAGGGCTGGAGGGGGGGCAGGGGACTGCAGGTCGGGAGTGAGGGGCACCGGCAGGGCTGGGGGGGGGGCAGGGGGCTGCGGGTCGAGAGTGAGGGGCACCGGCAGGGCTGGAGGGGGGGCAGGGGGCTGCAGGTCGGGAGTGAGGGGCACCGGCAGGGCTGGGGGGCAGGGGGCGGCGGGTCGGGAGTGAGGGGCACCGGCAGGGCTGGGGGGGGCAGGGGGCGGCGGGTCGGGAGTGAGGGGCACCGGCAGGGCTGGGGGGCAGGGGGCGGCGGGTCGGGAGTGAGGGGGACCGGCAGGGCTGGGGGGGGGGCAGGGGGCTGCGGGTCGGGAGTGAGGGGCACCGGCAGGGCTGGGGGGGGGGGCAGGGGGCTGCGGGTCGGGAGTGAGGGGCACCGGTTCCAGACGCAAAGACGTGTCTGCCGCAGCCTCCCCTTCCCTGGTGCCCCCCACCCAGGTCTGCGTGACCCCCCCGCCCGGAGCTGGCGTTAGCAGCATCCCCCCCCCCCCCGTCCCCTCCCCCGGGGCTGGCTGGGCTCCCAGACACGTCCATGGTGCCCCGGGCTCCCGGTTCCCATGGGACAGCGGCCAGCGAACTCAGCCCGGATTGGCGCCTGGGGTCAGGCTGCCCCTTGCTGCCCCCCCGCCCCCGCCACTGCGGCTCCAATGCCCCAGCATGGCGCTAGGGGGCGCTGTGCTGCAGGGAGGAGGATGGGGGTCAGCGGGGGGCGCTGGGGTGGGGGGAGCGGGGTGGGGGGTCAGCGGGGGGCGCTGGGCTGCAGGGAGCGGGGTGGGGGGTCAGCGGGGGGCGCTGGGCTGCAGGGAGCGGGGTGGGGGTCAGCGGGGGGCGCTGGACTGCAGGGAGCGGGGTGGGGGTCAGCGGGGGGTGCTGGGCTGTGGGGAGCGGGGTGGGGGTCAGCGGGGGGTGCTGGGCTGCAGGGAGCGGGGTGGGGGTCAGCGGGGGGTGCTGGGCTGCAGGGAGCGGGGTGGGGGATCAGCGGGGGGGCTGGGCTGTGGGGAGCGGGGTGGGGGTCAGCGGGGGGTGCTGGGCTGCAGGGAGCGGGGTGGGGGTCAGCGGGGGGTGCTGGGCTGCAGGGAGCGGGGTGGGGGATCAGCGGGGGGGCTGGGCTGTGGGGAGCGGGGGGGGTCAGCGGGGGCGCTGGGCTGCGGGGAGCGGGGTGGGGGTCAGCGGGGGGGCTGGGCTGTGGGGAGCGGGGTGGGGCTCAGTGGGGGGCGCTGGGCTGTGGGGAGCGGGGGGGGTCAGCGGGGGGGCTGGGCTGCAGGGAGCGGGGTAGGGGTCAGCGGGGGCGCTGGGCTGCAGGGAGCGGGGTGGGGGTCAGTGGGGGCGCTGGGCTGTGGGGAGTGGGGGTGGGGGTCAGCGGGGGGTGCTGGGCTGTGGGGAGCGGGGTGGGGGATCAGCGGGGGGGCTGGGCTGTGGGGAGCGGGGTGGGGCTCAGTGGGGGGCGCTGGGCTGTGGGGAGCAGGGGGGGTCAGCGGGGGGGCTGGGCTGTGGGGAGCGGGGTGGGGGTCAGTGGGGGCACTGGGCTGCAGGGAGCGGGGTAGGGGTCAGTGGGGGCGCTGGGCTGTGGGGAGTGGGGGTGGGGGTCAGCGGGGGGCGCTGGGCTGTGGGGAGCGGGGCAGGGAGGTGTCTCTATGGGTCAGTGACCCCTATGGCGGAGCGCCCGCTGTCGCTCGCCCTGCGCACACGCCTGGGTGCTGTAATTTCCGCAGCAGGTTTCCGCTGGTGTCCGCGTTGCACAAGGAGGAAGTCGGGGCCAGTGACTCACCCCAGGAGATGGGACCGATGGGGCCGAAAGTCTGAGATCTGCTGTAGCAGGTGAGAGCGGCTGTGGGGGGGGAGTGAGGGGCACCGGCAGAGCCGGGGGGCAGGGCTGGGCTGGCAGGGGGCTGCGGGTCAGGAGTGAGGGGCATCCGCCAAGTTGGGGGTCATACCCCTCCCCCCACACTCTTGCTGCTGGCCCCCAGCTGCCCCCAACCGCTCCCCCTCCCCCGGCAAGAAGGGGACAGTTTCAACCCAGACCATGTAGGCCCCTGGGGAGCCCATCCCCCAGCCGAGACCCCCCCCCCCAGACTCACTCCCCCCGGAGTCACCAGCTCCAGCAGGTGGCTGGCGGTGACCCTCGGGGTGCTGGGTCAGAGTCCTGCCTGGGGGCAGCAGCAGCGCGGGGTGGGGGGGGGACCCGCTTCCCAGAGATGGCCCCCCCCTTCCCCCAACCCCTCCAGCCCAGCCAGGAGACAGCCATTATCCGTCCCCTCCCCCGCACAGACCCCCCCACTACAAAGCTCCCCCCAGTCCTTCCCCAGGGGCCCAGGGGCTCTGTATCAAAGGCCCATGCGGACCTTGGCCTCCTGCCTGGTGGGGGTGTGGGGGTTCATGCCCCAGGGGCACATGGGAGCAGGGCTGAGGCCCAACAAACTCGGCACGGGCCCCAGAATAGAAACAACGCGGGGACGGGCCCCCGGCCCCATTCCCTGCCCTCCCTGAGCCAGCCGGTCCCCGCCCAGGGGCCGGATGGGGGCTGGCGCCCCCTAGAGGAAAAAGGCCCCTTGTCCCATTCCCTGCGCCCCTCAGCCAGTTCCTGCCCTGGGGCGGATGCCAATACTGCCCCTGCTTAGCCCGGATTTAAGGCCTTTCCGATCATTAGCTCTGATTCCAAAGCCGGGCTGCAGAGCAAGTTTCCTGAGCCCGGCTTTGCAGAAGGGGAAGTGAGGGTGAGAAATTCTCTCTGGGCCTGGGAGATCACACCCTGTCCCCCTCTAACCACTAGCCCCCACTTCCCTCCCTGAGCTGGGGAGAGAACCCAGGAGTCCGGGCTCCCAGCCTCCGTCCTCTAATCACTAGACCCCACTCCCCTCCCTGAGCTGGGGAGAGAACCCAGGAGTCCGGGCTCCCAGCCTCCGTCCTCTAATCACTAGACCCCACTCCCCTCCCTGAGCTGGGGAGAGAACCCAGGAGTCCGGGCTCCCAGCCTCCGCCCTCTAATCACTAGACCCCACTCCCCTCCCTGAGCTGGGGGGAGAACCCAGGAGTCCGGGCTCCCAGCCTCCGCCCTCTAATCACTAGACCCCACTCCCCTCCCTGAGCTGCGGGGAGAACCCAGGAGTCCGGGCTCCCAGTCCCCCCCGCTCTAACCACTAGACACTGGGGCACAATTTGCTTTTCTCGTTGCAGGTGTCTCCGTGCCGGGTCGCTCGGCTCCGCCCCAGCCGGGAGCAGGAAAGTGGGGCTCTTTCAAGGCACCCCCCATTGGGAGGGGGGGAGCTGTCAATCCTGGCGAGAGGGCGGGATGTAACTGGAAGCCCCCCCCCCCCCCGCCAGGTCACTCATTCCCGGAAGTGGGTGGAGTTCACTGCGTGTGGGGTGGGGTTGGGTCAGCAGATGGGGTAGGGGGGTGTAAGCAGGGCGTGTTCTGAGCTGTGCCAGCAGAAGCCAGTCACACAACACAACACAACACAAACACAACACAAACACAACACAAACACAACACAAACACAACACAAACACAACACAAACACAACACAAACACAACACAAACACAACCACAAACACAACCACAAACACAACCACAAACACAACCACAAACACAACCACAAACACAACCACAAACACAACACAAACACAACACAAACACAACACAAACACAAACACAACACAACACACACCATGGCCCAGCCCCTGGCCCTGCCCCTCTGGCTCCTCGCAGCCGCCGCCTACGCCCATGGGGCTGGCGCCTTCGGCTTCGTCTGGTGCCAGCTGCCCTACGAGCTGCCCGGCTACGCCACCTGCGCTGGGCGCGGCCTCACCCAGCTGGGCCCAGCCGTGGCCCCGCTGCCCAACTCCACCCTCCGGCTCAACGCCTCCCGGAACGCCCTGCGGGGCCTGGCCCCCGCCACCTTCGCCCACCTGCCCCGCCTGCGGGAGCTGTGGCTGGAGCACAACCGCATCCGGGCCCTGCAGACCGGCGCCTTCCGGGGCCTGGGGGCGCTGGAGCTGCTGGACCTCAGCCAGAACCGGCTGGAGGCCCTGGGCCGCGCGGCGCTGGCGGAGCTGCCGGGCCTGCGGGTGCTGCATCTGGGGGGCAACGCCCTGGCCGCCTTCCACCCCGCCGCCCTGGCGGCCCAGCCCGGCCTGCGGCAGCTCCACCTGCCCCGCAACCGGCTCTCCCGGCTCCAGGAGGTGGCCGCGGCCGCCGGCCGCTTGGCCAACCTCTCCCTCCTCGACCTGGACTCCAACCGGATCTCCGCCCCCTGCCCCGGCCCCGGCCTGCTCTCCATGCCCTTCCTGAGGCACCTCAACCTGCGGAACAACAGCATCGCCCGGCTGGACCTCGGCCACTGCTCCCTGCCCGGCTTGCGCACCCTCAACCTCACCCGCAACAACATGAGCGGGCTGGAGGCCGGTTCCTTCGCCGCCGCGCCCGGCCTGGAGGAGCTGAGTCTGGACGAAAACCCCCTCAATGTCTCCTACCTCCTGGGGCTGCCGCTGCCCAACCTCACAGCCCTGCACTGGTCCAGCATGCGCCCGGCGCTGGACTCGGACCTGGGGTTGGCCTGCCGGGTCTTGGGGAGCCTCCCGGCGCTGACCGCCCTGGACATCAAACGCTCCAAGGTCCCGCCGGCCAACCTGACCCGGCTGGGTGCCTGCACCAACCTGACCCGGCTGGACCTGTCCACCACCCCGCTGAGCCGGCTGAAGGGGGGCGTCTTCCGCCCCTTCCCCCACCTGGAGTCCCTCTCGCTGGACAAGTGCAAGATCCGGCAGCTGAATCACAGCGCCTGGGGCGCGTCGCTGCCCCGGCTCCGGGACCTGGTCCTGCGGCGGAACCACCTCACCGAGCTGGGCGCCGGCGTCTTCCGGCCCCTCAGCGGCTTGACCCTCCTGGACCTGTCCCGGAACCGCCTGACCTACGTCTGCATGAAAGACTTCCTGGGCCTGGAGTCCCTGCGGACCCTGCTGCTGCAGGGCTGCCAGCTGGCGGCCGTCACCCGGAACACCTTCTCCTACGCCCGCAAGGTGGAGACCCTGGACTTGAGGGACAACAACCTCCAGTACGTCAAGGCCTCCGCCTTCCTGAAACTCCGCCATCTCCACACCCTGCTGCTCTCCGGCAACCGCATCCTCACCCTGCAGCGATGGGCCTTCCGGGGCCTCACCTCCCTCCGCCACCTCTCCCTGGCCCAGAACGGACTCTACAAGCTCTCCCAGGGCTCCTTCCTGGACCTGAAGGCCCTGGAGACCCTGGACCTCAGCCGCAACCGCCTCCTGGCCTTCGGCAAGCACGACTCGCCCGCCCCCTTCGCCCGCCTGCCGGCCCTGCGGCGCCTGGATCTCAGCTCGCAGGAGGCCCGGCCCCCCGTCTGGCTGCCCTCCCAGCTCTTCCAAGGGCTGGAGAACCTCCGGGAGCTGAGCCTGAGGGACAACCCCAGCGGCGTCTTCCTCAACCTCTCGCTGGCTCCCTTGGCCGGCCTCCTCTCCCTGGATCTCTCCGACGTCTACCCCGGCCGGGAAGGGCCCTTCCGCCTCCGCCCGGGGCTCTTGGGCGGCCTGGGCAGCCTCCGGTGGCTCCGGCTGGACGGCAGCTCCCTCCGGGACCTGCCCGGCGAGGCCTTCTCCGGCCTGGCCGCCCTGGAGGGGCTCTCGCTGCGGGCGAACGGGCTGCGGAACGTGAGCCGGGCCCCACTGGCCGGCCTGCGGGCCCTGCGCTACCTGGACCTGGCCGGGAACCCCTTGGCCTGCTCCTGCGAGAACGCCTGGCTCCAGAACTGGTCGGCGGCCGAGCCGGGGGTCCAGGTGGCCCTGCTGGGCTCCTACCTCTGCCTGGGGCCCGGCGTGAGCGAGTGGCCCTTCCAAGCCCACGATCTCGCCTTCTGCCGGGCGGACCCGGGCGCCGTCTTCTTCGCGGCGTCCTTCGCCGCCGTCGCCCTGACGCTGGCGGGGGCCCTGGCCGGCGCCAAGCTGGGCTGGACCCTGCGCTACGGCTACTACCTGCTGCGGGCCTGGGGCCGGGGCCGGCTGCGGCGGGACCGCCGGGGCTACCAGTACGACGCCTACGTCTCCTGCTGCGGCGCGGACGAGGCCTGGGTGGCGGGCGCCCTGCTGCCCAAGCTGGAGGAGGAGGGGCAGCCCCGGCTCCGGCTCTGCTTCGGCCCCCGCGACTTCGCCCCCGGGGCCTATTACCTGGACAACGTGCAGCGGGGGGTGAGCTGCAGCCGCAAGGCCCTGTGCCTGCTGAGCGCCCGCGCCCTGGAGAGCGAGTGGTGCTCGCTGGAGATCCAACTGGCCTGCGCCCGCACCTACTACCAGGGCCAGGACCCGCTGGTCGTCGTCTTCCTCGAGGACATCCCCAGCTACCGGTGAGGGGCCGGGGGGAGCGGACGCGGCTAGCCCAGCCCCACCTCTCCGGGGGGTGTGTGCTGACTGGGGGGGAGCTCATTGGGGTGCTGTGGGGAACGGGGGGGGTGCTGGCTTTGGGGGAGCTCATGGGGGCGCTGTGGGGAGTGGGGGGGTGCTGGCTGTGGGGGGAGCTCCCGGGGCGCTGTGGGGAGCAGGGGGGGCACTGTGGGGAGCAGGGGGGTGCTGGATGTGGCAGGTGCTCCTGGGGTGCTGTGGGGAGCGGGGGGGCGCTGTGGGGAGCGGGGGGGGCGCTGTGGGGAGCAGGGGGGTGCTGGCTGTGGCAGGTGCTCCTGGGGTGCTGTGGGGAGCGGGGGGGGGGGCGCTGTGGGGAGCCGGGGGATGCTGGCTGTGGTAGGAGCTCCCAGGGCACTGTGAGGAGTGGGGGGCGGGGGGCTGGCTGTGGCGGGAGCTCCTGGGGTGCTGTGAGGAGTGGGGGGGTGCTGGCTGTGGCAGGTGCTCCTGGGGCACTGTGGGGAGCAGGGGGGCACTGTGGGGAGCAGGGGGGTGCTGGCTGTGGCGGGAGCTCCTGGGGCACTGTGGGGAGCAGGGGGGTGCTGGCTGTGGTAGGAGCTCCCAGGGCACTGTGAGGAGTGGGGGGCGGGGGGCTGGCTGTGGCAGGAGCTCCTGGGGCACTGTGAGGAGTGGGGGGCGGGGGGCTGGCTGTGGCGGGAGCTCCTGGGGTGCTGTGGGGAGCAGGGGGGCACTGTGAGGAGTGGGGGGGTGCTGGCTGTGGCAGGTGCTCCTGGGGTGCTGTGGGGAGCAGGGGAGGGGTGCTGGCTGTGGGGGGAGCGGGTGCCCTGTGCCGTGGGTCCCGGGGCTCAGATCTCGCCTTGTTGCCCCCCCAGCCTCTCCCCCTACCACCGCCTGCGGAAGCTGGTGAAGCAGCACAGTTACCTGCACTGGCCGGAGCAGCCCGAGGCCCAAGACATGTTCTGGGCCCGGCTGCGGGAGGCCCTGGGGGCCGGCGGGGAACCCAAGGGGATGGTGCAGTTCAACGTGGCCGAGTAACCCCAGCTGGTGCTGTCGGAGACTCCCCCTCAGCCTGGAGCAGTACGAGGACTATGACACAGTGGCAAGTGGGGCCTATTCCAGGCAGCAGGGGGCGTGACACCCCCCGCCAGATATATAGGGGCTCTACAGAATAAAGCGGAATTGTTTTTACCCCGTTACATCCAACAGCCCATGGGTTGGGGGGGGGGGGGCTGAACTGTAAACACCATGGCCCCCCTGGTTCAAATCTAGACTCACTCCCATGCAGTCAGGAGTGACTCCGGATTGACCCAGAGATAGCAGAGATCAGAACCCGGCTCTGCCCCCACTGCAATTAGGAGTGACTCTGGATTGACCCCAGGAGCGGAGATCAGAACCCGGTCCTGCCCCACTGCACTCAGGGGTGACTCTAGATTGACCCAGGGAAGATGCGTCTGGCTCTGGGCACGCATCCCCCCACCCCGCGCCGTGTCGGGGGCTCATCCCCGGTGTCCGTGGAAAGCCCCCCCGGTGTCCCAGCGTGTCACTTCCCCTCCTAAATCCCTCCCGGTTCCTTAGCATCCTTTGAGCTGCCAAAACCCCTGATCCCTGCCCAGCTTGGCTGTAGGACGCCTGGGTCCCGTTGCCGGGGGAGTGGGGGGGGGGAGCTTTGCCACGACTCCTTAAGCCCATAAACCAGCCCGTCTAATTCCCCCGTCTCCGGGGAGACGGGCGCCCTCCACCCATCACCAGGGATTTAGGAAATCGAGGCGGACGGGACGGTGCCGGGGGCGGGGAGGCGGCGAGAAAAAGACAAGTCCCAGCTGCACGTCCTGCCGGCTGGCCGCGGGCACAGATCGGCCGGGCGGCGACGCGGGAGGAAGGCTGGGGCGGGGGGCCTGGGGGCCGGGATGCGGCTGGCCTGGGCTCTCCTCTGGGCCCTCTGCTGGGTGCCCGGCGGCGGGGGGGAGTACGCCCTGCCCAAGTTCGTCTGTAGCCCCATGCCCCTGGAGCTGGAGACGGGCTGCCAGCAGGCCCCGCAGCCGCGGGCCGGGGGGCACTGGGCCGGCACGCTGGAGGAGGCCAAGGAGACCATCTTGCACCTGCGGGAGACGGTGGTGCACCAGAAGGAGACCATCCTGGACCAGCGGGAGGCGGTGCGGGAGCTGACGGCCAAGCTAGGCCGGTGTGAGGGGCGGGCGGGCGGGGAGCCCGGGCCGGGCGGGCACGAGGACAACCTGAGCCACGGGCACCGGGCGGGGGCCGGCCGGGAGAACGAGTTCCCCCACTTCGGGCACCGCGAGGCCCCCGAGGGCCCGGGCGCCGGGCACCAGGCCGCCTTCCGCAAGGCCGGCGCCGCCCCCAACACCATGGAAGACCCGCCCCGGGAGGCGCCCGCCGGCGCCCCTCAGCTGGAACGCATGCTGGAGTCACTCAAGGAGAGGCTGGAGCACCTCCAGGTAAGGGGGGGGATTGGTCCCCCCAGCCATTGACCCCCCCCCCCCCAAAACTGACCCCTGACCCCCACCATCAACCCCCCTCCTTAATGACCTCTGACCCCTGCCATCAACCCCCCCTCCTCCATGACCCCTGATCCCCACCATTGACCCTCCGCTCCTCACTGACCCCCACCATCAACCCCCCTCCCCACGGCCTCCCTCCCCCAACCCACTGCATCATTTGCCCCCAACACCACCAGCCCCTCCCCCGTTTTACCCCCCCCCCTCCATCCTCTCAACCTCTCTTAGGCCTCACGCAATTAGGAACCCCCAACCACTAGACCCCGCTCCCCTCCCAGAGCCGGGGATAGAACCCAGGAGTCTTGGCTCCCAGCCCCCTGCCTCCGGCTTTAACTAATTAAGTAGAAACAGCCCCCAAATCCCAGCCTGGAGGAATTACCCTATTGATCCTATTTCAAGACCATCTGCCAAGACCCCAGTTAAGACCCCTTTGCCCTTGAATTACTGGGACGGTTCTGGATGACGACCATTTTCCATGGGGTCCTGGGATGCAGCCAGCCAGTCCCTGCCCCCCTGAGCCAGCCCGTCCCTGCCCTGGGGCTGGGTGGGAGCTGGCGCCCCCTAGAGGCTTATTCCTCAAGGCGTACTCGACAGGAGTGGGGTCTAGTGGTTAGAGCAGCAAGTGCTGAGAGCCAGGACTCGTGGGTTCTCTCCCCAGCTCGGGGGAGGGGAGTGGGGTCTAGTGATCAGAGCAGAGGGGGCTGGGAGCCAGGACTCCTGGGTTCTCTCCCCAGCTCCTGGAGGAGAGTGGAGTCTAATGGAGGATCAGACCCCCCACACCATACAAAGGCTGCTCCGTTGACATCCCTGGGTTTGCGGCAGTGCCGCTAATTGGTCCCGGCGGCTCCGTGGGAGGGGGGATGGATTACTAGCCGGAGCAGGTCGGGTCCCGGCCGGAGCATTCAGCTAAATATAACCCCCCTTTGCCCTTTTCTTTTCGGTTTGTCCCGTCTTAGCGCGTGGGGGAAACTTAAACTGCCTGGCTCATCTGGGGGAAGGGGTCAGATGTCCACCCTGCCCCTCGGGGCGGGGGTCTTGGGGGAGGAGATCAGGGTCTCAGAACGGCCTGGGCCTAAATATCAGGCCTGACGGACTCTCACTAAATGTTGCGTGCGGCTGTGTTAGATCTCGGGTTGATGGCTCCGGCCGGCCTGGGCCCAGACCGTGTGGGGGCGGAGTGGGGCCTAGCGGAAGGGCTTCTCCCAAAATCAGGATTCTGAGGGAAAATATGAATCGAGGAAGTCAAGGATGTGAGGGGAGGAAAAGCTTTGAGTTGCCTGTAGAGCAGAGCTCGGTGCTGGCTAACAACCGAGGGGCTTTGGACTCGCTCGTATGTGAACATAAGGGTGACCGAGCTGGTGCCCCTGAAACCCGGTGGGCGAAAGGGAAATCCACACCACTAATGGCGCACCCTGTTGCTGCATCACGCACAACGCAGAAGGAAATGATCTATGCTTTGGGAACAAGATGGGTTATTAGTTGGAGTCCCTTCCAGCCCCCTAAATCACACTAGGGACCAGAGTGAACAACAAATTTATGCCCCCTATAACATAGAGGAACAAAAGCTGCGTGATCACTGGGGCTTCAGTTTGAGGCACGTACGCTGGAGGCCAGGGGCTGCTGACACAACATAATTCTGGTAATTTTTAAGCCTCCCAGTTGACAATTTCCTATCTCAAATGCTGTCGCCACCAACCCAGGGGAATTCTGGATAAAACCTCATCCTAACCGAGAAGGAGGAACTGATCACAGAGCTAGAAAATAATGATGGTTCCGGTACAAGGGTCCACGGCTTGATGGTATTCATAAGTGTGCAAAGAGAGTAAAGTCCAGAGTGGGGGGATATATCCTTGGTGCTTTAAAAGGCCCAGTTTCACAAAGATGAAAACAATTATAAGCCAAATCACCTGGAAGGAAGAATTTAATCAGAAAACTGTGAATGATCATGGGAAATTGCCTACAAATGCTATACCAGACACCTTAAAACCACAGCTGAGGAAGAAGGCTGTTCTGGTTAACTACACAACCTTAGAGCAGAAGTGAAAGCAGATAGCGAGACAAATAGGAATAACAACTAGAAGATAGGGGAAGCTCATAGTAATGAATATAAATCAGAAGCAAAGGGGAAGTTGATAGTAATGAATATAAATCAGAAGCCATGATTTGTAGAAAATTGATAAGGGAAGCAAAGAGAAAGAAGTAGATCTCTCTATCCAGTAGAGTTGGGTACAATAAGAAGGAAGGTTTTTTTTAAAGTATACTAAAAATAAAAAGGATATTGGTCCATTGCCAGATGGAAACGGTAGAATTATGAATACAGAAGAAAAGGTAGAATTGTTCAACAAATATTTCTGGTGTATATTTGGCGGGAGACCGATGATGGCCTATCATATGATACCACACTTTCCATTCCACTAGTATCTCAGGAGGATGATAAACAGCAGCAACTACAGTTAGATTTTTAAAGTCAGCAGGTCCAGAGAACTTGCAGTCAAGAGTTCTAAAAGAACTGGCTAAGGTGCCCACTGGACCATTAATGTTGATTTCCACTAAGTCTTGGAGCACTGCGGAAGTTGCAGAAGACAGGAAGAAAGCGAATGAGCCATTATTTCAAAAGAATAAAGTGTTTGACCCGGGGCAGTTACAGGCCTGTCGGTCTGACATCAACCCCTAGCAAGTGAACGGAGTGACTGATACAGGACTCAGTAAAGAATTGAAGGAGGGCGACGTATGTAGTGTCCATCCGCATGGGTTTGTGGGAAATAGCTCCTGTCAAATAGGACAGGGCGGGATATCAGGGTAGATGGGCACAGAGAGGATGATGGGCCTTGCTCACAGTCCCCTCCTCCCACTCCCACCCCCGCACCCCCCCCCAGCACAGCCGCAACAGTTCCCTGTTCTCCATCTCCCTGCGCGACGCCCTGCAGAAGAAAATCAGCATCTTGGAGCATCAGATCCGAGAGAAATTCAACGCCACGGAGCACCACGATCCCGGCCACGGGGAGCCGCACCATGGCCACGAGGAACCACACCATGGCCACGAGGAGCCGTACTGGCACAAGAACGGGGTCCACAGGCCTCACGAGAAGGGTGAGGGGCAGGGGCGGGGGCATAGCCGGATGGCTAGCGGGTGGTGGTGGTGGGCATCGAAGGATCCAGCCTAGAGCTGTGGCTCCCTGAATAGGATTCACTGCAGGGAGGGCTGGGGGCGGGTGTGGGGCGTGAGTACCAGAATAGACAGGTGGGTGGAATTGTAGTGGAAAGCTGGGTCATTGCGTGGATGGAGATATGGATGGAATCACTGATGGGTGAACCTACGAATCGAGGGTTGAATGGATGGATGAAATGGTACATGGATGGATGGATGGAGGAAAGGAGGGATGGATGGATGGGGAAATGAGGGATGGAGGGATGGAGAAAAGGAGGGATGGATGGATGGGGAAATGAGGGATGGATGGATGGATCTATGGAGGGAGGAAAGGAAGGATGGATGGAGGAAAGGAAGGAGGGATCTATGGAGAGAGGAAAGGAGGGAGGGATGGATGGAGGAAAGGAAGGATGGAGGGAGGGAGGGAGGAAAGGAGGGAGGGAGGGAGGAAAGGAAGGATGGAGGGAGGGATGGATGGAGGAAAGGAAGGATGGAGGGAGGGAGGGAGGAAAGGAAGGAGGGAGGGAGGAAAGGAAGGATGGAGGGAGGGAGGGAGGGAGGGAGGAAAGGAAGGATGGAGGGAGGGAGGAAAGGAGGGAGGGAGGGATGGAGCATTGACTACGCGGATGAAATGGTACCTGGCCCGAGGGCTGGCTGGCTGAAAGGAGAGCCGGCTAGTGAATGACCAGTTGGATGGCGCGATGGAGGGGAGACGCTGACTGGCTAGCGGCCAGCGTCCCCCTCCGCCGGGGCTGGCTGCGTCCGGCCGCCCCAGCTCTGCCCGTGTCCCTCTAGGGCACCAGGCGGAGAAGCCGGACGAGGTTTTCCGTGTGAGCTTCCCCCTCCGCACCAACTACATGTACGCCAAGGTGCGGCGGACGCTGCCCCACGAGATCTTCGCCTTCACGGTCTGCCTCTGGCTGAGGTCCGGCTCGGCGCCCGGCGTGGGCACCCCCTTCTCCTACGCCGTGCCCGGCCAGGCCAACGAGCTGGTGCTCATTGAGTGGGGCAGCAACCCCATGGAGCTGCTCATCAACGACAAGGTTTGGGGCTGGGGACGGCCAGGCCCGGGAGAGGCTGCGCCGCTGCAGGGGGCTCCGTAGGGGGCGCTGGGCTGTGGGGAGGGGGGCAGGGGCTTGGCAGTGGGTGGGGGGCTCTGGGCTGTGGGGACGGGGTGGGGGGCTCTGGGTTGTGGGGCAGGGGCTTGGCAGTGGGTGGGGGGCTCTGCGTTGTGGGGCAAGGGCTTGGCAGTGGGCGCGGGGGCTGTGGGCTGTGGGGAGGGGGTGGGGGGCTCTGGGCTGCGGGGAGGGGGTGGGGGGCTCTGGGCTGTGGGGAGGGGGTGGGGGCTCTGGGTTGTGGGAGGGGGGCAGGGGCTTGGCAGTGGGTGGGGGCTCTGGGCTGTGGGGAGGGGGTGGGGGGCTCTGGGTTGTGGGGCTCTGGGCAGTGGGGTGGGGGTGGGGGGCTCTGGGCTGTGGGGAGGGGGGCAGGGGCTTGGCAGTGGGTGGGGGGCTCTGGGCAATGGGCGCGGGGGGATCTGGGCAGTGGGGCGGGGGCTCTGGGCTGCAGGCATTGGGGGCTCCCATCATGGGCAAGGTCAGGGGGGGAAGGCGAGCCCCCCACTTAACCCTTCCCCTGCCCTCCCCCCCAGGCCGCCACCTTGCCCCTGGCCATCCACGACGCCAAGTGGCACCACCTCTGCGTGGCCTGGTCCACGCGGGACGGGGTCTGGGAGAGCTACCAGGACGGGGTGCGGCGGGGCAGCGGGGAGAACCTGGCCCCCTGGCACCCCATCAAGCCGGGGGGCGTCTTCATCCTGGGGCAGGAGCAGGTGAGAGACCCCCCCCACCCCAGGGTGAGAGCACCCACTTCAGGGTGCCCCCCCCCGGCTCTACCCCCCGCCTCTCTGCTCCCCCCCCAGGACACGCTGGGCGGCCGGTTCGACGCCACGCAGGCCTTCATCGGGGAGCTGGCCGACTTCCACGTCTGGAGCCACGTCCTGGCGCCGGGCGAGGTGCAGCGCCTGGCCACCTGCGCCGCCCGCGCCCACGGCGACCTTGTGGCCTGGGCCCCGGGCACCGTGGAGCTGCACGGGGGCGTGGCCAAGCTGCCCTTCCACGCCTGCCACTGAGCCCCCCCCCCCCCACCGGATGCCTGGGTTCTCTCCAGCTCGGGGAGGGGCTAGTGATTGGGATGTGGGGGGGCTGGGAGCCAGGACTCCTGGGTTCTCTCCCCAGCACTGGGAGGGGAGTGGTGTCTAGTGGTTAGAGCAGGGGGCACTGGGACCTAGACTCCTCGTTCTCTCCCTGGTTCTGGGAGGGATGTCTAGTGGTTAGAGCGGGGGGTGGGGTGTTGTCTAGGAGCCAGGACTCCTGGGTTCTATCCCCCCACTGGGAGAGGAGTGGGGTCTAATTAGTGTGTATGGCTGGGAGCTAGGACTCCTGGGTTCTCTTCCAGGCTCTGGGAAGGGAGGGGGGTGGTCTAGGAGCTAGGACTCCTGGGTTCTATCCCTCTGGTGGGAGGGGACTGGGGTCTAATTAGTGTGTATGTCTGGGAGCTAGGACTCCTGGGTTCTCTTCCAAGCTCTGGGAAGGGAGGGGGGTGGTCTAGGAGCCAGGACTCCTGGGTTCTATCCCCCCGCTGGGAGGGGACTGGGGTCTAATTAGTGCGTATGGCTGGGAGCTAGGACTCCTGGGTTCTCTTCCTGGCTCTGGGAAGGGAGGGGGGTGGTCTAGGAGCGAGGACTCCTGGGTTCTATCCCCCCACTGGGAGAGGAGTGGGGTCTAATTAGTGCGTATGGCTGGGAGCTAGGACTCCTGGGTTCTATCCCTCTGCTGGGAGGGGAGTGGGGTTTAGTGGTTAGAGCGGGGGGCTGGGAGACCCCCTTCCCCTCGTCGTGTAGAGCTGGGGCGGTTAGCCCGGGGCTGGCTGTACATACGCGGTGGCCTGTGGCGTGGAGCTCGGCGCTGTTTTCCGGACGATTCGACGCTCCTCGGAAAGGACGAAATAAACCTGCCCAGGACGCAGCAGCCCCGGCGCGGCCTGCGAGTCGGTGCTTTGTCTGAGCGCGTCGAACACCCACCCTGCCCCACCCCAGACGTGGCTGCATCCCAGCAGCGGGCCGGGGGCCCTCCACCATTTTACATCAAATGACACATTTGGGGGGGGGGGCTCAGGGCTGGGGTGCACGTTCTGGGGGGGCTCCAGCTGAGGGGGTCTGGGGTGAGACCAGGGATGAGGGGCTTGGGGGGCTTAGAGCTGGGGACACCACTAAGGGATTTGGGGTGCAGGATGCCCCAGGGGAGGGAACCCTCCCCCCAGCCTGGTCTCTATAGCTTGGGGCCAGGGGAGAGGTGCCTTCCCCCAGCCTGCTTAGAGGGAATGTAGGTCCCTGGTTAAAGAGCCCCACAACCCAGCCCCCCACCCCCCACTGCTGGCGGGAGGCAGCGGGACGGACAGACATCAGCCAAGGTCGGGGCACCACGGGGGGGGGGGGGCTCACATCCCCCCCCCTCCCCCAGACGTCCTGGCTCCCAGCCCCCCCCCTTGCTCTATCCACTAGACCCCACTCCCCTCCCAGAGCCAGGATCGAACCCAGGAGTCCTAGCTCCCAGCCCCAAACTGGGTTTAAGGAACGGCTGGTTCCAGACCACTTTGGTGCCCCCTCCCCTTGCTGTCCTGGGTGATTGATGCCCTAGGTGGAGACGCCCCCCCTCCCCTCCTCCCCCCGACATCCAGCGCCCCCCCGGTTATACTCAAGACCGTAGTGTTTTAATTCCGTTCAAAGTTGCATCCATTAAATCCTTAAATAACAATTACAAAAACCTGAACCCGCCCTGGCAGTTCGGGGCGGGCGCCGGCTCCCCTCCATCCACACCAGCGCCCGGTGGGGGGGAGGCCACAAGTCCGGGGGGGCCTGGGCGGGAAGACGGGTCCCGCCGGCTTGGCCCTGTTGCCACGCGGTGGCCTCTGGGAGCCGAGGATCCGGGGGGGCTCGCTCGGGACGCGGAGCCGGAAAGGTGGGGAGGGGGCAGAGCTTGGTCCCGGTGGGGGGCGCCTGGCACGCGTGGGGGAAGGTAATCAGGACGGGATTCCTTGGCTTTCGACTCCCAGGGTGGGGGGCGCTCCCCAGACCCCCCCAGTCTGTAGTGTATGTTCCTGGAGCCGAGGGTGTGTGGGGAAATGGGGGGGGGGCTCCAGATGGACCCCAAGCTCTAGGACCAATAGTGTGTCCAGGGGGGTGGGGGGCTACCCCGTGGGGAGATTTAAAAATGAGCTGGTGAGAGGCCGGCCCCAGGGCTGGCTAAAGTCCCCCTTCCCCTGGCTGCCCCCCCCCCCCGGGCCAGCCGAACTCCAGTTCCTCACTAGCTGCTAGGGGGCGCTGGCATTGCTGGAATGGGGGGGGGGCAGGGGAGAGACCCCAAAGGCCCCTGGGGGGAGCACAGCATTGTGGGTAAACTTCCAGCCAGTCGGAAGGGAAGTGGGGGGGGCTCTCTCAGGGAAGAGCTTATTGCACCTCAGGGCTGATTAGTGTAGACGGGAACTTGGTGTCAGTCAGTGAAAATCTAGAGAGTCACGCAGGAAAGTGCTGAGGATACGGAATAAGAGCCAATCCGGAGTCACTCCTGTTTGCAATGGGGGCAGGGCTGGATTCCGATCTCTGCTCCCCCAGGGATCAATGCAGAGTCACTCCTGTTTGCAATGGGGGCAGGGCTGGATTCCGATCTCTGCTCCCCCAGGGATCAATCCAGAGTCACTCCTGTTTGCAATGGGGGCAGGGCTGGATGCCGATCTCTGCTCCCCCCCCCCCGAGTCAATCCAGAGTCACTCCTGATCAGAATCTGCTGCAAGGTCCTAAGCCCGGGGCCTGGCGAAGGCCCCTGGCCCAGGCCGCAGCCCCCCTGGGCGGGGAGGGGGGTGCTGGCCCGTTGCTCCTGGAGAGGGGCTGGATCCCGGAGAGGGGCGCGTGGGGGGGGGGGGGAGTGTCAGAAGACAGATCCGGCTGGTGGTGCGCACAGATGCTGGGGGAGGGGAAGTCGGCGCTGTCGTGTCAGTCTGTCTGTCCGTGGCTGGGCCCCGCCCCCGGCCCAGGGGGGTGTCAGTTTCCGCGGCGCCCAGGGAGGTGGGTTGGGGGGGGGGGGGGGCAGCCCGCTGGCCGGCCTGGCTCACGCCTGCTCCTGTTTCTTCTTGACCGAGATGCGCTTCTTGCGGGCGGCCAGCATCTCGTAGAAGGGATCCACGCTGACGGCAGCCCTGCGGGGATTGGGGGGTTAGTGGGGGGGTTAGCGGGGCGGGGGGGGGGGGGGGAGAGAATCACACTCCAGCCAGGTGGCTTGGGGGGGGGGGGAAGAGACAGAGCCCCGGCCTTGGGGGACACCCCGCAATGGGCCATCCACCATTGCTGGGAACCCCCCGACTCCCCAAAATGGGGTGGATCAGACCCCCCCCCCCAAATCTGTTCTCCCCTTCCCCATCATGAGCTGGAACCATCTACCCTGGGAGCGGACTAGGAGCTAGGACTCCTGGGTTCTCTCCCCGGCCCTGGGAGGGGAGTGGGGTCTAGTAGTTAGAGTGGGGGGGGGCTGGGAGTCAGGACTCCTGGGTTCTCTCCCCGGCCCTGGGAGGGTAGTGGGGTCTAGTGGTTAGAGTGGGGGCGGGCTGGGAGTCAAGACTCCTGGATTCTCTCCCCGGCCCTGGGAGGGGAGTGGGGTCTAGTGGTTAGAGTAGGGGGGGGGCTGGGAGTCAGGACTCCTGGGTTCTCTCCCTGGCTCTGGGAGGGGGGTGCTCCTCACTTGATGGATTTGATCCACTCGTCCTTCTCCTCCGGGGTGGGCGCCGAGATGCGATAGACCATGTGGTTCCCTTCCACCACCCGCCCGTCCGCCTCCGTCTTGCAGGCCTTGATCAGCTGGCCCTTGTTGTTGGGAATGTAGAGCTCAAAGCAGTTCTGGGGGGGGGGGGGGGAGGGGAGGAGGAGAGAGACACCATCACCCGCAGGCTCAGGCTGCGTCGGTCACACCCAGGGACGATCCCCCCCCCCTCCCCTCCCAACACACACAGCAACGGGCTCAGGCTCCCGGCAGACTCAGGCAACGTCAGGTCATTTGGGCTCGACCCGAAAGCTCAGAGTTGAGGGCTCAGTGCTGCAGGAATGGAGGGAGGAAAGAAGGGGGGGGGGGTGGATGGAGGCGGGGGGCTGCGTGCAGGGAGGGAGGAAGAGGATGGATAGAGGGAGGGGATGAGGGAAGGTGCACAGAGGGATGGTGGAGGGAGGAAAGAGGGGGGGGTGGATGGAGGCGGGGGGCTGCGTGCAGGGAGGGAGGAAGAGGATGGATAGAGGGAGGGGATGAGGGAAGGTGCACAGAGGGATGGTGGAGGGAGGGAGGGAGGAAGGAGGTGCGGGGATGGACAGAGGGAGGGAGGTACACAGACGGAGGGGGGTGCGTGGAGGGACAGGAGGAGGAGGAGGAGGGAGGCCATGACGAAGAGGATAAGCACAGGCTGAGGAGGGGCAGACAAGGACCACGTTGGGGGGCGAGAGGGGGGTGGGGGGAGTGCCCCGGGGGGGGCGGGGGGGGAAGAACAGGGGGCGCTGCCCTCACCGGCTTGCGGGGATCCTCCACCTCCCGGAT
The DNA here is from genome assembly GCA_032164245.1 of Sternotherus odoratus. Lineage (NCBI taxonomy): Eukaryota > Metazoa > Chordata > Testudines > Kinosternidae > Sternotherus > Sternotherus odoratus. The sequence goes on along the minus strand of JAVMKO010000043.1, from coordinate 2,442,575 downwards.
GCTCAGGTTCTCCAGCGGGATGATCCCCCGCGGCTCCTTGTCCTGAGGGGGGAACAGAGCCGGAGTCAGGGGAGACGAGGCGCGGCCTGGGGGACTCCCCGCCACTGGGGACGGCGCTGAGTGGGGAGAGCCAGGGAGCCCCGGGCTGGGGACAGCGAGCGGCAGAGCCCCCTGGGTTCCTGCAGGGGCTGGTTATGGGGCCCAGCCCGACCCCTGAGTGAATTGGGGGGCTCACCCGAGGGGCAGGCGATTCCATCACTGACCACTAGGGGGAGCACTAGGGTCTTCCTCTGAAGCCTGGCGCTGGGCATCGGCAGTAACCAGACCCCGGGGCAGAGGGGCCTGGGGGCGGATCCCAGCCTGCAAGGGGGCCCTGGGGCGGCCCCGGGGGCTGGGGGGCTCACCGTGGTGTATTCGAAGTAGTACAGGCAGTTGTCAGTCAGAATGAACCAGCGTCTTTTCCACGTTTTCACGCGCCCGCCTGCAGGGGAAGCAGAGATCGGGGGGCTCAGTGATGGGGGGGGAACTTGGGGGGGGAGGGGGGGGAGGGGCAGCTCTTGATCCTGAGGGGCCAGTCTGCCCAGGGGCAGCATTAGAAGAGGACCAGGCCTGCCCCAAGGCATGCTGGGATAGACACAGCATCCTTGCCCGGGCACATGGGGGGGGGGGGGGATTTCAGGCCTAAGACCCCACGCAGCTGCCCCTTGACTCCAAGGGGGCGACCCCCATGGCACTGCCGTGGGGCACGGGACGCATGAGAATCTGGTGTCATTGGCAGAACTCTCCTCCCAGAGCCAGGGAGAGAACCCAGGAGTCCTAGCTCCCAGCACACCCCCTCTGCTCTAACCACTAGACCCCTATCCCTGGCTTTGGGGGGGGGGGGGGGGGAGAGTGAACCCAGGAGTCCTAGCTCCCAGCACACCCCCTCTGCTCTAACCACTAGACCCCTATCCCTGGCTTTGGGGGGGGGGGGGGGAAGAGTGAACACAGGAGTCCTGGCTCTTAAGCAACTCCCCTGCTCTAACTACTAGACCCCTATCCCTGGCTCTGAGGGGAGAGTGAACCCAGGAGTCCTGGCTCCCAGTCCCCCCTGCTCTAACCACTACGTCCCAACCCCCCTTCCCTTACGGGGCCAGACACCCCCCACCCCGCAGTCAGTTCCAACGCTCCGGGGGTCAGGCCTCAGGTCGAATCTCCGCTGCGGTGACCTGGATCTAGTGGGGCGAGGGGCTATCGAGGGCCGGGGTCCCCACCCCCCTATTCCAGCAGCGGCTTCCCCCTCCGTTACCTACCTCCTGGGGAGGAACGGTGAGACCCGAGCGCAAGTGGCATCAGCGGCGTGGGGGTGGGGGCGTGGGGGGCAGGAGGGGGGAGGGAAACGGGGGAGGGAGAGAAAGAAAGAGGGGAGCGGGGGGGGGGGGAAGAGAAGAGAGAAAAGAGAGAAAGAGGAAAAATCAGTTATATCAACGTGAGGAGGAAAAACACGGTCAAATCACACCCCTGCCGCAGGGATCAGCGTGGGGGGGGGGGGAAATGTCGGGGGGGGTGTCATTTCTGCTGGGGGGGGGTCACAGGGGTTTGATACACTTAGCGAGGGAGGGGGTGGCTCTATCTGGCTTTTCCCTGCGAGCGCCGGCACCCATCCTCCCGGGGATAAGATTAAATAGGACCCAGGAGTCCTGGTGCCCGGTACCCACCTCTACCCCTCAGCTCTAATCACTAGCCCCCACTCCCCTCCCAGAGCTGGGAGAGAACCCAGGCATCCTGGCTTGCAGCCCCTGGCCCTCCCTGCTCTAACCACTAGACCTCACTCCCCTCCCAGAGCCATGGTGGAACCCAGGTGTCCTGGCTTCCAGCCCCACTCCCCGGCTCTTGGGAACTGATCCCTCCTCACCCCCCTCCCAAGAGCTCTGTGCTGCCCCCCTAGAGGCAGAAATGGGGGTCAGGCCTCAACCAAGTTCACTCCCTTCCCCATCACCCCCCCATAGATCCCTTCACCTAACCCCTCCCCCCCCAAACACCCAACCAGTTTTCTCCACTTCCCCCAACCCACCTGTGACCCCAAAACCCCCAGAGCCCCCCAGATCCAGCCTGTGCCTCTGAGCTGCTGGGGGGTCCGTGTGCCCCCCATCCTGACCCTGCTAGTCTGGGGGCACCTGCCTCGAAACTGGGGGTGCTGCAAACTGGGATCCCAATGACTTTGGGTGGGGGGAGGGCTCACATTGGGGGAGGGGCTCCCCCATAGCTGTGTAGCCCCCTCCCCCCCCCGAACATGCAACCCTGGGCGGGGGAATTGGGGGCACCCTCAAAGCCCCCGTGGGGAAGGAAGCTGAGTCAGACTCAGGTTACCTGGGGGAGGCCAACGCGTCAGGCAGGGACAGACAGACAGACACAGACGGGCCAGCTGGAGGGGTGGGGGGAGGGGACTCAGGAGCCTTAGCCAAGTTGGGGGAGGGGGGCAGCCCCAGCCCCAGGGCGTTCTAGCCGGGGTGGGGGTTTATTCCTGGAGCTGGGGAAGGCAGGCGGGTGCTTTGAGGACACAGCAGGAGGTCGGCGGGACACAGAGAGAGGAGAGCGCAGAGGCAGGCAGAGATCGCGGGGGTGGGGATGGGGGAATGCGGGGTTTGGGGGGGGGGGCCCCACTCTCACCCAGCTTCAGCAGCCAGCCCTCCCGGTCCGGGTTGAAGAACGTGTGGGTCAGGTCGTTCCCGTCGTCCTCCGGGATCTTGAACGGCTCGTTCCGGATGCTGTCGTACAGGTTCTAGGGGGGCGAGGGGGCGGAGTCACAAAGAGGCCACGCCCACCCACCGGGTGGAGTCAGAACAGGGCCACGCCCCCAACGACAAGCATCAGAGACCACACCCCTTTTCTGGAAGGGCGGAGTCAGACACAAGCCACACCCCCTCCTTGCCAGCAGGCCAGACCCAGGGGCCCGTCTCCCCCCGGTACCCGGCCCTCACCCGCAGCAGCTCCTCGGGCAGGTCGCCCCCGTCGTTGATGCCCCGGTTCATGGTGATGAATCTCTCCACCGTGGGCTTGTCCCGCACGTTGGGGTTGTGGAGACTCGTGTTCAGCATGATGACGGCGAAGGAGAGCACGTAGCAGGTGTCTGGGGGAGGGGGAGAAACGCACCCACTAGACCCAACCCCCGTCGCAGCGCAGGGAGAGAACCCAGGCGTCCTGGCTCCCAGCCCCGCTGGCTCTAACCACCAGACTTCACTCCCCTCCCCGAGCTGGGGATAGAACCCAGGCGTCCTGGCTCCCGGCCCCCCCTTGCTCTAACCACTAAGTCCCACACCCCTCCCAGAGGACGGAGAGAACCCAGGCGTCCAGCCCCCCTCCTCTAACTGCTACACCTCATTCCCCTCCCGGAGCACGGAGAGAACCCAGGAGTCCTGGCTCCCAGCCCCCCCTGCTCTAACCACTAGCCCCCACTCCCCTCCCCGAGCCAGGGAGAGGACCCCGGTGTCCGGGCCCCGCGGTACCTGTGGACTGGAAGACGCCGGGGTTGCAGAGACAGTACCGCTGGGCGAAGGCCTCCATCATGCGGTCGATCTTCTGAGCCTCCCCGGGCAGGCGGAAACTCCACAGGAACTGCCTGGGGGGGACACACGTAAATCGGGGCCCCGCACCAGCCTCCCCATCCCTGGGATAAAGGGGAGGGTGAACTGTCCCCCTTCGCGCCCCCCCCAGCTCACCGCAGCGCCTGCACCAGGTTGAGGTCGGTGAACTCGTGCAGGTCCACGAAGGCGTGCAGCACGGCGATGTTAAAATCCTCCCTGCGGGGCGGGGGGGGGAAAGAGTGAAATAAATCCCCCCCCCCCATCGGACAGAGCTTCCCTCCCCCGCACAGTCCAATGAACACGCCCCTCCCCACACACCCTCCCCTCCTACAGCCAGTCCCCACAGACCCCTCCCCTCCCCCCCCGGCTAGTCCCCAATGGCCCTGCCCCCTCCCCCAGACCCCTCCCCTCCACCTAGTCCCCAATGGCCCTGCCCCCTCCCCACAGACCCCTCTCCCCCAGCTAGTCCCCAATGGCCCCTCACCTCTCCCCCAGGTAGTCCCCGATGGCCCCGCCCCCTCACCTCTCCCCCAGGTAGTCCCCGATGGCCCCGCCCCCTCACCTCTCCCCCAGGTAGTCCCCGATGGCCGTCTTGTTGAGCCCCTCCCCCTTGTAGAGGAACCGGGCGATCTCCTCGGGGGTGTTGTGCAGCAGCTCGTTCTCCACCAGGAACTGGATGCCCTGTGAGGAGGACGGGACGGAGTCAGGCCCCCGGAGCCTGTCCACACCCCGCTCGGCTTCCAGCCCCGGGGGTCACCTCCCCTTCCACCAGAGGGACTGGAGATAGAACCCAGGAGTCCCGGCTCCCAGCCCCCTCTCCCCCCACTCGAACCACTCACCCCCAATACCCTCCCAGACCTGGAGATAGAACCCAGGAGTCCCGGCTCCCAGCCCCTCCCCCCCACTCGAACCACTCACCCCCAATCCCCTCCCAGACCTGGGGAGAGAACCCAGGAGTCCCGGCTCCCAGCCCCCACTCCCCTCCCAGACCTGGGGAGAGAACCCAGGAGTCCCGGCTCCCAGCCCCCTCTCCCCCCACTCACCCCCACTCCCCTCCCAGACCTGGGGAGAGAACCCAGGAGTCCTGGCTCCCAGCCCCCTCCCCTTTTACCTTTTTAGGATCCATGTTGAATTTCTTGCGGCCCATCCCTATCTTCCGGTTTCTCTGCAGGGTTTTGCTGGGGGTTGGATGGAAAATAACCCCAAGACTCAGCACTTGGACTGGCCCAGCAGCGTTCAACCCCATGGTGGGGCAGGGGCTGGGGACACGGGGACCCCTCGCCCGACGTTGGAACGCGGCCTTTCTGGGGTGGGGCGTGGGAGCTGGGTCCACGTGGCCCCCCGCGCCTGGTGCTGGGATGTGGCCCCTCTGGGATGAGGTGCACGGGGACCCCTCTGGGGTGGGATGCGGGGGGGGCTGGGTCCACGGGGACCCCTCGCCAGAATGCGGCCCCTCTGCGGATCAACACGTTCATTACCTGCCCTCATTTGCCTCCAGACCCTCCACCTCGTTCATGGCCTCGCTCAGCTCATCCCGCAGCCGCTGGATTTCCACCAGCAGCTCCTGCTTCCGCCGCCGGATGTTCTCCAGCTCCAGCCGCTCCTCGGGGGTCAGGTCCGGGGGCACTGGGAGGAGACCAGTGGTCAGCCCGGCGCAGGAGCCCCCTGCCCTAGGACCAGGGAGGCAGCCGGGCGCACGCCAGCGTTTCTCGACGTTCGTGCGACACCTGCAGAGTGAGGTGGGCACAGGGACCCCCTGCCCAGTGCAGAGACGCACCTGCCACAGGGGGGCAGAGGGGGGCATGGCCAGGGTGCCCTGGGCAGCAGCGAAGCCCTGCCCCCGCAGGGGCGTAGGGAGTGGTATTATCACCAACCTGGTTAGACCAGCACGAAATCTGTGCACGTTCCAGGCCTTAGCCGTGGCATGAGGTGGGAGCTCAGGTTTAGCTGCCTTCCGATGCCACGTCCCAGGGCTTCCCAGGATACCGGCCCCGGCCTACTGTTTATTTGCGGCGCAGAACCGCTGCAAGTCCCAGGCCCGGGCCCCATGGCGCCAGGGGTTGTACGTGGGTACATATTTGGATCCTGTCAGCCTCTGGGAGCTCCAGCCCCGGGTCAGGCCCCACGGCGCCAGGAGCTGTACGCGGGTATGTACTATTTGGATCCTGTCGGCCTCTGGGAGCTCCAGCCCCGGATCAGGCCCCACGGCGCCAGGAGCTGTACGCGGGTATGTACTATTTGGATCCTGTCGGCCCCTGGGAGACCCAGCCCCGGGTCAGGCCCCACGGCGCCAGGAGCTGTACGTGGGTACATATTTGGATCCTGTCGGCCCCTGGGAGCTCCAGCCCCGGGTCAGGCCCCACGGTGCCAGGAGCTGTACGTGGGTATGTACTATTTGGATCCTGTCGGCCCCTGGGGGACCCAGCCCCAGGTCAGGCCCCACGGCGCCAGGAGCTGTACGCGGGTATGTACTATTTGGATCCTGTCGGCCCTTGGGGGACCCAGCCCCGGGTCAGGCCCCACGGCGCCAGGAGCTGTACGCGGGTATGTACTATTTGGATCCTGTCGGCCCTTGGGGGACCCAGCCCCAGGTCAGGCCCCACGGCGCCAGGAGCTGTACGCGGGTATGTACTATTTGGATCCTGTCGGCCCTTGGGGGACCCAGCCCCGGGTCAGGCCCCACCACAGGGGCTGTATAAACACAGAACAAAGCTCCCTGCCCCAAGGAGCTTCCCATTCATAAAAGCGGCTGACAATGGGGGGGGGGGCAAATGACAATGCGGGGGGGAAGCAGGGAGTCAATGGAGGGGGGGCAAGTGATAATGGTTCAGTCCAACACTACCCTCCCCATAGGGGGATAAATGGTTCAGCCCAACCCTTTCCTCACACCCTCCCCCAATAAGGGAGCCCACTCTCCATGGGATGCAATGGTACAACCCAACTGCTCAATGGTATAGCCCAAACACCCCAATAAAGGAGGGAACGGTTCAGCCTAACCCCCCCCCCTTCATTCCCAGGAATGGCACAGCCCAACCTTCTCCTCATTCCCCCCTGTGGGAGTTAATGGTTGAACCCAACCCCTTCCTCAATCCCTCCCTCCCTCAAGAAGGGAGCTCACTCTCCATTATGGTACAGCCCACCCCCCATAAGAAAAAGAATGGTACAGCCCAACTGTACACCATAAGGGAGCAATGTACTCATTCGGGGTGGGAATGGTTCAGACCACCCTTCCCCCCCCCCATCAAGGGGAGGGATGGTACAGCCCTGCCACCACCCCATCAGCAAGAGAATGGTGCAGCCCAAACCCCCTATGAACCAGGGAATGGTTCAGCCCAACCCCGCCCAGCCCCCGGCAGCCAGCAGTCAATGGGCGGGTCCCCGATGGTACGGTCCGCCCCCAAGAGTGGTACAGTCCCAGGCCCCTACCATAGACTCCGTCCTCCATGGCGCCCGCACCGGCCGCCGGGCCTGCCGCGGCCCCTGGGCTCGTCCCTTCTGTCCTGCCGCGGCGGCGGCTGCTTCCTCCTCCCGCAGCCGCCCGGCCCGGCACTGAGGAGAACGTCCCGCCTTCCTCCCCAGAACCAACCAATGGAGGAGCGGGATGCCAAGACACCGACCCCTTTCCGCTAGGGACAACCAATGGGAGGAGGCGACTCCCGTCTGAACCCGTCAGCTTGTAAGAATGATAGGTAGAGCAACCAATGGGCGCAAGAGGTTTGCTTATACTCCGCCCCACCTCTGGGATTGAGATCTAGCTCAACCAATGAGACCCAACAACGAGTTCAACAGTCTGCCCTACTAGTTATTGACATTCAGACCGACCAACCAGTGCCTAAAAACCTAAAATACGCCCTCCATTGATTAGTTCGGTAGCCAATGGGAGTCCGAATAGTCATAAATCTCACTTTGGCCGTCAATCACTATAAATGACAGACAAGCCAGCCAATAGGAGACCGAACCAGCCGTTCACTGACTTCCGCCCCTAACTGGGCCCAGGGTGCGGACTCGAAGGAGAACATATTGTTGCTAAGGGCCTAGTGGGGCCTTCTTGGCCGTTGCTAAGGACCTATCGTTATGAATAATTAATCAGCGCGTCGTGAATATTAATGAGACTATTATTAATATTCAGCCCACAGATGGCACAGACACCCCCATAGACACCCCCTCCCTCCTCTGCCCCATAACCACCCCCAGGGACACCCCTTTCTCTGCCCCATAGACAGCCCCATGGGCACCCCTCCCTCCTCTGCCCCATAGACACCCCCACAGACATCCCCTCCCTCCTCTGCCCCATAGACAGCCCCATAGACTCCCCCTTCCTCCTCCACCCCATAACCACCCCACAGACATCCCCTCCCTCCTATTCCCCATAACCACCCCCATGGACACCCCTTTCTCTGCCCCATAGACAGCCCATGGACACCCCCTCCTCTGCCCCATAGACACCCCCACAGACATCCCCTCCCTCCTCTGCCCCATAGACAGCCCCATAGACTCCCCCTTCCTCCTCCACCCCATAAGCACCCCATCGACATCCTCTCCCTCCTATTCCCCATAACCACCCCCATGGACACCCCCTTCTCTGCCCCATAGACAGCCCCATGGACACCCCCTCCTCTGCCCCATAGACATCCCCTCCCTCCTATTCCCCATAACCACCCCCATGGACACCCCCTCCTCTGCCCCATAGACACCTGCACAGACATCCCCTCCCTCCTCTGCCCCATAGACAGCCCCATAGACTCCCCCTTCTTTCTCTGCCCCATAGACAGCCCTATAGACACCCCCACAGACATCCCCTCCCTCCTCTGCCCCATAGACAGCCCCATAGACTCCCCCTTCTTTCTCTGACCCATAGACAGCCCCATAGACAGCCCCATAGACACCCCCACAGACATCCCCTCCCTCCTCTGCCCCATAGACAGCCCCATAGACTCCCCCTTCTTTCTCTGCCCCATAGACAGCCCCATAGACTCCCCCTTCTTTCTCTGCTCCATAGACAACCCCATAGACACCCCCACAGACATCCCCTCCCTCTTCTGCCCCATAAACTTCCCCATGGACACCCCCTTCTCTGCCCTATAGACAGCCCCCATAGCCACCCCCTAGAAACCCCCATAGACATCTCCCTCCCTCCTACGCCACATAGACAGCCCTATAGACTCCCTCTTCTTCCTCTGCCCCATAGACAGCCCCATAGCCACCCCAATAACCACCCCATCCCTCTTCTGCCCCCTCTGCCTCATAGGCTCTCCCATAGCCACCCCCTCCCTCCTCCGCTCTATAGACAGACTCACAGCCACCCCCTCCTCCCTCCACCCTCTGACCCACGGACATTCCCATACACCCCCATAGACAGCCCTGCCATGTGCCCAGAAGGCCACCAAGGGGTGCTCTGAGCTCACTATCAGGGGTCTGTGTGGGGTCCAAAAAGACCAGCCGGGAACGTAGCTTAGATCCAGGGGCCTCGTCTACCCCCTGGGCTGGGAAAATGGGAGTGAGCCCCTCCTCCCCCCCGCCCGCCAGCCTCAGCCCCCCGGAAATGGCTGTTTTGTGGGGGGAGGTAGAGATCCCAGGAGTCTGTCTGAAACGACTTGGCGGGGGACACACACCACTGGCGGAGCTTTGGGGTGGGGCAGGGCTGGGCTAGTGGTGAATTGCTGGTTGGGGGTGAGGGACACCAGCAGGGCTGGGGGGGGTTAGCCGGGGGGGGGGGCTGCGGGTTGGGAGTGAGGGGCACTGGAAGGGGCAGCTGGCAGCACCTGGCTGGCAGCCTGGGCCTCCATCGCCCTGCCAAGCCCCGTGTCCCTGATGACGAGGGACGGGCCAGGCCAGATGCCCAGGGATGGAATTAGCAGATGGGCCGGGGCGGGGGGAACTGGGCCAGCAGGGCCCTGCGGGGGGAACATCTGGCCACCCCCCACCCCCCGCTAATCCCCATCTCTGATCCCCTGCCCTCAGGCTCAGGAGTGGGGGGAAGGGCTGGATTTGGACCCCCTCTCCCCGGGGCCGTCCCTTGGTGCGGGATGGACCCGATCAGACAGCACCTCCCCTCCCCCCATCCCGGCCCATCCCCATCCCATGACCCAAGATTAGGGGCACTCGAGAGGTTATTTTTGGGCCTCCCCCTTATCGCCCGGACAAGGTGTGAGAGAGACGCCCGCGGCAGCGCCGGGCCGTGAGCGCGTCAGGGGCTGAGCACCGAGGTCCCCACACCCCGCCCCTGACAGCCTGGGCTGAGGGAGGGGGACTGGCCCGGGATGGGGGGCCGGGGACTAGGAAATTGATTTTGCTGCTCGTTATTTTAATCATCTGAGTACGGGGCTAGGAATCACCTGAGCAGCCCCCACCTGCCCGCTGCAGGGCTGGGGGGGGTCCCTGGGGAGGGGCTTCTGGGGGTCAGCACTGGGTGACAGGGGAGTCCCCGGGGGGCAGCATTGGCTGATGGGATGGGGGGGCAGCTTTAGCTGAGGAGGTGGGGAAGGTCGGGGGAGGGGGCAGAGACACCCACCAAACCCCATTCACCACCCAGTAATCAGACAGAGTCGATCTCCCTCTCCAAATCCTCTTTATTTCTGTGTCACCAGGCGTCGCTTTGGGGCCATTTGGGGGGAACAGACAGACAGGCGGACGGACAGACAGACAGGCGGATGGACAGACAGACAGACAGGCGGATGGACAGACAGACAAGCGGATGGACAGACAGACAGACAGGCGGATGGACAGACAGACAAGCGGATGGACAGACAGACAGGCGGACGGACAGACAGACGGAGTCTGGGTCTGTCAAGCTGGGGCTGCTCCTTCCATCCCAGCCCCCTCCCCCCCCCGGCGAACGAAATCAACCAACAACCCCCCCCCCCCGGGAACTGACCCCCCCCCCCTCCAACCAGGAATGGACCTTCCCAAAACCCAGTCCCCAGGAACTGCCTCCCTTGTCCTCCCGGGAACTGACTCCCCCCAAAACTCAGCCTGCCAGGAACCCCCCCACACACACAACAACCAGGCCCCTCCCAAAACCCAGCCCCCAGGAACTGCCCCCCAACACCCAGCCCTGCAGGATTCGACCCCCCCCAACAACCAACCCCAGGAATTGCCTCCCCCCCTCCCCCAAGGACTGACCCCCCCGACAACCATCCCCCCCAGGAACTGACCCCCAACTACTCCCCCTCCAGAGCCCCCTTCCCCGCTGGCCCCGTCCCCTCACGTCTCCGTGGCCCCGTGGCCGCCCGTGGCCCCCTCCTCCTCCTCCTCCTCCGGCTCGCACAGGGCCAGCTCGTTGACGTAGCAGAAGGAGGCGCGGGGGCCGCTGGCCGGGGTGGGGCCCCGCTGGCCCAGCTCCCGGGCGCTGCAGCGGGGGGTGCCGGGGACGGGGTAGGTGCGGTGGAAGTGGCGGAAGTCGACCCGGTAGCGCCCGCGGCGGAGCGGGCCAGGACGGGGGCGAAGCGGTGGCCCCAGCGCAGCTCGCCCGGCAGGTAGGAGGTGCGGCACTGGGTGGTCATGGCGGTGGCCTCCACCATGCCTTCCAGGATGGCCACCAGCTCGAAGTCGGCCCGGGCCAGCTGGGCCGGCCCCAGGCCGTAGAAGGGGCTGGCGGCGTCGATCCGGTGCACCACGGTGAGGGGCGAGACCAGGAAGAGGCGGTCGGTGCCGCTGTCGAAGCCCACGTCCACGTCCCGCTGGTCCAGGGGCAGGAACTCGCCCTCGGGGGTCACACGGCGCTGGGGGGGGAGGCGGGGTGGGGGGTTACTGATGGGACAGAAGCGGGGAGCCACCCCCCCCCACCCCGTCAACCCCCCTCTCCTCAGTTACTGGAGCCGTGGCCCTGCCCGCTTCGGTCCCCTGAACCCACTCCCCTTCCCGAGCCAGGGAGAGAACCCAGGAGTCCTGACTCCCAGCCCCCTCCTGCTCTAACCACTAGACCTCACTCCTCTCCCAGAGCTGGGGAGAGAACCCAGGAGTCCGAGCTCCCAGCCCCCCCTGCTCTAACCACTAGCCCCCACTCCCCTCCCAGAGCTGGGGAGAGAACCCAGGAGTCCAGGCTCCCAGCCCCCTCCTGCTCTAATCACTGGACCTCACTCCTCTCCCAGAGCTGGGGAGAGAACCCAGGAGTCCGAGCTCCCAGCCCCCCCTGCTCTAACCACTAGCCCCCACTCCCCTCCCAGAGCTGGGGAGAGAACCCAGGAGTCCAGGCTCCCAGCCCCCCTGCTCTAACCACTAGCCCCCGCTCCCCTTCCCAAGCCAGGGAGAGAACCCAGGAGTCCAGGCTCCCAGCCCCCCCTGCTCTAACCACTAGCCCCCACTCCCCCTCCTGAGCCAGGGAGAGAACCCAGGAGTCCAGGCTCCCAGCCCCCCCAGCTCTAACCACTAGCCCCCACTCCCCTCCCAGAGCTGGGGAGAGAACCCAGGAGTCCAGGCTCCCAGCCCCCCTGCTCTAACCACTAGCCCCCGCTCCCCTTCCCAAGCCAGGGAGAGAACCCAGGAGTCCAGGCTCCCAGCCCCCCCTGCTCTAACCACTAGCCCCCACTCCCCCTCCTGAGCCAGGGAGAGAACCCAGGAGTCCAGGCTCCCAGCCCCCTCACGCTCTAACCACTAGCCCCCACTCCCCTCGCCCCCCCCACCCCCCCCCCACACCTGCAGCAGCTGGGCCCGGACGTGGGCCTCCACCAGGTGGCTGCGGCGCAGGTTGGCCACGCGCCACATGAGGCAGAGCTGCCCGTCCCGCAGGGCCACCACGGCGCAGCGGCTGAAGAGCAGGGTCCGGTTGCGCTTCTTGGGCTTGGCCACCTTGGCCATGACGGCCCCCAGCAGGAAGGCGTCCAGCAGGCAGCCGGCCACGCACTGCAGGACCACGGCCAGCACGGCCGCCGGGCACTCCTCGGTCACGCTGCGCGCGCCGTACCCGATGGAGGTCTGGGTCTCCAGCGAGAGCAGGAAGGCCCCCAGCAGGCCGGTGACCTGGGTGAAGCAGGGCGGGGGCCGGGGGCCGGGCGCGGGGGCCAGGTCGCCGTGGAGGGCGGCCACCAGCCAGAAGGCCAGGCCGAAGAGCAGCCAGGAGAGGCCGAAGGCCAGGCAGAAGAGCGGCGCCAGCCAGCGCCACCGGGCGTCCACGCAGGTGGTGAACAGGTCGCCCAGGTAGCGCTGGCTTTTCTCGCCCAGGCTGACGAACTCCACGTTGCAGTGCCCGTCCTTCCTCACCAAGCGGCTCCGGCGGGGGGGCGGGCCCTCCTCCTCCTCCTCCTCGTCCCGGAGCGGCTCCGGCCCCATGGCCCCCGGGGGGCGCGCGGGGCGGTTAGCGGGAGGCGGGGGCCCGGGACGGCCCCGAGGCCCTGCCCAGCCTGGAGAGAGGGGGAGAGAGAGAGAGACGGAGGGGGAGAGTTTGGGGGGGGGGTCGTGGGGCCCTTGGGGGGGATGGCAGGTGGCCAGGGCAGGGGCGTGGCATGGGGCACGGTGCCCCACTCCTCCGGATCAGCCCCACGGGCCCATCTACCCCGGTATCCCGCCCGTCCCTTGTCTAGGAGGGAATCACCCGACAGAGTCGGGGAGGGCGGCGTGAGGTGCGGGGGTGAAGCAGGAATTTGCGGGGGCACAGCATAGTCCCCTGGGGTTCTGGGAGCGGTGGAGGGAAAGAGGCCCCAGGAAAGGGAGGGGTTTTGAGAGACACCCTCCCCCGCCCCCACCCCAGGTCCCCACACTCGGGTCTGCCTTGCTAGGGCGTCTCTTCCCACGAAAGGCAAATTCATCCCCACTACCAAGCAGGGACGCAGCCGGTCCCCGTTCTCCACAAGGGGAAACTGAGGCAGGGATTTGCCCAACACCATGCAGCAAGGGAGCCAGAAATGGAACCCAGGTGTCCTGGCTCCTGCACCCCCCCCCCCCCGCCCTATCCTCTCAACCCCACTCCCCTCCCCAAGCCAGAGGTCAGGCCCAGAGAATTTGGCTGGGGAGAGGGGAGGACGCAAGTCTGGAGCTCCCCCCCGCCCCCCGCAGGGACCTGGGATGGCCCTGAGCCGCCCCCCCACCCCTGCATCCAAACACAACACCCCCCCCATAACCCCCAGCAGCCCATGTTGCTCCGTGCGGTGGAGGCGGGGGAGGCGTAGGGTTGTAAGTGGCATTTCATGGCAAAATCAATCTCTAACCTCCGGCAAGGGATCCAGCCCCAGTCCCCCGCCCTGGGGTCAGCGCCTCCAAGAGGGGAAAGGTCCCGAGCCCAAATCCCTGCCCCCGGAGCCGGCCAGTCCCTGCCCTGGGGCGGGATGGGAGCCAGCGCCCCCTAGAGGGGAACATAAGAAGGGCCAGACTCCAACGCCAGGTGCCCCGGAAGGGAACGAACAGAACAGGGAACCATCAAGTGATTCCTTCCCCTGTCGCTTATCCCAGCATCAGGCAAACGAGGCTACAGACACCATCCCTGCCCGTCCTGGCTAATAGCCATCGGTGGACCTATCCTCCAGGAATATATCTAGTTCTTTATTGAACCCTCTTATAGTGTTGGACTTCACAACATCCTCTGGCGAGGAGTTCCACAGGTCGACCCTGCGTTGTGTGAAAAAAATACTTCTTTTTGTTTGTTTCAAACTTGCTGCCTGTTCATTTCATTGGGTGTCCCCTAGTCCTTGTGTTATGAGAAGGAGTAAACAACACTTCCTTCTTTACTTTCTCCTCACCAGTCATGATTTTATAGCCCTCGGTCATAGCTCCCCTGAACCCAGCTGAAAAGTCCCAGTCTGATTAATCTCTCCTCCGAAAGAAACTGTCCCAGACCCCAAATCGTTTTTGTGGCCCGTTTCTGAACCTTCTCCAATTCCAATCTATCTATTTGGAGATGGGGCGTCCAGATCTGCACACAGTATTCAAGATGTGGGCGTAGCCTGGATTCATATCGGGGCAGTAGGCGATTTTCTGTCTTATTATCCGTCCCTTTCTTAACGATTCCCAATAGTCTGTTCGTTTTGGGACGGCCGCTGCACATTGAGTGGCTGTTTTCAGAGACGGATCCACAACGGCTCCCAGAGCTCTGCCTCGCGGGGTGGGTTTTATTAATAAACCCGTCGGTTTTATTTTGGGACGATGGTTTCCAGCGGGCGTTACTTTGCGTTGATCAACCTTGAATTTCATCCTCCAGTTTGTTGCCCGGCTGCCCAGTTTTGAGAGACCCTTTTGTGGCACTTCGTAATCTGCCTGGGACTTAACAGCCGCCCCCCCCCATTCAAGCCCGTGCCCCCCAGAACCGCTGCAGGGGGCAAGGGGGGGGGCAGTGCCAGGAGGGGCCTCCGGGCTCTGTCCTTGAGCTGCCGGCTGAAGGACATTGAGCTAAACCGGGCTGGTCCCCAGCCGGATCTGGGAGACGCTGCCCAGCACAGTGGGGGGGGGGGGTGAGGGGGGAGCTGTCCCCTCCCTCGGTCACACCAAGGGCTGGGGGGCAGGCAAGGGAGGGAGGCCCCAGGTCCCTTCCCCATCTTGAGGCTGGGGGCAGCAGCACTTGGGGGGCAACCTTAAATCGGGGGTTGTATCCCCCTGCCCTGCCTCCCATCACTGGCACCCCACTGGCCTCCTGTTCCCATGACCCCACAGAGATCCCTCCCATCGGCCTCCATCCCCCGGCCTGCCCGGTGGATCCCTCTTCCCCCTCCACCCCCATTGGCTCCTGATCGCTGGCCCCTCATTGTCCATCCAACTCCCCGACTCAGCCAGCTATCTCCACCCCCCCATCCATCACACCCCATACTCCTCTGTCGAGCTAGCTAGAGATACCTTCTCCCATCAAAAACCTATCGTCCATCCGTCCATCCATCCATCCATCCATCCTCCACATCTCCCATGACCATCCACCCTCACACTTCATCCATCCATCCCCAGACCCCTCTATCTCTCCATCCATCCATCTCCCTCCATACTTCATCCATCCATCCCCAGACCCCTCTATCTCTCCATCCATCCATCTCCCTCCATACTTCATCCATCCATCCCCAGACCCCTCTATCTCTCCCTCCATCCATCTCCCTCCATACTTCATCCATCCATCCCCAGACCCCTCTATCTCTCCCTCCATCCATCTCCCTCCATACTTCATCCATCCATCCCCAGACCCCTCTATCTCTCCCTCCATCCATCTCCCTCCATACTTCATCCATCCATCCCCAGACCCCTCTATCTCTCCCTCCATCCATCCATCCTCACACCCCTCTAGCTCTCCATCCATCCTTTATCCCAGACCTCATCCACCCTCCCCACACACCTCTCTAGCTTTCTATCCATCCATCCATCCATCCCCACACACTTCTCTAGCCCTCCATCTGTCCATCCCCCCACACCTCATCCATCCAAACACCCCTCTGTCCATCTGTCATCTCTTTTGGGCATTTACACCTGCCTGGTCCCTGGTAGTCTCCTTGGCACCCCCCGTGGAGACGGTTCCGATACCGCCCCCCCCCACCCCGGGGAGGCGACAGGCCTGGCAGGGGTACTGGGGTCAGGATGCCCGACGGAGCGGAACCAACCCCCGCCCCCCTGGCTCCACCCCATGATCCACTGCCCCGGGTCCCCGCCGCGGCCCAGCCAGGATCCCCCTTACCTGTCCGAGATCAGACTCCCCTTCATCTCTCCTCTGGCGCTGATCCCTTCCCTTCTTTTTCACTCTCCCTCCTTCCCCCCTTTCCCCTTCCCTCGCTTTTCTCTCCCTCCGTCCTGAGACTTTCTCGCTCCCTTCTTCATGTGGAAGTCGGATGGTCTGGCTGGGTCTCTCTCTCTCTCGCTGTGTCACACTCCCCCCCCCCCCCCGCCCCACACACGTGGGAGTTGCAGACACTTGGCCCCCAGCCCGGCCCTGGGATGAGCTCCCTAAGCTGGGGGGCGTGGAAGGGTGCGGCTGGGGGGGGGAGGGGGGGGGGACACTGCCAGGTTCCACCCGCAGCTGCAGCTGGAATCTGGTTGTGGGGTTGCTGGAGCCAGTGAATGGGTCAGAGGAAAGAAAGAAAGAAAGAAAGAAAGAAAGAAAGAAAGAAAGAAAGAAAGAAAGAAAGAAAGAAAGAAAGAAAGAAAGAAAGAAATGCCTCCTTCCCTTCATACCTTTATCATTTCTTTCTCTCCACTAGCTTTTGTCCTTCTTTTCCTATCCCCAATTTCTCCTTTTCTCACTTCTTTTTCTTTCTTTCTTTCTTTCTTTCTTTCTTTCTTTCTCTCTCTCTCTCTCTCCTCCCCCATTCTCTCTCTCTCTCTTGCTTGCTCTGTGCTGGCTGCTGCTCCGGCTCCGGCTGCCCGACCAAGAGCAAAAGGCGAATCAATGGATGGAAAATGCTCCCAGGGGACGGGCTGCGTCCTGCATCTGCTCATCGGCCCAGGCCCCGCTCAGCCCTCGGATCGATGAACCGCGGCCCGCGGCCTCGCTGCTCCCACAGCCCCACGCCTCGCCCGGCGCCGAGAGGCCTCTGGGGTGGGGCGTGGGGGCTGGGCATACGGGGACCCCCCTCGCCCGGCGCTGAGATGCGGCCACCTCTGAGGTGGGGCGTGGGGGCTGGGTATACGGGGACCCCCCTCGCCCGGCGCTGAGATGCGGCCACCTCTGAGGTGGGGCGTGGGGGCTGGGTATACGGGGACCCCCCTCGCCCGGCGCTGAGATGCAGCCACCTCTGAGGTGGGGCGTGGGGGCTGGGTATACGGGGACCCCCCTCGCCCGGCGCTGAGATGCGGCCACCTCTGGGGTGGGGCGTGGGGGCTGGGTATACGGGGACCCCCTCGCCCGGCGCTGAGATGCAGCCACCTCTGAGGTGGGGCGTGGGGGCTGGGTATACGGGGACCCCCCTCGCCCGGCGCTGAGATGCGGCCACCTCTGGGGTGGGGCGTGGGGGCTGGGTATACGGGGACCCCCTCGCCCGGCGCCGAGAGGCCTCTGGGGTGGGGCGTGGGGGCTGGGTATACGGGGACCCCGTCGCCCGGCGCTGAGATGCGGCCACCTCTGAGGTGGGGCGTGGGGGCTGGGTATACGGGGACCCCCCTCGCCCGGCGCTGAGATGCGGCCACCTCTGAGGTGGGGCGTGGGGGCTGGGTATACGGGGACCCCCCTCGCCCGGCGCTGAGATGCGGCCACCTCTGAGGTGGGGCGTGGGGGCTGGGTATACGGGGACCCCCCTCGCCCGGCGCTGAGATGCGGCCACCTCTGGGGTGGGGCGTGGAGGAAGACTGGGGCCAATAAGCGCTCCCCTTTGTCTGTCTTTCTCCCGTCCTCTGCCCCTCATGCTTTGACTCCAGCCGGAGCCAGGCCTCTGCGGGGCGGCCCAAGCTCGCTCCCGCTCGTGCGCTGCTCCTTGCACGGCGGAGGCCGCCTTGCACGGAGACCCGGGCAGTGCAAGGCCCAGATCTCTGCTCTGGGTTGTGCCCAGAGCCCTCTGCCGTCTGCTGACTCCCTCCTGTGGGCAGATGGGGGATTGGCAGCCACCCGGCCGGGCAGCTCCCCCCTTCTCCGCCCTGCGCCCCATTTCCTAAGGGGGCTCCGTGCAGAGTGGGGGCTCATGGGAGTCGTAGTTTTAGTCTCGAGGAGGGGATGAAGTGGAGCCCGGCTTCCCTGTGTACCCCTAACCCCACCCCCATACAGTCCCCCGACGCCCATACAGCCCCACCCTCCCCCTATGCCCACACATCTTCCTAGGGAGTGGATCTGGACAGGCTGCTAGGAGATGGCTGGGGGGACCCTACAATAACAAACCAGCGTGTGGAGCCTCCAAAAGACCCTACAATAACAAAACAGTCTGTGCAATCCCTGGCTCCCAAGAGAACCCGCAAGAACAAAGCAGCCTGTGGGAGACCCAACAATAACAAACCATTGTTTATGCAACCCAGCAGCTAGAGACACGCCGCAGCAAGAAACCATTCTGTACGCAAACGTAGGCTCCTGAAAGGCCCTACAATAACAAACCAGTCCGGGAGCAAGTCCAGTGCTTCTGAGAGACCCTACAATAACAAACCAGTCTGGGAGCAAGTCCAGTGCTTCTGAGAGACCCTACAATAACAAACCAGTCCGGGAGCAAGTCCAGTGCTTCTGAGAGACCCTATAATAACAAACTAGTCTGGGAGCAAGTCCAGTGCTTCTGAGAGACCCTATAATAACAAACCAGTCTGGGAGCGAGTCTCGTGTTTCTGAGTGACCCTACAATAACAGACCGGCGTGTACAACCATGAGCCCATGGGAACCCCTTCCAAAACAATGTTTCAATGCAATCCAGCGACTCGGTTTGGTTTCAAGCATCCAACCCTTTTATTATGAGCAGTTGTACAGTCATGCACAGACGAGGATGGGGGGTGGAGGTGGCAGAGGTGCGGCAGGTTTCAAATGGCGGCAGGTTTCGAGCTGAATCGCTGTGCCGTGGCATGTGGCTGACCTGCGGAACTCACTGCCACATGACATGGCAGAGGCTCAAGAGCTTAGCAGGATTCCGGCGAGGAGCAGACATTTATTACACGGATCGTTTATTCCCTGTGTTACCATAGCACCCGGGAGATCCCCCCCCCCAGCCACGGAGCAGGACCCTCTCGTGCCGGGCACTATACAGCCACCGAGATATTTATACGGCCCCCCCAACACATCCCGAGTTCTACCCATCGGCGCCGCGAGGCAGCTGTAAGCGATGGGAGAGAGGAACAAACCCCGCCCGCCCACTGGGGCAGGGTACCCCCTCATCAGCCACTAGGTGTGGGTGCCCTCCCCTGAAGGAGCTGCCCCTTGGCACGGTCAGAGACGGGATACCGGACTAGCTGGGTCCCCGAGGTGATGGTATTCCCATCACAGGGGTAGGGTTTATAACCAGGTTTGAGGATGGGGGGGGGGGGCCTGCTCCGCTGGGTGCTGCACACACCGCAGTCAGAACTGGGAAACCCCCCCCCCCCATGAGATCAGCACACACCCCCATCGGGCCAGGCATGCACAGAACTCCCCCCCCCCTCGAAAGAGAGCGGGCGTCCATCATGCACAGACCCCCCAGTGAGAGGTGGTCCCTTCCTGAGGCGCTCACGGACAATTCTCCCCATTGTACAGAGGGGAAAACTGAGGCACAGAGGGATGGCGCGACTGTCCCAAGGTCACACGGGAGACCAAGGTCACACGGCAGAACAGACCCCCCCCCCAGCCCAGGGATGGCACAAAGCCATCCCCAAAATACCAGTGTATCAGGGTCACGCCCGGATCCAAGATCACGGGGTAACCCCATCATTAGTCATAATTATTATTCATTAGTCATAATTATTATTCATTATTAATTAATTAACCTCGGGCTCCAAAGCCAGGGCCTGGGGGCTCCACGGTGCTGGGGCCGAGACACAGCTGCCTTTGGAGACTGGGTATACAGGGACCCCGCACCCGGCACTGAGATGCATCCACCTCTGAGATGGGGCATCGGGGCTGTTTATACCCACTTCCAGTGGGACTAGAACCCACAACTCCCCCTCTGCTGCTGAAGAACCTCTTGGAGAATCCCCAGACGCTCCAGGCAATGCGGGGCCAATGACACACAACAGGTAGTGCCGAGGGTGTCCAGCAGGGGGCATCCACGCCCCTCCAGCTGGTCTCCCCTCATGGCACTCCAGTGCATCACAGGGAAATGGGGCCAGGTCTAGCACAGTGGGGGGTCGCCCCCTAGTGGTGAGTGAGGGTAGGGCGGCTCCCATGCTGATCACTAGACGCAGCTGCTGGTGCGTCTGGCTCACAAGTTGGGGGGGGGGTCAGCTCCTGCTGCTGGTACATCTGGGATGTGTTCATTGGGGGGGGGGGGAACAGGCCACCCACTTCTGGTCCCCTCCCCAGGTAGACCAGGGTTTTAAACTCTTAATATATGCATTAAAATGGGTATAACATAATATTAAAATTCCTTCTGCAGGGTGGGCCAGAGAGTCACACAGCAGGTTGAGTGGAGTCCTGACTCCCATCCCTGCCCTGCTCTAACCGCTAGATCTCACTCCCCTCCTAGAGCCGGGGAGAGAACCCAGGAGTCCTGGCTCCCAATCCCATGTCTTATCCACAAGACCATTCTGCTCCTCTATTAAAGAAACATACGCGTGTCTGATCCTCCCTTCAAATCTCCAGCTCTTTGCCTCGACCCCATCCAGTAGCAGGGAGTTCCGCAGGTTAATTCCATGTTGCCATGACATGCTAATTACCGGCTCTGAACCCAGCCGCCCACCTGCTCAGGCAGTTACAGCTCAGCAGGGAAAAGGTCACCCGGATGCCTGGGTTCTGTGCCGGGGCCAGGGGTTCGCAGACCCCCTCCCATCTGCAGCCTCCACGCTGCACCAGAAGGGGGGGGGAGGGGAATGAGACTGAGCCCCAAAGGGTTGGGGGGGCTGCTTCACATGCGTCACCCGCAGCCTGCAGTACCCGCCACTGCCACAGGAGGGCGCCACATGACGGGGACACGGATGTGTGGGTGTCATGCCGGGGGGGGGGCCGACGCTCCACGTCCCGGCACCGTCACTGGGCCGGGCCCAGAGCTGGGGGAAGGGAGAGAGGAAAGGGTGGGTTCAGAACATGCCTCAGACATGCCAACATGCTTAGAACATGCCTAGAACACATTCCAGACAGGCCATCGACCCAACAACCCTGCAGCAGCCTTGGCTGCCTCCCCACAGCGCCGGGGGTCGGGGCCTGGGCTTGGTCCAGCCGTCCTGGGCTCTGCACCATCAGCACAGCTGGGGGTGGGGGGCAGGCAGGGCCGGGGTAGCTGAGGCTGCGGGTCGGGAGTGAGGGGCACCGGTGGAGCTGTGGGAGGGGGGACGCCCGGGGCCGGGCTAGCAGGGGCTGCGGGTCGGGAGTGAGGGGCACCGGTGGAGCTGTGGGAGGGGGGATGCCCGGGGCCGGGTTGGGGTGAGGGGCACCGGGGGGAGCTGTGGGAGGGGGGACGCCCGGGGCCGGGTCGGGGTGAGGGGCACCAGGGGAGCTGTGGGAGGGGGGACGCCCGGAGAAATGCATAGGGGAAACTGAGGCACACACACACAGTACTCCCACTTCGTCACAGGGGGGACGCCCGGGGCCGGGTCGGGGTGAGGGGCACCGGGAGGAGCTGTGGGAGGGGGGACGCCCGGGGCCGGGTCGGGGTGAGGGGCACCGGGGGGAGCTGTGGGAGGGGGGACGCCCGGGGCCGGGTCGGGGTGAGGGGCACCGGTGGGGCTGTGGGAGGGGGGACGCCCGGGGCCGGGTCGGGGTGAGGGGCACCGGGGGGAGCTGTGGGAGGGGGGACGCCCGGGGCCGGGTCGGGGTGAGGGGCACCGGGGGGAGCTGTGGGAGGGGGGACGCCCGGGGCCGGGTCGGGGTGAGGGGCACCGGTGGGGCTGTGGGAGGGGGGACGCCCGGGGCCGGGTCGGGGTGAGGGGCACCGGGGGGAGCTGTGGGAGGGGGGACGCCCGGGGCCGGGTCGGGGTGAGGGGCACCGGGGGGAGCTGTGGGAGGGGGGACGCCCGGGGCCGGGTCGGGGTGAGGGGCACCGGGGGGAGCTGTGGGAGGGGGGACGCCCGGGGCCGGGTCGGGGTGAGGGGCACCGGGGGGAGCTGTGCTCTGTTTAGCCGACTCACCTAGAAGAGGAGATAACCGGTTAGCAGAGAAATCAGGAGGGTTGCTGCGAATCCACCTGCAACACAAAGAAACCATGAGAGAGGAAAACCTCCCCGCTCTAACCACTAGACCCTACTCCCTTCCCCGAGCTGGGGAGGGAACCCAGGAGT